>CM031386.1:7781140-8259178 GCA_018350135.1 Citrus trifoliata | reverse complement strand
TGATTCTAACAACTTTACTCATTTCTCATGAGCCTCAGAAGCTTCTTTCAAATAGTTTATTGCATCAATTATGTCAGATGCTTCATTTTGAGCCTTGTACTTCAGCTTTTATTTTTCCAATGATTCTATTTTCTTCAGGATTCATTCTCCAAAGTCTATGTTCCGGCTTAAAAATCTGCAAGGAATTATTAATTCCTTTTATATGAACAATCTTTAAAATTATAATATAACAGATAAGCTTGCCATCTATGCCAATCTCTATACTGGGTTTCATTTGGTATATTTACTTAATAGAGAATTTACTTGAGAATTATCGGTTTCTATGATAAATTGCTTTTGAAGTAAGAATAATGAAAATTTATTTATTCCTTTATCTATTGCAAGGAGTTCTTTTTTCATGTACTGGAAAATTTACTGTGCTTGGTTAAAAGTTACACTAGTATATATACAAATTTCATTTATATCTGGTTTTAAGTATTGCTCCCCACTATAAATCAGATGCATCTGTTTGTATTATTAAGCTATCCTTTTCATCTGGTAATCTTAAGGTTGGGAGATTTTTACATTCTTCTTTTAACTTTTTTACAGTTTCTGTGTGTTCTTCGTTCCATCCTCTAGTATTATTTTTTCTTAATAATTTTTGAAGTATATTTCTCTTTTTTGATAGATCTTTTATAAATCCTTCTGCATAATTTAAACATCCTAAGAATTTTTGTATTTGTTGTTTATTTTCTAACTTATCTGGAAATTCAGTTATTTTTCTTCCTATATGATTCTGAAGTCTGATTCCATATTTATCAAGAATCATTCCTAGAAATTCTATTTTCTTATGTTCTATAACTGTTTTTTTACTAGAAAGAACTATGCCTTCTTTGATACATATATTAACAAATTCTTTTAAATGATGTCTATGTTCTTCTAATGTTTCTGAAGCTATTAATATATCATCAACATAGACTATAATATAATTATAATTTCTGAATATTTTATCCATTCTACTTTGGAAGATTTGTGGGGCATTTTTTAGTCCAAAAGGCATTACTAACCATTCATAATGTCCTTGTGGAGTGCTAAAAGTTGTATACGGTATACTATTTTCTTCCATTTTTATTTGCCAAAATCCTGATTTACAGTCAAACTTTGAATAATAAGTTTTATTTTTCACTAAATTTATTAGAACTTCTTTATTTGGGAGAAAGTATCCATCAAATTTTGTATATTTGTTTAGTTCTTTGTAATTTATTACCATTCTGGCTTTTCCTCTAACCTGTTCTGCTCTTTTCCTAACCATAAAGGCAGGACTATTATGTGGACTATTACTATTTCTAATAAGCTTTAAATTTAATAATTCTTTTATTTGAATTTTAAATTCTTCTTTATCTTCCTCAGTATACATCATAGGTTTTAACCTTATTATTCTATTTTCAATTAGTTCTATCTTTGCTTTGGGATGGTCTGATTTCCATAATGCTAATGGATTTTCTTTATAAACTTGCTCGAGTTGTGATTTTATTGTTTCTAATTGTATATTATAACTTTGTCCTTTTTGTATTAAATAATATTTTTCATAAATATACTTATCACCACGCTGGGCTGGCTGAACTCGGTAAGGTTTAAACTCGCGAGGGATACGGAGAATATGATTACAAGGTGTTTTTAAGGTAATCATATAAGGAGTTTGTTGATAATATTGGAACTGTTGTATAAAATTATTTCCTAAAAGAATATCACAGTTCATATTGGTATATTGAAAGATTTGATTAATACGTACAATCTTACTTCCTAATAATATTTCAAAGTTTTGGATAGATTGATTTATATGTTGTTTGTCTCCTGTAATTCCAATAATTTTAAGTTTTCCATTGGATTCCCATTTATTGGATAAAAAGTCTTTCATGATAGTTATTTCACTTCCTGTGTCAATTAAGGCGCAAGTATCTATATCTTTTTCTGTTATATTTATTTGTATATACACAGACATAGGGTATTTTATATAAGCTTGTTTTAACATGTTTCACATATTATTTTCTGGCCTTGTATTAAGAAAGTTATTTTATTTGGTTCAATCTTGTAATACTCTAAATCATTTAAAAAACTATTGCCTAATACTATATGTTTTTCTGGATCTGTAGTCATAAATGAATCTATGTAATATGCTACGATTATTCTCAGTCCTTCTATTATTATAGGGACTTTAACCTCTTGTTTGCATATATGTTTATTTCCATTGAAATCAGTATATTCGTAAGGGATTTCTTTTTCTTTTACTAAGAGTCCTTTATTTTTAGTATGGTTCATATAATTATGGCTTGTACCAGTGTCTAATAGTATAGGTATTTTTGTTGTATAATCTATTCCATTAAAGTATTGCCCAAGTATTTTTATTACATTATTTGTTGGTACAGATTTGATTATTTGCTTATCAGTACTTAGCCTTCTAGAAGAACTTCCTCTTACTAAGGTTCTTCCAGCAAAACTTATAGGGATTATGGAATTTTCATTATTATTATCTAAAAATTGTTTTCTATCATCTATGTTTAATTCATAGTTAATAGGAATTTTATAATCTTGGATTACTGGTTCTATAAATGTTGCAATATCTTCGCAATCTTTATTTATCTCAATATAAGGTTTATTGCCATATATTTCTCCATAATTTGAATTACAAAAACTATATAATGCTGAATAATGTATTGTCATTATTCTATTACCTTCTTTCATTAAATTCTTTTTTAATAATTTAAAATGTAAACTTAATGTTTCATCTATATTTTTATCTTTTATATGTACACAATATCTAGGGTGACAAGTAAATAATAATTTAGTATAACATAAGTTTCCTTCTATTGTTCCAAGATGTCCTATACTAGGATCTGTAAATCTTTGATCATGTAATGATAAAACTATAGGGCTATCAATTCCTTCTTTGAAGAGTGATTTTATTAAAATTTGTATTTCCGCTAGGTATATATATTGAATTTTTTCTTTAGTTGACTCATTTTTTATTTTTCTTAGTGCTAAATCTATAGATCTTTTATTTATTAAACTAAATCTAATATTCCCTTCAGCTTGTGTAATTGTTACAGCTTTTTCTTGTTCATAATATTCGTGTAATATTATTTTTTTTTTTAAACATGTCTCTAAATCTATGGATTATTCCATATTCTGGTTTTTCCATATTTAATTTTAAAAGTTTATTATATTTTTCTTTGTTAAAGGTTGCAACAAGGCTATATCCACTCTTATTTTCTTCTTTCTCAATTTCGTCTATTTCTTCTATTATTTCATTATCTACTAACTTTTCTTTATTCTGACTCATTTTCTGAGTTTAATACCATATAAACCTCTCTTCCTTCATAATCAGATAAATTATTTATTTCTTCTAAATCACTTTCTATATTATCGAAATCTTCTGCTAAAAGTCTAACTTTCTTTTTCGTACAATCTGTACTAATGTGTCACATTTCTCCACAATTCCAACATTTACATTTAGATTTATCTAATATTTTGCTTTGGTTTTTATATTTTCTTTTATAATATGTTCTTCCTGGTTTTTTATATTTTCTTTTAAAGGTATTATATTTCTTATATCTTTTCTCTTTTTTATAAACCTTGTTTTGTTTTTTGTGTCGTTTCTTAGGGATATAACATCCCCACTGGGTAGGCATTTCCGTCTTTTCACAACATATTTTTGTTATGTTTTTACTCTTTTTTATTAATCTCCTTTGAATGCATATTTCATTTAATCTTTTATTTAAGAATCTTATTCTAGCTCCTAATGTATCGGGAAGTCTATTTTCAATATTATTAGTGTATTTTTCATATTCTTTCATTAATGAAATATCCATTCCATGGGTATGGAAGTTTTGAATAGTATAAATTTTTATAAATATTTTGATCTTCATGACTCATAAATTGAGTATAATAATATTTAGTGAATTCACAAGTATATTCTTTTACAAAACACATATTACAGATCGTCAGATTTATTAATTTCATTATGGCATCTAATTTATCATGTTTTGCCTCTTTTTCTGAATTTTGTAACCAATCTTCTCCTGGGAATTCACTGGCAATATATTCTATTATTCTTTCAATTCCTAATCCTTTACTTCTTCCTAGTGCTATTTTGGTTGAGTCTCTTATTAATTTTTGTGTATCTTCACTTAATCCTTTCCACCAATTAAATACATTTCCTGTAAAACTTGCTATTAGAATATCTGTGAATATATCTATTTTTTCTTCATCTGTTTCAACATTCCAATCTTCTTTAGAACCATTAAATATAAAAAATAATTTCATTTGCATTCCCCATTCTACTAAAGCTTTTCGGGGATCTGCCTTGCAGTCTAAGTCTAGAAATGTTCCTGCATTGCTTATTGGTACTAAATGGTCATTATTGGGTTGGTATTCTTTTTTTCAAGGGGTATTTTTAACAGGTGGATAGTACTCAAAAAATGGTCTATTTTTCTTTTTATTTGTTCCATATCTATGGTTTGGTTCTCCAATATCAGGTTTTAATTCTGGACCTCCAGCAACATTCATTTTTATGCAATATTCTTTTTCAAAATCTTCTAAGTCACTAAGGTTTATATCACTAAATTTTTCTGTCAATTCTTCTACTGTATTTTCTGTCATTCTGAATCACTTGGTGTTTTAATTTCTAATTTTTCTTTACCTTTTTCTTTACTTTTTAATTCTGCTTTTAATTTTTCTGATTCCTCTAAAATTTTTGGGTATTGGGTTTTTATAAACCAATCATCATAACTTCCTGTTTGTGGTTTTACAGTAGGCTTTTTAAAACTTGTTCCAATTATTCCTGATCTTAAAATATCAAATTTTTCTACTTTTTTATTTTTCTTTTTATTTTTTTCTATTGTGGCTAATTCTATCTTTATTTTTCCTATTTCTTGTTTAATTTCATTCATTTCTTCTTTAAGAGTTAAAAGTATTTCTTTTAACTCAAATAATGTAGTTTTCATAGAGTTCAAGGGTATTAAAGGATATTTTCCCTCTTGAATGTATGTTACATGCAACGTAACTTAGTGTAAGCCAATATTAAATAGGGTAAAAACTTGTTTAGTCCTTATATTATTAGGTTAGTGTACATTTAGTCCCTGTATTTTTTAAAACACCTCAAAATGTCCTTGCTACTAAATATTGACACTTATGCCATTATTTTTTATTATTTTTAACTTGCTTTTACAATATTATATTTTTACAATAATGTTTCTTTTTTGGATGTTAATAAAAAATTAAATTATCAAATTAAATTCAAAAATAAAATAAAAACAAAAAAGGTATATATTAATTTTTGTGGAAGCTCACGTATGTCTAAAAAATTAATATCGTAAAAAATTACATTATCAATTTTTTTAGAAAAATTAATATTTTAACTCAAGAGTGTTCCACAAAAATTAATATATATTTTTTATTTTATTTTATTTTTTGGTGTTAAACTGGTAATTTATTTTTTTCTTTTTAATAATGTCTAAAAAAATTATTATAATAGGGCAATATTATAAAAATAAGTTAAAAGAAACAAAAGATAATGGTAAAAGTGTCAATAATTTAATGGTATGGATGGTTTGAGGTATTTTAAAAAATATAAGGATTAAACGGACACTAACTTCAAAACTATAGGGACTAAACGAACTTTTATCCTATTAAATAATAGTTACAGAAAAAAAAAAAAAGTGCCTGTGCAGCTTAGGCCCACAGGGACAGGCGGGTCTGATTTTTACAGCCGAATGCAGGCCTCACTTAACACACCAAACAGACTCCAAATCCAAGTTTGGCAGTGAAAACAAAAACACAACACCTTTTATTCCATACTTTTGAACGATATAATTTAACACAAACTTCACAGTACAGCAGTAAATTTTCAATTCCTCTAGTGTTGTGCTTCTAAATTTTACTTAATTATGTGTCAAATTATTTAGATAACAAATTTCATATTTCAATTTTATAAGAGTAATATTACTCACACTTCAAAATTATAACCGATCCAATAAAAATGTCACGGACATTAAAAGAAGATGGACAAGCATAAAAATTATCAATTCTGTTTATACTTATCAGCAAAGCAAAAGAAACAAAACTACTGTCACCTTCTAATGACATTTTCAAGGCATTTCATGATAAGAAAATAGCACAATAGAAAGACAAAAAAAACTCTTGAGTTTAAGGCCACTGACCCTAAATGATGCAAAATCTGCACATAATTAATACAATCCAAGGGCGTAAATAATTCAGAGCCCGCCTTACCCTCACCCATCCGAAGAGCATGACTAGCATATTAAAATTACCAAGCTTCCAGGTGGAAATTTTACATTTATAGGAAATAACTGAAATGGAAATATTTTGTATATCCTTGAATGAATCAAAACCTACATTTACAAAACAGAAGTTTTTGCTTCATTTCAAAAGGCAATCTCTGACATTAATTATAACATATGGAATTCCTTCATTGCCTACACAGATGCATACAACAATCCCCTGGTCGTTGTAGCAATTAGTTAACAAAATTATTTTCTAATGGTAGAAACTTGCAGGAAATGTAATTCACAATAATGAACAATCAGTTACAGGAGTTTAACAAAATTCTTTGTTATGAGAGATTACCAAAAAGCCGACAAGTGCCAAAATAAGAGTGGCAACATTCATGTTCTTAGCACCTACTTATAAAAATAAGATATAATTTTCAGATGTAACTTGATAAATCAACAAGAGGAGTATAAATATGTTTGGAAATTTTAGTATTTGATTAAACAAACCTTCAAGTAGAATGATAGTCGTAAAAGGAAGGAACCAAAACGCATCCTACTAGCTGAAATCTGCAAAACATTCGTAGCCATTCTTATTGACAACAAAATCAAATATTTGATATAATTTTTTTTTTGTTCAAATTACTATAAGCAATTTTTTTTTAAAGACTACTATACCCAACACCAATTCACAATATCCGTATATTCTAAAAAACAATAAATTAATTGTGGAAATAGTAGCGAAGGATGACTTGCGAAATTGAAGTTCAATACATGTTGTGTGCACTTGTTTATACTTGCAAAGATTGCCAAAAATGAATTGAATTTGAATTTATATAGTTTGAGCTCAAAAACTAGCCGTTATAAGCTTTCTGGTGATAATCGACTTGCTGCTTTGTGAATCCGGTTAGCCGTTTTTTAAAAACTAGTTATGCAACTCAAGGGGGGGTGAATTGAAATTTTAAAAATTATTCAATTTATAATTAAAAACTCAATGCAGATATGAAACAAATTTAAAGCAATAACAAATAAGTTAGCCACAATAAAAAGGATAAAGGAAGAGAGATTCAAACACTGAGATTTTTACGTGGTTCGGCCAATCTTGCATACGTTCACGCCTCCAAGCTTTCCGAGCTCGAGGATTCCACTAAGCAAGCCTCTAAAGCTTCAAATGCTTACACTTGACTTCCAATGTGTCAATAACCTTTACAACAAGAGATTATCTCAATCTCTCAACTCAAGTGTATCCCAACACTTACAATCACTCAAAGATAAAAGATTATAAACTTGTTTTGTCTCTCACAATATTTAAGATTATAAAATAATACCCAATATGTGAATAAATGAACCAAGAATGTATTTAAAACTCAATGAAGATTGTATTCTCAAGTATAAGCTCAGTAGACGTGTTGTGATCAATCATTGTTTGAATTTGAATGAGCTTATTTATAGCTGCAGCTGAAAACTAGCCGTTATTGACTTTCTGCACACTGTCGGATCGTCGTTAGCTAGATGTCGGATCGCCGTTTGACTGGTCAATATGACCGTTGGGCTGATTTTTCAAATTTTCGGATCGCCGTTATCTAAATGTCAAATCACCTTTTAGGTCCAGAGGCTAACCTTCAGTTCTGTTTGATCTCGGCGAGCCGTTTATTAAACTTGTCAGATCACCGTTTAGGTCCATAGGCTAACCTTTAATTCTGATTGATCTCAGCGAGCCGTTTATCAAAATTGTCGGTTCGCCGTTTAGGTCCAGAGACTAATCTTTATTTCTGTTTGATATCGGCGAGCCGTTTATTAAACTTGTCGGATCGCCGTTTTCCACACAAACTGCTGTAGTGAACTATTTTGCAAGATAACTGTTTTGTCTCTAAATCTTTATAAAAATACCTTATGAAATTTGTCAAAATATATGAGAATTATGTTGAGCTTTTAAAAGATTAATAAATCTTAATCATTTTGTTATCATCAAAATCAATAAGGAATTATTTATGTTAATAGTTTTTATTTACCGTTACAAAAAATATTTGAATTTTAGAACATCCGGCATGCCGCTTTCAGAATCTGGTTAGCCGCTTTCATTCCAGAGAGCTTCTGCCCATAATCTAGCTTGCCGCTTGTCAAATCAGGTTAGCCGCTTTGCTACATTGACAACTACAATAAATTATTTTCCAAAATTATAGTTTTTGGCCCAAACGTTATAGAATTACAATATGGCCCAAAATTATAGTTTTTGCACAAAGGTCCATTTTCAGAATTTCTAAATAATGTTTGTTATTCTCAAAAAATTTTTAAATTACGATATGGCTCAAAATGCTATGAAACTTTTCAATTAAGTCATTCTCTAGAATTTCAAGCAATATTTGTTGATTTCAATGTTTTCAAAACTCTTTCAATTAGACCATAAACTTGAAAAACAACCAATTTTATAAAATCATTTTTCCATTAAATATAAAACCTTTATAATGTGAAAATAATGATTTATTTAAAATGTATAAAAAATAATTTGTACTTTGAAAAACTTAATCATTCTTAATTTTATTTGTTATCATCAAAATCATCATTATGGATACATAAATGTTAATAATCTCTTCCTTTTTTATGATGACAAACCTTTCATGTATTTAAAGAATGATTCCACAAATTGCTCCCCCTAAATGTAAGCTCCCTTTACAGTTTGAACTTAAAAGATTAATCATTCTTAATTTTTTTTGTTATTATCAAAATTAACATTATGGAAACATATATGTTAACACCCTTAGGATTTTTTTTCTTCTTTTTTGGGTAATAATTCTCATATTCTACATTTTTCAAAAGTTCAGGCAACTAATTAAAAATAAATTACATATCATAGAAAAAATTACATATCATATAAAGAATAATGTAAAAAGAAAATTTTAACTTACTGTTATTCTTAGGTGATTGGCCAGAGAAAATTGCCAAGTCCTAGGGTTTGCAAAATTGAATTGAACTTCTTGTGTGACAAAACTAGTTGCTTTCCAGCTCCAACAAAGGTTAAAATGTTGGATTTTTTAATCTAACGTTGGGCTTATAAGTGAATAATTATGCATTACGGACTGTCATATAAGGTTAGCCCAATTAAAAGTGATTTATTAAGGTTTTCAGTATTATAGGATTTCATGTATCTAATATGGTGTGAGCTTCTAATATATAGAGTGTTAGCCTAAAGGGCTACACATAATGTAATTTTGATGATCACAAACATGTGTCTTAAATGATTTAATAAATATTATATTTCACATTTTCACTAATTTTTTAAGGATAATATTTATGCAAGTGAAATCAAGTTCAAGACACTCAACGGACAACGGTGCAATCAAGAATAAAACTTAGAGCTCAACGGACTAATTATTGTGACAAATTCTTGTAAAGTCAGTATGATTTAATTGATGCATAGTTTAGCATTTGAGAAACTTAAGAGTTTATTTAAATAATTACTTTTCATAAACTAAAAGATTTTATATTTATATATTTTGTGGATTTGAGTAATTTGGATTAAAATAAAATTTTTTGCAGTCTTTGAATTTAATAAGTATTATTTTGAATTCTAGAGTTGGCCATATTTGCAAACAATTTGAAATATTTTGGGCCATACTATAATTTATGAAAGTTTGAAGATCTGAATATAATCCAAACATTTGAAATCCAAAATTGCACAGAGAGTGAGCGGCTAATCGCCTGAGGACTAGCGGCTAGCCACCTGAGGAAAATCTCATATTTTCAAATTTGGACTAAATTGAAAAGATTTGAGAACTTTAAAATTTAGGGGTATTATGTTTAATTTTGAAAAGGACTTCTTTGGAAAATATTATTATATTTTGGACCATGGCATAATTTTAGAAATTTTTAGGAATGACAAGCATTATTTTGAAATTCTGAGATTAGATCTATTTATAAAGTTTTATGACGTTTTGGGTCATAATATAATTATAAAAATTTTTAAGCACATATATAATTTTGTGAACAATGGTACCGTAGCATCACTATTCTAGAGCGGCTAGCTGGATAAATCAAGCGGCTAACTGCTTGAGCGCTAGAATTTACCTATAACGGCTAGTTTTCGGGCATTACCTATAAAAAATCCAACTTCAACTTCATTTTAGAGACAAATGCAAGAATAAAAAAGATCATATAACACATATTAAGCTTTCATTTCGCAAATCATCATTTATTGAATCATTATTGTGCTATTATTTGCATATCCACTCTTAAAGAGACATTTTGTTGTAATTTTCATTTCTGATCAAATTGTGAGTGTATAAATATGAGAAACACTTGGGGTGAAGAGATTGAGAAGATAATCTCTTGATTGTAAATGTTCATTAACACCCTGGAAGTCACACGTGCCTTTCTATTCTCTATTAACATCCCATCATCAGAGAGAAAGAACCCAGAGAAAAGTAAAAGAATTTTTAGGAGAACGTGTTGATCTGAAAGGCCAACCACACAAATCAATAGAACAATTCAGCGTTATGAATTCAAGTTTACTTCCAATAACTTGTTATTGATTCTTGGGGGTAAAAACTCATTTAATCCTTTTATTTTAAGATTAATATCCATTTAGTCCCTATATTTTTTAAAATGCTTCGAAACATCAATGCCGTTAAAGTATTGATACCCCTACCGTTACTTTTTATTTCTTGGGTCTTACTTTTACAATATTACCCTCTTATAATAATTTTTTTGTTTGGCCATTAATAAAAAGAAAATAATTAAATTACCAATTTAACTCTAAAAAAAATTAGATTAATTTTTAATTGTAAAAAATTGTATGCAAACTACCAAGTGTGCAAATGGTGCTTGCAAAAAAAATAATATAATTTTTTTAAAAATTATCTAAGGTTAAATTGGTAATTTAATTATTTTCTTTTTATTAATGTCCAAACAAAAAAATTATTATAAAAGGGTAATATTGTAAAAGTAAGTCAAAGAAATAAAAAATAACGGTATGGGTATTAATACTTTAACGGCAGGGATGTTTCGAGACATTTTTAAAAATACAGGGACTAAATAAACACTAATCTTAAAATATATAGACTAAATGAGTTTCTACCCGATTCTTGATGGTACAACATAAATGTTCTTGAGTTATATGTGATGGCTTTCACCAAAGAATTGTTGTTTTAACATAAAAAGCTTCTAACAAAACCCAACCCTCCATCAATACATGAAATACATGGCATCATTGGGAATATTGATTCAATTAATAACACAACCCTTGCATTGTAGTCACCAGACATCGCATTCTACAAAACCAAAAGAATAAATAAATATATAATCAAATTCAACAGTAATCAAAAAATAAAAATTAAAAACTTATAAAAATAAAAATAAAATAGAGCGAGTGAGAGAGAAGAAGAGATGAGGATTGAAGAAAATCGATGTTGTTACTTTTTAGAGTGAGATAGAGGTCACTAAACCTAGTTCATCGGTACAATTTCATAGTTATTGCATAGGTCAATCTAGATTCCGAAGGAGTAGAAAAAAATCAAAACTAAAACACAAAGAAGACAATTTTCAGGGGGAAATTAAAAAGAAATTGTAAGACTTATATTATATAAATTAGCCTAAGACACATAAGAGCTGCAGAACACTAAAAAATTGGCAACAAGGATCCAAAAAAAGAGACTCATAAGAGCTATAGGACACTCAGTTATTCATTTAAGCTTACCTTGAATAGAGATTAAGGCCTTGAAGAGAGATTGAGGTAGTACTGCAGCGATGGCAGAGATTGAGGTAGTGCAGCAGCAGCAGCGGCAGCCATGGGCGGACCCAGTACTTAATATTACCCCAAGCTAAATTTTAAAATCTATATTTTAAAGCAAATATAAAAATTTATAAGTAGAACAAAGTACATTAAATAAAGAGTAATACTAAGAACCTTATCACTCTAGCTCTCTTTAAAGAATTAGATGTTGATGATTCTTCTATTAAAAGCTCCTTAAAATATTCAAATTTTATTTTTTAATTTGTTCTCGTAGTTTTTTTAAACTAATAAATAAAATCTGAAAATTCACATAAAAGTTTTATGAAAATATTGATAATTGTTACTATATGTTGTTTCTGTAAGTACTTTTAATACTAATGACGATGTTATATTACATTGACATATTTTTTTAAATTAGAATTTTTTTTAAATAAATAAAGTAGTAATAAAATTTTAGCTCCCTAATCTTTTCAATCTATTCAATAAATATGTAATCTAATCATTTTATAAAATAAGTCACTAATTTCAATTGAAAAAAATATAATTGAATTAGGGACATATTTGTAAATAAAATAAAAACAGAAGGGTAATTGAGTTAGGGAAATATTTGAATATAAAATAAAAACTATATTATTATGCCAAATTGATGAAAATATAAGGGTAATTGAGTTAGGGACATATTTGAATATAAAATAAAAACTATATTATTATGCTAAATTGATGAAAACAGAAAGGTAATTGAGTTAGGGACATATATGAAAATAAAATAAAAATATTATTCTTTTATTAAATTAATGAAAAGCAAGGGGTATAAATAATTTTTTCTAGGCTAGACCCGGCTGGGGGTCCGCCACTGGCAGCAACAGCTGGAGAGTGGCTGAGAAGTTGCTACCGGTGATAAACGGTTGAGTACTGATGATGGCTCCAAATTATTACAGCCCACGGGTAATGATGGCAGTGGATTTATTACTAATGACAATTCAAAATCATGAGTCACTTCAGTGGATTTCCAGCCAGAGCAAAAGAGACAAAAATACAGAGATTAGACTTTGGTGCATAGGTGATGACAGTAGTGGCTAGTCGAAAGCAGTGATGTAGGTTTTGGGTGTGTCGGTGGCGTGGCGGTGGATGTTTCGTAAGTTTCGATTGACGATATGATGAAATGGGGGAAAGAGATTTCAGTTGGGATTTAGGGATTTTACTTTTGTTGTTATATTTTTGTTTTTTTTTTAATTTTTAATGTAATATTTGCATCTTAACTCTGTGGATTTAATGGTTTGCTGTCCAAATAATAAAAATTTTGAATTTTAGAGTCTTAGGTTTGAGTTGGGACATTTACAAATTATAATGATTTTTTTTTAAATTTTAATACTTCAGTGTCAATAATTTTTGATATTTAATTTATTGTCACACTAGTATTAATTATTTGTTATACCTATTTTTGTTAACAATGGAATATAATTACTGAAATTTTTTTATAAATTATCAGAAAATTAAGTATCAGTAAAGGTCAGTTGCGTTAAAAAAAAATTCAAATAGAGGAATTTACAATAGCAATTCCCTCCTTCTCCCCCCCCCCCCCCCCCCCCCCCCCCCCCCCTCCCCAAAAAAATCCATCAAAGTGATAAAAATGTGATATCATTGCATGCTAATACTAAATTTACAAGGTGAATAAATCTAATATATTAAGTTTACAATTTTCTAGATACTTGTGAATGCATCAGGATGTGGGAGCAGTTCTTGTAGTACTCTTGGTTCTTTCTGCCCTTCGTGTCCTGCGACACCAAGTTAAGAAATGAGAAATTATCTCTACACAATTTTTGTTTTGTCATATATATATTTAATTATTACAAAATTTTGACATATTTTTTGTACCGTCTTTGTTTTTAAATTTATATCAATTAATCACTTTGACACTCAGAATTTAAATAAAATAACTATTCTAGCCCTAAATAAATTAATAGACTATTTTATCCTACAAAAGTTTTAGAAATAAAAAAATTATAATCACCATTTAATTAATTGATAAAATATTATTGATTTTTAATCGTTTCTTTATTAATCATACAATCACAATTATCAAATGATTTTGATTGTTTAAATTAATCACTAAAATAACAATAGTCTAAACTAGCTTTGAATATTAAACAAATCATAATTACAAGAATTATCATTTAAAAATTATAATTATAAAAATAAACACCTTGGATTTTGAGATTTATTTATTTTATTAAGTTCAAAAGTATTCTTGTAAAAATAATTTTTGTACTTTAAAATTTTTTCGATAAAATTGTCTTTTAATTCATTTAGAGATAAAATATTCATTTTATCTAAATTCTTAGTGTCAATGTAGTTGATTGATATAAATTTAGAAACAATAGTGATACAGAGAACATATCAAAATTATGTGGTAGTTAAATGTACAGATTATAAAACCAAAATGGTGTAGAGATAATTTTCTTTAATGGTGATTTTACTTCATGGAATGGGAATGTGTTTGGAATAAGAATGTGATTTCAATGTTTACTTAGTAAAAATAAATGAGAATGAGAATGTGCTGGAATGACGTTGATGTGTTTACTTAGCAAAATAAATGGGAATGAGGAATGAGAATGAGAATCAATTTACCAAAATACCCATAATATGACGTTGATGTGTTTACTTAGCAAAATAAATGGGAATGAGGAATGAGAATGAGAATCAATTTACCAAAATACCCATAATATTAATAATTAATTTATCATTATTAACAATATTATCATTATTGTTGTTATTATACTATGATTATTATTAAATTTATTAACTTTATTATTTTAGTTAATATTAATTATTGTTAATATTATTTTTATTAATATTATCATTATTAACATTATTATTATTAATATTATTATTATATTTTATTAACTTCATTATTTTAGTTATTAATAATTACTGTTAATATTATTTTTATTAATATTATCATTATTAACATTTATTATTATTATTATTTTAATTAATATCATTTTTATAATAATATTTATACATGTATCTAGATAATGAAAATTACATTATTATTATTATTATTAATTTTATTAACTTTATTATTTTAGTAATTATTAATTATTGTTATTATTATTTTTAATAATAATAATAACAATAATGATAATATTGTTAATAATGATAAATTAATTATTTTTTATTAATTATTATTTTTTATCATTATTTTTATTGTTAATAATGATAATATTAATATAAATAAAAATAATTAATAATAACTAAAATAAAAAAGTTAATAAAATTAATAATAATAATAATAATAATAATATTATTATTATTATTAATGACATTTAAAATAATAAAATTAATTGTGATTTGAATGAGGGTAATATGGAAAATATGAAAAAATTAGAGGAATACAAAAGTAAACATATATTCAATTCCCATTCCCTCATTTTTATTCCCAACCTCTCATGGGAATGGATTCTCATTTCTTATTTCCAAATTGTGTGAGACCCACACATTTTATTCTCATTCACAAATTATATTTGGGAATTATATTTTGCCAAGTAAAATATGAGTTTCATTCCTATTACTTCATTCTCATTCTCTATTTCATGAAATAAACATACTATAAAAGTATTCACAACTTGTAAGGTTGATGATAAGGTGGATGAACTCGGCATCTGCATGCAACCAATGGCATGTAAGAGCACCCAACCCAACTCATTTGATAAAGGCTGTGACAGCATAAGTAGAACTTTATCATTGGAATATGATTAGCATCATAGCACTCTCTCTTCATGGATCTTGAAAAAAGGTAGAGTTTCAACTAAAAACTATTCTTATTCCTACAAAACACTGTACTTATCACAGGTTTTGCCAATTTCCTAGCACAGTACTACTCGTTTACTCTCCTGAAAACCCAAAATAGAACAAGATACGTGCCTGTAAATGTTGCAAGAATTAACCACAAAATATATATATATATATCTGCACTTCGATGTTTTGATCTCTTTCATATTTTGTACTTATCAGTTGTATCATATCTTCTATTTCTATATGCGCATATTTATAGTCGGGGTTAAAGCAGACGATGTAACATTTTGATTTTAAAGCTACTCCAAATATCGATTCTGATACCTTTAAAAAGCCTTGAATTGCGAGTCTCTCGCGAATTTGATTTTAACATAATGAACAAATAAAACTTACGCCGAGTGGATGTGTTGACTCGGAGGAACACGGCAAGAGAGCGATGCATTAAATTAGTGAAGCTGCAACTCTAAAAACCTAACAGAGTGAAAACAAAAGCAAATAGAGACTACAAAGTCGTAATTTGATGTGAACTGCCTAGGATTTTAAATAGATTTTCCCTTAATTGATAAAATTAAAGCAAAATCTCAAAAGGGGGAAGAAGATGGAGAAATTACTGTAAAATGGAATTAAAAATTTACCTAAAATTCTGATTAAGATCCTTCTGTTAAAACTTTAATCTAAGCAAAAGACTTATAAATGAAAAAAAAAAAAAAGTGATCAATTTAAATTAAAAGCTAAAAATTCTGAGAAGTAGATTTACCTTGAGATACACAGAGTGAGAGTAGCGATAGATGCAGAGATTAAATCTTTCCTTTGTTTAATTAATTTGCATAAATTTAAAATATCTTATTTGTTTATGGGATTTATATAATACAGACGGGTGGGCTTTAAACATCATTAAAAAAAAAAAGGCTGGCTTTATTTAATTTGATTTGTGTAAACTAATAAAAGTCTTATTTATTTTATTTATAGACTTTATTTCTAAAACAAGCGGGATTCGTAAATATTAAACAAACGGGAATACGGGATTCGTCAATATATTGTAAAAAGTGCTTATTATCAAGGGTAAGTAATGCTCTCAGAAATATCTGATTGGTAACAATATTTTTTGCTGAATTCATATAGTACAATAAATAAATTACTAATAGATTTTTTTATTTTTAATTAATTGATAAAAAAAACTTCTACAGCACGTAAATACATGTAAGAGGTAATCCCTTATGGGAACATACCTTATTACCAAAACTTAGAAAAGTGAAAAGTTTATGCTGTTGAAATTATCACATTTCATTTTGTTGCAAAGAATAGATAAGACAGTTCTATTAGATCTTGGCTTCTCCTCTCCCCTTTAAAGAGAGCCGAGAGGGAGACACCAGAGAGACCTTCGCAATCTTGAAATTGAACTAAATATTTCACTGACGGCGTGTCTCTTATAATCAATTCACTTATGAAGCAAGTTAGTAGTTGGTACTCTTTTCACGATAATTAGATTTAATTATTGTATATAAGAAAAGTTTTATTGGTATGTTTTGGATATATTTTGCTATAATTACTTGCTACAATATTGTATTTGCAGAGATTATAGAGTAAATTGTCGTAAAAAAACTAAAGAGAAAGATCATCACTCTCTGTGACTACAACTTTGCTCTAGGGGATGTCGTCTTACCTCCTTTCAGCTTTATTCTTAATCATATGATCGCACAAAAGCATTGTCCTCACTAATTCTAGTCGAGCTAAACTTTCTGGCAAAGAAACGTGAGAGATAAGACTCGAGAGGAAGATTCAATAAGATAGATAGATAGAGGTTCTAATCCATAATAATTCTTCTTTTTAAGTTTTAAATAAAGTTTTTAACCTATTTATTAACCAATTACCATATAATTAAATAATTTTAGTTTTTCTTAAATAAAAAATTTTACACAATTGATTTAATCCGACAGTGTAAAATTGTTACATTATTAATGTTGTGAAAATAACATCATCATAAAATGACCAATTATTAAGTTATTTTAGGTGCATTACATTAAACTATATCACAATACCAATAAAGCAATAACTTTCCCTATAAATATTTGTGTTAGATAACACTGATAAATTGCGGATTATGAAAATAAACGCTTCAAAGACTTGTTTTGTCCAGATTTGTCCAATTGTAAAAATTGTCAACAATAAATAACCTTATCATCAATGTTACTATTAATGCGTAGAAATCATGGTAGCTGAAGACATAATATGTGGCTTAAGCCTTCCTGAAGATTAAAAATGCATGATATTTTGTTTTTAAATTTTTTTTAAAGAAAGTAGTTCATTAATAACAAATAGAGTATTTTTATTAGAATTTTTTATAATCATCCATGCATACATACACGTGACAGTCTGTAACATATAATAATTTACATATAAATCTAACATTGAATTAAGAATAAATAAATATTAAATTAAAGATCCAATACGATCACTGAAACCAAAGTAAAAAATATAGCATTCGACTCACATGACCCACTTGCATGTTCCTTATTTTATATTACTTTTGTTGGCTGTCAGTTGCTAAGGTCGGTAGCGCCATTAAATTGAATTTTTATG
Organism: Citrus trifoliata; assembly: GCA_018350135.1. NCBI lineage: Eukaryota > Viridiplantae > Streptophyta > Magnoliopsida > Sapindales > Rutaceae > Citrus > Citrus trifoliata. The sequence goes on along the minus strand of CM031386.1, from coordinate 8,240,809 downwards.
GTCCCATTAATACGAAATGTTAGAAAAAAATTTATATCCATTCTACGTGTTAAAACCAGGTCAACAACCCAACCTTTGTCGCCTAGTATCGACAAAATTAGTATTTAAAGACACACTGAAAAAATAAATCTCACCAGATTTCAAACAATAATTGACACACTTTTGAGTGACTAGACAAACAAACACCCCCATCACATGGCCTCCTGAAATCCTGCAAATGGAATGCTCTAAAAAGTCGTAAGCATTCATCGCCTGAACAGCAAAACAGCGTAACGCCCCAGCCTTTGTCGCTTAGTATAGAGAAAATTGATATAAAAAGACCACGCAGCAGAAGTAAACCTTGGCAAAAATCACACAAAATTTGTCACATGCTTGAGTCACTAGGGAAACAAACACCCACATCAAAACAGCGTAACGACCCAACCTTTGTCGCTTAGTATAGAGAAAATTGATATAAAAAGACCACGCAGCAGAAGTAAACCTTGGCAAAAATCACACAAAATTTGTCACACGCTTGAGTCACTAGAGAAACAAACACCCACATCACATAGCCTCTAGAAATCCAGGAAATGGCCCTCAGAAACGACCGCCGGATGATCTCAGCATCCGATGACAGTGCAAAGATGATGAAACAAGTTCTGGCAAACCATGCTCCGGCTGGCCATGAAGTTGATGTTAGACCTATTCTCAGTATCATTGAAGATATTTTTCGTCGTGCCACTGCCACTCCTAGCAATATTGATGGAGTACCCAACGTAAATTTTAATCTCATCCTTCTATACTGTTAATTATGCCAATCAATTCACTAGCACTGCGTATGATAATGAATGTAATTTGGTGGCCATTTTCGTAGGGCAAACGTGAACATATGGACGCATTGCACGATAATAAAAGCCTGGTTGCTTTCAGTACGCCTGAACCATTGTCTGATATAATACACAAAATCTGTTGTGAGGTAATTTTTGATTACTTGCTACTTTTGAATGCATTGGATATACCACTGTTACTTAGACATTTTTAAAGATGCGTTTGAGATTTAGATTAGACACCGTAATTTTTGAATTATAATATTAAAATAAATACTAGTTATTATAACTTAGAAGTTATATTGATATAAAAGTTTATTATATGTTTAATAATTTTGTTAAAATTATTATTTAAAATTTATATTTAACACATATTATTAAATTATGTTTCATAATTATATTTTTTTTTTCCATAACAACTGTAACTTAAAAGATAAACACCTTAATCCCAAACATGAGTTAAGTGTCCAATATCCCAGTGCAGTTTCTCACTTTCTTTCTTTTTTGCTTTAGCTTCTACTACTTTTTTTGTAACTTAAGCAAGAAAAGAAAAAGATGTCTACAAGTCTAATATTAATTCTGCTTTTAATTAAGAACGTTGACCTTGAAATGTGTTGAAAAATGCCCTGACATTAAATTTGCATACATGTACCTTCAGATATCATGCAAGTGCTCAGGAGGAGGAGATGCACTTGCCACAACTATGGCTTTATTCAAGACTCTTTCCAGCTACTCGTGGGATGCAAAAATGGTGCTATCCTTAGCAGCTTTTGCTGTGAATTACGGGGAATTCTGGCTTGTTGCTCAGCTCTGCACGGAGAACTCACTTGCCAAGTCTGTGGCTGTGCTTAAGCAAATGCCAGAAATTCCAACGGGTTATGACGGTTTAAAGCCCCAATTTGATGAACTCAACAATCTCATCGGGGCCATGTTGGATTTAACAAATTGCATTGTTGAGTTCAAGCAGCTACCTTCTCAGTATATTTCAAATGACGGAAAAGCAATGTCCATGGACCAGGATCATTACCATGCTGCATATTGGACCTTTCGAAGTATTGTAGCTTGCAATTCACGAATTTTAAGCCTCAGAGGCTTGTAAGGCATCTACAAACACAATTTAATCACCATTCATACATGTATATATATACCAACTCTGTCACTATATTTCAGGTACACTGCATCAACCACCCATGAATTGGAACTATCAACGTTGACTTATAAGGTCAGCAACATACACGTGTCCGAGAACCTCACGAAGCAAATTGAGTTTTGGCGTCAACAAATTGGTGAGCCCTTAAGAATGTACATTTAGGAAGTTTGATCTCTGCCCTCTTTGAAAGTTCCAGTTATAATGTTTTTTCACCTCTGATATATCCTTACCATGGACGCAGATAAGATTAGGCAAATTGAAGAATATAATAATCTCGTGCGCATTCTTGGAAAACATAACCAGGACAATATTAAGGTTCTGAGAGCATTGATTTATGCTGAGGATCTTGTGGATGGTGAAACCGGGACCACGGTTTGTTGCCAAATTCTTTTCTATACATGCATTTTTCTGGCTACAAATTAACTCCGTTATTGCATTTGAAACAATAGACTTCTATCTATGCAAACAGGTTCAAATTCACGCATTGAAGAAAAAGCATGTGTTATTACTTATCTCGCGCCCTGATGACATTTCCCAAGAAGAAATTTTGTTTCTTAGTAATATGTATAAAGACCTCAAAGCAAGCAAAGAGTGTAGAATTGTGTGGCTTCCAATTGTGGACGGTTCAATTGATAGGCAACAAGCCTTGGACAAATTTAAGAATCTACAAAAAAGGATGCCATGGTACTCTATCCAAGATCCTGGGATGATTCAACCTGCAGTCATTAAGTACGTCAAAGAGGAATGGAAGTACTCAAAGAAGGCGATCATAGTGTCAGTGGATCCACAAGGGAGGATTTTGAACCAAAATGCTTTCCACACGTTGTGGATATGGGGAATTTCGGCCTTCCCTTTCACTGCTGAAACGGAAGAAGCACTTTGGAAGGAAAAGCCCTGGACACTTGAGCTACTTGTTGGTGACATTGATGCAACCATACTTGAATGGGTACTTACATTTCAATTAATTTCATCGAACAATATTTGTATGTCAATGTGATATTAACATTATTAATACTGAAATGTAATGCACTTTTATCAGATGAAAGAAGAGAGATTCATATGCTTGTACGGAGGTAATGATGCGGAGTGGATCAAAAAATTCACAAACTCAGCAAAAGCTGTAGCAAGTAAAGCTCAAATTAACTGGGGAATGGCTTATGTTGGAAAGAAAAATGCAAAGAAGAGACTGGAAGAAATCAGCAGCATCATCACCAAGGAGGATTCGAGTCATATCGTGATCGATGCCACAAAAATGTGGTTCTTTTGGGCACGATTGGAGAGAATGCTCTACTGGAAACTGCAACATGGCATGTCTGTAGAAAAAGACAACATAATGCGAGAGATGATGACACTACTTAGCTTTGATGGCAGTGAACAAGGATGGGCAATATTTTGGAGGGGAAAAACACAAGAAACGGCAAGGGCTAAGGGCACGGCGGCTATAGATTGCATGGAAAAATTTCATGAATGGCAAAATGATGCTCTTCGAAACGGTTTTATTCAAGAACTCAACAATTATCTGCAAAAAATTCACACTGGAAAGCATTGCAATCGTCTTATCCTTGCCGGCGTTAATGGGGCAATTCCAGGGACGGTGCAGTGCGCAGACTGTGGCCGCGACATGGAGATGTTCTTCATGTACCATTGCTGCCCCGAGTGAGCAAAATATTACAGCTTGGCTTGAATTAATTTTTAGAATAAGGTTTCCACTTGAGATTTGTCTCAGGTGGTAACATAAGCGCAGTGTCGCTTGAATTGCTTGGTTTTGCTTTTGATTTTGTTTTGCATTATCTTGGGCAGTTAAAGAGTCTAGTATTGACGTGTTGTTGTGTGTGGCAGCAAGTCACTTGTTAGTATAATATATGTGCCTTTACTGCGCTTGAGCAGCTTTCTTTTTAATAATAAATAATGTGCCATAGGTATATTGTCTAATAATAAATATTTTAGTATTTATATAAATCGATCATTTAGATTTCTTAGTAAAATATGATTGTCTGCAGTGGAGATGAGCATCTTTTTCATTTTTCAGTTAAAACATAAATTAATAAATTTTATTAAAAAATATAATATTTGATTTCTATCGAATGCAATAATTAATATTAAATAATACTTAAAAAAAGTACACATGCTCTAAATCTATATTTGGTAGTGAAAAAATAGTGTACAATATTGTATAAATAAAAAACCTTTGTGGCAATATTTCCACCCCATAATTTCTGTAAATTCATCCCACTTTTAGAGAATAATTACAAAAAGTTCAAATAAAGAAAAATTCAGAAAAATTAATCAATTAAATTTATCTTAATTTATTTTTGTTGTAACTTAGATTTTTTTTTATATTTAACTAATAAGATTGCTTCAACCTAAATTTGAATTGACTATTTTACCCTTAAAGGGTAAAAATACCAATAATTTAATTTAATTTCAACAATTTTTTAATTTTATACAAAATTCATATTTGAATTGACTATTTTACCCTTAAAGGGTAAAAATACCAAAAATTTAATTTAACTTCAACAATTTTTTAATTTTATACAAAATTCATTGTTTCTAAATAGTTAATTCTACTTTATTAGTATGATTATTAATTTTTAATTAAACTAACATAATATCTTTATGAGAAAATACTCATTAAATTATTACGCTATGAAATTTATGTCATTTACAGGTAAAATATTAAAAATCACTAGACTTCATTTAAGAAGTTAGATCATAAGTCACAAAATCAAGTACCTAAAGTATTAGATACAACAATGGGTCATTTTATGTCATAAAGTAAAATAATTAAATAGAACTTATATTAAAGTTACTTTAATAGTAAAAAGAAAAAAAAAACTAAGTAAGAAAAAAAAAGAATGATTTAATTGATTAATTACATAAAAAAATTTTGTTGACTTGTATTTATAAGAAAAAATGTGTATTTATTGTAAATATTTTTAAGAAGTGGGGTGGGTTTACACAAATAATGGGGTGGAAATATCCCCACCCCTTTTTTTCATACTTTTGAATGATAAAATTTAACACAAACTTTACAGTACAACTATAAATTTTCAATTCCTGAAATTGTGAGCTTCAAAACAATATATTATTTATATTGGTTTGTTAATAATACACTCTTCAAAACAATATATTATTTTGTTTCTTTCCTTTTACAGTCACTGACTTAAATCAAACATATGTGAATTATAGTTTTCCAACAATCTTTAAGTAGAGAAATGTTTAATATGTAAGAGCTATGAAAGGAATAATAGATTTTTCTGAATTTATGGGAATTAATTGGTTAGACAATAAGTGAGGAATAAATCAAAATAATATGAAAACTATTATTGTGCTGTTATAGCAATCAAAATAAATTTATTCGTCAACCATTTAAAATTAATTATGCATGATGGCTCTTTAGTATATAGTATTACTATTATTTTGTGCATTTCACTATTAATCTATCATGTAGTGGATAATTATCTTGATTTAAGTTTTTTAAAATTATTTATAACTTTAATAAAAATTTATTTTCAAAATTTATTATAGGCCCAAGCCCGGCTCAGGCCCACCTAGTTCCAACCCATTTAAGTTTGGACGGGTTTTGGAAGGGCCTGGGCCGAGAACAAATTATATGGGTTTGGTCCAATACTTAAAAAAAGCTGACTCAAACCTGCAATTTACTAACTCTAACACAAACTAATTTATCATGTTATTAATTTTTTAAATCAACAAATAATTTATTTTATTAGTTAATGAATTATAATATTTTAATTGTAAGAATATTAATAATTACAATAAAATTTTATGGGACTACTTTTGGCCAATTTTATATGTCTTTTAATTTCCATTTTACACACACTAGGCTAACCTAGTATGCATAAATATAAATTAAAACAACACATATTATTTATTTAAATTCAATGTTGTGCTTCTAAATTTTACTTAAATACGTGTCAAACTATTTAGATAACAAATTTTATATTTCAATTTTGAAAGAGTAGTATTACTCACTCTTCAAAATTATAACTCAACTAATAAAACTGTCACGGACCTTAAAACAAGATGGACAAGCAGCAAAATTATCAATTCTGTTCATATTTATCAGCAAAGCAAAAGAAACAAAAATTCGTCATTTTCTCAACTTTCAAGCTATTAATGCATCCGAAAGAGATAAGCTGTTTTTGTATGCCAATTATAAAATATCGAAGGCTGGCTTAAGCTATACCTTTTTTTACGTAGATTGTATCGGTGGAGAAATTCAGGTTCGGATGAGTTCAGATCGATTGGACTCGGTTTCCAATTGATTAAGATGGGAAAAATTTTATCCGAACTCAATTTAAATTTATAATACGATTCAATCTAATTGAATTATATTTGGATTGGAGCAGATTGGAGAAAAAATTTAGGTTGAGTTCAGATCGGATTCGGATTAAAATCGAATTCGGGTGGATTTGGATAATATTCAAATTAGGGTTAATTTTAAGTTTTTTTGTTTATTTTGAGTTTTTTTAAAAAATCATTTTAGTTGTTAGAAGATTATTTTGATGTAATTATCCCACTTTAATATTTTTTATACCAATTTTCAACCAAAAAAAAAACTACTGTCATGAAATTAAATAAACTACTGCTATCAAATCGGATTGGGTAGGTTATTTACCCATTCCTGAGATTATATCTAAAATAATTATGTAATAAACCCCCTATTAAATAACTAATTTAGTGTTAACCCAATTTGATCACGATCCGATCCGATTCGCCAAATCCCAGCAGATCAAATTGGAGGCATCATTCGTGTTTGATCAAAACCTAAATCAAGTTATTTGCCCAGCCGTAGTAGATTGCCGTTTGCTTTCTTTTTCGTTTTGTTTCTTTTTATTTTAGTAATTAGGATCTTATTAAGTAATGGAATTTAACCGTATAGGTCATTTCACATGTTAGGGTTATCATATAAAAGGGACTTAAAATTTTATTCGTCAGACAGTTGATGAATTTAATAAATTTATCTTGAAATTCAGTTATTTGCTATTTTTTACTTCTGTTTTGCGTCGTTTTTATTTGTCTAACAAACTCATTAATCCTTTTATGAATATAGACTAATTTGTCATGTTATTAATTTTTTAAATACATTAACAAAAAATTTATTTTTTTAATTAATGAAGTCTAATGCATCACTTGTAAGAATATTAATAATTACTATGAAATTCTATGGGACTAGTTTCGGCCAATTTTATATGTTTTTTAATTTTCATTTTACACACACTAAGCTAACTCACTCTATGCATAAATATAAATTAAAGAAGATTTTTTTTTTTCCCTCAAAATTTGGTTTGAGGAGTGGCGGAATTAAGATTTTGGTGGAATTTACAAGTTTGTAAATTATAATCACACGACATACAGATAATAAGTTCTTAAATGAAATTATTTATTTTCTTGCATAAATGTTCCTTTTTTTTTTTAATAACTTTTATCTAATTTTTTCACAGAGGGACATCTTGTTTGTCCATTGTATAGCGTTTTATCAGAGTCACAGAGATTTTCTGAAGCTTGTGGTCTGGCTAGCTCTAATAGCATCTACTCTTCTCTTTCATTCTTCAACTGAGAAAAGCTTGTGAGTGAAGAGAAAAAAGAAATTAAATGGAAAAGACTAACAAAAGTTGGTACGTTTTGGGTTACCAAGAAAGCCAAAGAAGAACTCTCCCACATTACCCAAGACTTCTCTGTATGTGTCGTTCATAATTTATACAATACATTATGGATGCGTTTGCAATTGAGTTTGAACAGTTATATTTTTAAAGTTACAGTACTAAAGTGTTTGGTAAACATTAGCTGTTGTAACTTGAAAGCTATATTGATATGATTTTTCACTTGTATAATAAAAAAAATCTAATATACCTTTAATAATTTTATCAAAATTATTATTTAAAATTTATATTTACTATATATTACTAATTTTTTTTACAGCAGCTATAGTATAGTATAGCACCTCAATCCCAAACGCACCCTGTATTTTATTTCAAATTGCATTATTAATATAAGATAACAAATCTTGCTTTCTTGGTTGTTTTTCTTGTTGATTAATAACTCAAAGATATTGTTTGATATGTCGATGAATGCATCATTGTTTTGAGCCTTTCATCAATATATTCATTTCTTCATGCCTATTGTGTTTTTATCATACGTGTTGCTTGCAATTCCAGTCCTTATCAAACACTCTTGAGGAAAAGGCAAAATTGATATTCAGCATGCTCAAAGGTATGTAGTACTTTTGCCTCAATTCAACTCAACAAACAAGCAATAACATGCACGCATTCTTAGAAATGAACAAACTTATTGACTAATTTTTCCCATTTGTTTAAATAGGTAAGCCACTTAAGGCATTGCCGGATCTTCTCCGCGAGTGCAATATTCCCCCCGGACTCTTTCCCCGGAGCATAACATGTTATGAATTTGATGAATCGCGATCAAAGCTGATCGTATACTTGCCATCTCCATGTGAGGTGAGCTTCAAGGACTCATCTGTTGTAAGATACGCGACTCGCGTCAAATGGACATTGTCAAGGGGAAAGCTGTCTGGAGTTGAAGGAATGAAGCCTAAGGTGCTTGTTTGGGTTGAAGTCACGGGTCTGGCTGTTGAGAGTTACAAGTCTGATAAACTTTGGTTTACTGCTCGTGTGAAGGTATCACGGCCAAAAATTTCTTTTACTTTTTTTTTTTAATTTTGTAAACGTTTTCTTATAATTAATATTTATAATATTTTAAAATTACATGTAAAAAGTACAAAAAAAAATATTTTATTATTTATTTTATAATAATTTTTTTATCATTTCATAATATTTTTCTTATATATTTATTATAAGAAAATGCTTATAACATAAAAAAGTACAAGCAAAATATTTTATCATTAATTTTTTTCATATTTTTTATTTTAATTCTCATTCATGTGATTTATTTAATCTATAATAAAGATAAATAAAACATCACATTCATTGCATTGATCGTAAGATTTTTAGACTAAAAAATAAGTGAGATTTTAAAAAAATTGTCATATTTATTTTTTTTTCCCAACAAGGAAATAGAAATTCTTCTACCAGATACTAGCGGCATCCGATAAAGAATTTTTTTTTTATCAAGATAAGTTTATTAACAATCTATATATTACTAATTTACTAGATAAAATCGGATAAAATATTCCATTTACTACGTTATCATATGAATCTAAGTTGGGCTAGCATGTAAAATAAAAATATACCTCACAATAAAAGCTAATAACATGTGAAATAAAAATATACCTCAGGATAAGAATTACTCTGTAATATTCTCTCCCAAAAATTATAGTAATTATGACAAACAAATTTTTAAATATAAAAACTTTGTAAATCTTTTCATGTATCTTGCGTCTATGCCAGCCGTTCAAAAATCAAAAGGAATTAAGTTTAGGAATTAAAAAAAAATCTAAATAAATATCTACGGTTCACATATTTTTTTATTTTTAATTAATTAAGATCAAAGGCACATCAATCACAGGGGCTTGCACATTCAATGCAATACTATCTATGAAGATAATAGATGACCTTCTCAATTTATTTCGCAACCCTCCAATTATTACTTTAAATGGAATTCCTATTTTTTTGTCTTATGAAATTACAATTTATGCAGGCCTGATAGAGAAGTGTCATTGTTGCCGATATGTGCGTGAATCCAATGGCGGATCTAGAAAAATAATTTATTGGGGGCTAAATTAGATAATAGTAAAATATCAAAATTAAAATTTTGAATATCTAAAATATTTGCTAATACATTTTATAATTAGTCTCTATGTATTTTTATATTTTGAAAATGTTATGCAATAAACTCATTATCAATATTATTAAATTTATTATTTCCTATATAAACAACCAAACTATCACTTATCCCATCCGATTCCAAAGATGATTTTTCATGAGTTTTATTACTGAAAACGTTCATTCTACTATTATTATATAAACTGGAAGAATTAACTATATTTTTTAGAATAGAAAATATTTTGGGTGGTGGGCTATCATTATTTTTAATTAAAAAATAATTTTTTATATTTTTTAAAAGTCAAAATTTAAATCTTATGGGGGTTTATATTTTAGAGTGACTATTTTAATAAATTTAATGGGGATTAGTTAGAAAATTAAAATATTTTTCTCTTTTATTTTAAAATTTTTTTTTTTTTGCCAGAGCCCCCACTGGTCATGTGCTGCATCCGTCCCTGCGTGAATCCCCTCATTTTGCTACAATCATCAGTTATTGAGAGAAGCATGATAGTCATGATGAAAGATTTGTAGTCTTTTGTTACTTTAGTGAGGTCTCTTCCTCTCTTTGCTATTTTTTTTTTCAGTGTCTTACACTATGAGAGGCTTATGCTTTATAGTCTTCTATAGATAAAGTTCTTTTAAAATTTAAACTCTATCTAACTCTTTTCTATCCTCTAAAATTTTAATTACAAAATATTTCTACATTTTTATAGGTTGTATTCGTGTCAGACTCTATTTAATTTGCTTCTGGATCAAGCAATGTTTTTTATTGTCGACTTTTATTTTATTGGGCTTGATTCAACAATAGGTCCTCTATTTACATTTGGTTATTTTTGTTCAGCCCATAATCTAAAACTGGGTCAAGGGTTGTTTGGATTCATGACTTTTGCCATCATCCGCTCTTGGACCCCATTCTTAGAGACCATAATTTTGCTCCTTAGGGAGCATAAATCTCATGTTCCACATTCTCGGGGAAACATAATTCTTGTCCCCATTTTGATGCTTCCCATCTTTGGAGGAGTAGGTATAGTTTTGATGCTCCTCATTCACGGGAGAACATAGTTCTGTTACTCACCATTCTTAGGAGAACATAATTATGTTGCTCCTCTTTATTGGGGGCATCACTTTTTACTTTATTGAGTATTTTATATCTTCCATAACAGTCACAAACTCCAAGAGTAATTGCTTTCAGGCTAATTCCCAAGGTTCTCACTTAAGTTTACCTCAAGGTCAACTATTAAATTCCCTAAGCATAGCAAAATCCTTACTTTTGCTGGATCTCTTTGGAAAACGATTAATAATAAGATTTTTATGATACTATATTGGGTTTTTATTGCATTGATAATGGGATTGTTGTGGGCCTTTGAATTTTAAGTGTTTTAATATATATATATATATATATATATATATATATATATATATATATATCATTCATGTAGTACAATAAATAATTGATAATAATTTTTTATGTTTAATTAATTGATAAAAAAGATTCCTACATCATCTAAATACATATAAGAACTAATCCCCTATGGAAATGGAAACACACCTCATCGCCAAAACTCAAAAAAGCGAAAAGTTTATGCTGTTAAAAACTTGAAATCAGTATATAACAGCCGATCACATTTCCTTTTGTTGCAAAGAAGTATGGTGAACAAATAATAAATAAATGAAAAATAGAGAGATACAAGAAAATTAATTAATCGTTTCGGCTAGGTATGATAAGACAGTTCTCTCTTAAGATCTCGGCTTTCTTCTCTCCTCTTTGATGAGAGACATGCAAGAGGGAGACACTAGAGATGGCGTGTCCCTTATGACTAAATTCACTTATAAAGCTAGTTAATAGTATAAACTATTAAATTGGTATTCTTTTCACGATATATTAGACATGATTATTGTATATAAGAAAAGTTTTATTGGTATATTTTGGATTTGTTTTGCTATAATGACTTGCTAAAATATTGTATTTGCAGAGATTATCGAGGAAATAGTCATAAAAAACTAAAGAGAAAGTTCACCACTCTTATGTAATTGCAGCTTTACTCCAGGGGATGTCGTCTTTATCTCCCTTCAGCTTTATTCTTAATCATACAATCACAGTCTTCACTCTTATGTTTTTTGGCAGGTAAGAAAAAGTATGCATGATGACATTGATGATACCAGTTCAAGTATACTCGAGAGAAGCACAAAATTTTGCGTCATGCAAACTAGCTAGGACCCAGTCGATCAATAATTTAAACCAAAGTTTGCTATGTTTGGAGTGCCTTATTAAATTATATTAAGTTATATTAGGTTGCATTACTATAAACTATAACGTCCCGTACACATAGAGCAATAATTTTACTATAAATTAATATGTCTATTAGATGAAATTGGTAAATTACGAATTAGTATAATAAATGCCAATTTAAGACGGTCACAATATCCGATGGAATTTCTTGCAACCACACATGGTCCAACGACAGAGAAATAGATAATTTAGCTGGTGTGTATAGAAAGCATGTTGCACATTCTGGAGGCATGCTAAACAGGAAAAGTGATTGCCAAGGAGCTGTGGATTTGGCGATAGGAAGAAAAAAGCAGTAACACTGAGAAGTACGGTTGGACCACATTGGACATCCAGGAAAAGCTGAAGGAACTACACAACCCCACACTGCAGTATGGTACAGATTCTGTAACAAACATCTCCCGTCATCCCACCATCCGATTTTCTATTGTTTAGTTTCTCACTCCACATCCAACGGCTGATGCTGCAGTCTGTAGCTTACAGATTCTGTAAGCTAGTCAAGTCCTAATCTTAATATATTGATCGATGTATTGGCAGCTATTAATTATTTGATTAGACTAAAATTTAGAACGGATATACTTAACAATATGAATTGTTGATGCTGAAATCTGCTCGCCTTGTGATGCTTAAATCAGCTCGCCTTTAGACCGACCAGATTCTTTCACCAACGTTTATGTTGTCAACTGTTGCCTGAACCACTGAGGTTGGAATCACCCTTCTTTTTCTCACTAGACCTGCGTTTACCAAAAACGGATCAGAGTCACCGGTGGTTTTGCCGGCGTAAACCCTCCGATGCCTAAGTTAGCTCAAGGCGTATACGGGAAAACAATGCAATTTAAATCTAAGAATGGTTTCTAAATTGTTCGGAATTTGTGTAAGAAAATGGTCTGATCGCAATTTGGCAGCGTTTCCCCCTCTCTTTCTTTTTTTTTCCCTTTTCTTCCATTTCTCCCTCTTTTATAGCCGCCCCTTGTGTTTTGTTTCCCGTTTACCCTTTCCCCCTCCTTTTTCGGGTAGTGGCAGCCCCTCATGGGGCTCTAACTGTCACATTGCGGGCAAACGTGGATCCCGCGCGTCCTTCAGCGGTTATAGGAAAAGCGCAACTGCCGCGATTCTGTGGGATCGTGCTCCCGCTTTCCTGGAGATGAGTATCGGCTCTGCATATATCTCTGGTCGGTATGTTTCCCTGGTCGTACCTGGTCGGCTCATGTATGTCCCGTGTTCTGCTCTGCCACTTGGCTGAAGTGATCCATGCCGGGGCGAAACTAGCAGCATGGCCGACCTGGTGCTTTTACGTACTCAACATGAATCATTTTTAAAAAAAAAAATGAATCTTTTACGAAATTTTACCACAATACTCTTATTTTCAATTTTTTTTCTCAAATTTATCCAACCACCAGTTCACTCTCACCACAATTTTTTTTTTTTAAGAGATTCTCTTTGACTAAATTGAACTAATAGATATTGATGTTGAAAATTTAGATTTGCTCCCTTAAAAATTTTATACACAAATGTTCATGTTACAAGAGAGTGAAAAATATTTAGTTTTGCTCCTTAAACAAAAAAAAAAAAAAAAGATTTGCTCATCACATGGGATAAAGAATTTAATGCATTAAACTTTTTCTATTTATTAATTAATTTAGTTTTTGTCACATTCAATTTTGAATTTGTTTATCAAATGCAGAAATGACGCGGAGAAGAACGAAACTGACGAGAACAATTGATAAATGTTCTCACTTAAGAAAGTAGAGTTGAAATATGTTAAAATATAGGATATTATCATTCATATAATCTATAGATATTTTATTATAAAAAATACTACAATACTTTGAGGGTGTATCAATCTTTCACTCTAAATTAAAAAAAGTTATTTGTTGACTACCAAACCGTTAGCTACTGTTTGAAAGTTAATAGAATTATAGTAAATTGACAATTTTATCCTTAAAAATTTTCACTAGTATACCCTTCAATTCTTTTATTATCACTTGTATACTCTTAAATTATCACTTGTATCATATGAAAAGACTAAATTATCCTTATGATGTCATCCTATTTAAACGGTAAGTAACGATTTGGTGGACGGTAGATACATTTTATTAACTTAAGATGGACAATTGATACACACTTAAAGTATTATAGTATTTTTAATAATAAAATATTTATAAAATATATATGAATGATAATTTTTTTAAATATAATGCTTAGGGAGAAGCGAATGCGACTGTGGCTCATCAGAGGGACTGTCTCTGGCACTGCACTACAAATACACACACGCGGTGGCAACTATGTTACACCTTTTTTTTCTTTTTGCTCAAGAACATATGCAGGATATTATTGATAGGTGACACCTCCTAAAAGAGACAAGCTAGGACCCGCTCTCCCAATGATTTAAGGAAAATGATGTTTGTCCCGGGTCAAACGCCGAAACAACTCAAAAAGGCGTCGTTTCGTTCTATTTTTTTATTATTTTATACCCTTTGAAACGACGCCGTTTAGAGAATAATGAACACACAAAACAAAGTCAATTTCCCGGCACCCATTCCCTTCGAAACAACACCCACTACCCTTCATCTTCATCTCCTCGTTTCACCGAACAGCCCCCTTTGACCAGACAATCACAACCGAACTGCAGATCCTTCAGAAGGCATTTGTTCCTTCGTTCGCCTTGTTCCTCCCTTCCTTCATCGACCGAGTTGCAACCATTCGCAATCCACCACAACTGCGATCTACTCCCTTGTGTTTTGTCTTAAAATCAGTGAAGTCCATTTTGAGAGAACACTGAATTTGCCGTTGCTAGGAATTGGCAGATTCAGTGTGGATAATTTATTATACATTTAATCCCTACTAGTTGTACGTTTAGATGAGTTTCAGCCTCTAACTTCGATTCTCCTTCCAATGGATACTTTGCTTCTTGGACATGGAAAATGATGACCATGAATGGCTGCTGTAGGCTTTAAAGTTTTGTATGGATACTTTGCTTCTTGGACATGGAAAATGATGACCATGAATGGCTACTGTAGGCTTTAAAGTTTTGTACTTTTGAATTTAAAATTTGGCATATCACTTCTGTTAAAGAAATAGGAAGGAGAAAGGGTTCAACTAGGTTAAAGAAAGAGGAAGAAGAAGGTTGCAAACCAAAACCGAGAACAAAGAAGAAAAGTTCAAACCGAAGACGTTGTCGTTCGTTGAACTCACAACAAAGAACTTCCATTCAAGCCGAGACGTCATCGTTCATTGAAATCAGAACGAACCCAAAATTTAAACCGAAACGTCGTCATTCAACACAGATTGAAAACAAAAAACAAATTAGCCCAAAACGACACAGATTGACTTTTGACTTTTGTTTTATAATAATAATAATAACTTTTAATTTAATATAATATAATATTTTTATTTTTACATTATAATTATTAATATAAATTAATAAATATGTAATTTATTATTCAATATTATTATATTATATTTTTTATTTTTATAATATAATTTATTATAACTAATACTAAATAGTTAAATATGAATATATTTAAATAATATTAATTTAAAATTAATAATAATATAAAATATTAATATAATTTAAATATATTAATATAATATAACATATTAATATAATATAGTATAATATTTAATTTAAATTAATCAAAAAATTTATTACAATACAGTGTAGTACCAAATATTGTACAATATTATTATAATACAATGTTAATATAATACAATATAACACAATACACCAACATTAAAATAATACAATACAACATAATACAATACGTGTATCAAACGCACCCTTAGGGTGTATTTGTCACACAATATTGTATTATGTTGTATTGTATTATTTTTAATGCATGTGTATTATATTAGCATTGTATTATAATAATGTTGTACAACGTTTGGTGCTACACTATACTGTATTAATTTTTTGTGATTAACTTAAATGATATATTTAAAAAATAATATTTATAAGTACTTAGAAAAATACTAAATATAGAAGTCTTAAATTTTAAAAATTTAACATTTAATTTTAGAAATTTAACATTTTTTTAGTATAAATGTTAAAAAATAACATAATTTTTTATAAAGATCGAAAGCTTATAGTCTTATATTTTCGGTAGCATGAACATTTATTTTTCAATATTTTCTAAATATATAACATGTGAAATAAAAATTGAAGTAAATAATTTAATCAAATAATCTCTAAATCATATCATAATGTAATGATATTTTATATTATTATTTTATAGGAATTAATTTTAAATTAATATTATTTAAATTTATTCATCTATAACTATTTATTATTAGTTATATTAAATTGTTAAATAATAATATATTAATTACTATAATATAATTAAATAATGTAATATTATGTAATATTTTTATTTTTATATATTATTTAAGTACTTAGTTATATTAACTTATTAAATATTAATCAATTTTATATATTAATTATTATATAATTAAATAATACATTATTTATTTATATTTTAATATAATAAAAATTAAAATAAGAATAATAAGTTATAAAATTATTAATTTATATTAATAATTATGATGTAAAAATAAAAAAAAATTATATAATAATATATTAAATTAAAAAAATTATATTTATTAATTATTATTTAAAAAAAAAAAAGCAAAAGCAAAAGCAAAACGCAACTGCCGCATTAGCACACCCCCTTTAACTCAATACAATTTCTTTTAAAAAATGGCCTTGATACTAAGTTAATGTCAACACAACAATAGCTTAATATACTATAATCCCATGCTCCAAACGCCAATGCTGGATCTTCTCTGCAAGTAAAATCTTCCCCGGACTCTTTCCCTGGAACGAAACATGTTATGAATTTGACAAATGGCAGTAAAAGCTGATCGTATACTAGCCATCTCCGGCTTCAAGGACTTATCCGTCGTAAGATACGCGACTCGCATCGAAGGGACACTGTCGAGGGGAAAGGGAGAGGTATCTGGAACTGAAGGAGTGAAGGCTACGGTGCTTGTTTGGGTTAAAGTCACGGGTGTGGCTGTTGAGAGTTACAAGTCTGATAAAACTTTGGTTCACTGCTAGTGTGAAGATATCGCGGCCAAAGGATACTTGTGAAATTCCAAGAGATGCAATCAGAGTAGAACAATTTTGATTTTTTAAGAAAGAGAAGCAAATTGAACTCGAAACAAACACACTCAAAGAAGACAAAGAGATGACGTGGTTCAATCTCTTTAGAGACCTACATCCACGAGTGAATCCACCAGAGTTGCTTTGATTGATTCATGAAGAAATTACAAGTATTCCTATAGGAATTTACAGAGCACAAGGAACACCTCTCTCTCTCTCTCTCTCTCTCTCTAGAACAATTCTCTAGAATACTCTCTTTTCATGGCCCTCAACACGCTGGCAAAGCCAGCTCCTATACTCAGAAGAATAACAAACTCGAAACCCAGATTGCACAGTTGCTTCCCACGTGTCCAGGCCGTTAAACCAACAGACTGAGCTTAAGTGACCACGTGACTTGCACGAGCAACTCAATTAATTCTGTTATGAGCAAAACGCCGCGCTTGGCGTCGTTTCACTTAAGGAGATCACAAGCTTATTCATGCGACTTCGTAACGGATATAACTTCTGCTCTAAACGCTGCCGTTTCATTCTGCAAGTGTTTGAATTCAACTGTTTTACAGAGTAATTTACTACAAAAGACAGCTTAGTCTGAATAAATTAAAATGAAATCATTCTTAACTGCTGATATCCATTTAACATGAACTGCCGCTTGCTTGATAAGATAGAGAGATTAATGCCATAAGTATTTATTTAATTTCATAAGTTTATTTAGTACTTTTTGTTATTTTTTTTTCTAATAAACCTTTTGAAACTTAAATAAATTATTTTGTCTCTACTAGGAAAATCTCTATTTTATAAAAACTCTATTTAAAAAATTATACCAAACGGAGCTTAAAATTAATTCACTTAAGAAATTCATTAAAGCTAGTTTCTAAAAGATCTCAGTTTTTTTAGACTAAAATAATTAAAAACAACGAACAAATACAAAATAACTACCATAAAGCCCAGCCAAACAAGAAACTCGACTATTGGCATAAGAAAGAGGGAGTTATCTACATGGTAAACAAAGTTGTTGAAGAATTAGAGAATCTTGTAGACGAAAATATATTAAGTAATTTATATCTTTCATGAGATTGAGATACTTTCATGTTATAGATTTCATGGCGTGGAAAGGAAAAAAGAAAGAAATTAAGAGTGTATATAGTACTATTTCGAATGTAAATAGCTTCATCCTAGAACTGAAAATAAGATTTGCAATAATAATAAAAAAAATTCTGAAAAAATAAAAACTTTGTAATCGTTTACCATTCAGAATCCAAATAACAATCGAAACAAATATCTACGGTTTACAAATTTTTAATTTTTATATTAATTAAGTCAAAGGCACGCCGATATCAGCGTTGGTCGAACGCGATATTATCCATTTCATCCAAATCGGACCGTCACCGACCCATTAAATTAACGGCCCGAAATCCTTCAATTGGGCCCACTAAGAATTGAAACCCTAGAAACGAAAAATGACAGAAACACAAACACTATACATATAAAAGCCCGCATTTATAATTGCCTCCTCCGTCTCTCCCTCGCTCGGTCGCCACCCAGGCTATCTCAAAATCTCGCTCAGTAAATCGGCCGAGTCGGAATCAGTCAGTGCTTAAAGCGATGTCGGACGAGGAGCATCACTTCGAGTCAAAGGCCGATGCCGGAGCCTCCAAGACTTACCCACAGCAAGCTGGTACCATCCGTAAGAACGGCTACATCGTCATCAAAAGCCGTCCCTGCAAGGTTTCTTTTCTATTACTTTTTTTATTTTAATTGGCTTTTATCTCTTTTTGTTTTCTCGGAATCCTATATTTTCTCGAGAAAAATTTATCTCTTTGCTTCCAATTATACATAAATTTAGGTATGATAATCCTGATGCGTAATCGTTTATTCGTAGCTAGATTTTCCTGAAAATATGTTTTTTTTTTTGCTATAAAATTCGTATGTCTTTGAATTATTCTACTTTGTTTAGTGCAAATTGTTGTGTAATTTGCTCGTTTGTTTTGAAGACACTTTAGTCCTTTTGATTGGAGGTCAATGTGAATAATCTCAATTTTAATCACTTTAAGGACTGGCCTTTAGCTTTTAGATATATACCAAGTGCAGTCTATTTTACTTAATATTGGTGATAGGATGTGGTAAATGGTTTTAGTTTAGTTTTAGTTATTGCTTCAAGTGATGATGCTTGTTTTGTTAATTTAGACGATTACTTAGATTTAAATTTTCGTAACATTGCTCAACATTTTATTTAACAGGTTGTGGAAGTCTCCACCTCCAAGACTGGAAAGCACGGTCATGCTAAGTGCCACTTTGTTGGAATTGATATCTTCAGTGGAAAGAAGCTGGAAGATATTGTCCCCTCTTCTCATAACTGTGATGTATGAACCTTTTTTCTTTTCCAGTTTTCTGTTAATCGTTGTTTAATCTCTCTCTATGCTGGAGAGTAGGTGTTTATGTGTTCTCTGCTTTTACAGGTTCCCCATGTGAACCGTACCGACTATCAGTTGATTGATATTTCTGAGGATGGATTTGTATGTTTGAGCCCTATCTTTTTCGTTTGTTTCATTTCCTCGACTAAGTCTGTGTGCATATGTTCTCTTACTGCCTAAAATTAATTTTTCAGGTGAGTTTGCTGACTGAAAATGGGAACACCAAGGATGATCTGAGGCTCCCAACCGATGAGACTCTGCTGACCCAGGTCAATTGTTAACCCTTGTATTTCCTTGCTTTTAGTTTGATGTTTAATCTCCATTTTGTTGTTGAGGATACACTATTTAGATATTCCGATTATTCTCCATGTTCAGTTTCATCTGCTTTTAAGTACTATATTTATTTGGTCACTTCTGCTATGTGCATGTTTGTAACTTTTTGGTCATGTGCTGTAATGGTCCTAGGTATTTCTAGAATGTTTTTCCTTCACGTACTTACACTGTCTGTTCGTGAATGCAGCTCAAGGACGGTTTTGCTGAGGGGAAGGACTTGGTTTTGACTGTCATGTCTTCAATGGGCGAGGAGCAGATCTGTGCCCTCAAGGATATTGGCCCAAAGTCGTAGTTGCGCGATATGTGATTATCTTCTGTGTCTGGTTGCATCTGTTTTTGGAAAAAAATATTTTAATCATCTAGAGTTTGCCTTTAATATTTGTAGCGTCTTTGTCTTGTGGTGAGAATTGCAAGCTGCCTGGAATATGTAATTCTTTTGATTGGCGGCTGAAAATTTTATGGTGTTCAATTTCTCTAATGAATTATAATGTTAGAAAGAAATCATCTTTGTTATTTATATATGATTGGGGTGTTATTTGAGATTGACAAGAACAGCAAATGAGGATACAATTTGAATGATTTTGGTTGTTAAGGATCGACTTCATTTTTTTCTCTATCAAGCATTATTGTCTTGAGTTAATAGTTGTAGTTGTAGTTGCAATTAAATGTGTCATTAAAGTCCATCGGAACTTGAGAGACTACTTTTGTTTTTGCCGAAAGCAACTCTAGAAGAAAACGAGCGTGGGAATAGGGTGGGAGTACTAATAAAATTACGCAAAAAAAAAAAACTTGGGTTTTCCTAATGACTAAAAAGTGGATCATGTTTAATCTAACTGGAGTTTGCGGTGGTGGAGAAACTAAGGCAGGTGCGTTTTGCGCGGTGGTTGGGTGTGGGGTTGAGTGGGAGGAAGAGTAGGGCAAAAAGAAAACGTAAAGTTGAAAAGATTTTCTCAATGTTTCTTTTTTAATCCCTGCTTTGGAGTCTTTTTTTTTTTCATTTTTTTAAAGAAATTATTTGTATTATTAAATAAGAACAAAGTACACTTCAGGAGTAGAATATGAATCTTAAGATTTTGGGTTTTGGAGTCAATTTTTTTTTTTGTTTCGCTCCTTAAATATGTAACTGAAATTCGCTGAAGTCAAAAATATAAAATCACATTTTAAGATATGAGCGACACTCGAATCATCTACTTTAAAGTTATATTATATTATTAAATCAATAATGTAATGCTAGTGATTTTAACTAGGGATGGCAAAACGAATAAACGAATCGAATTTGAATCGAATCGTAAACGAATTGGGTCAAAATTTTATGGATTCAGATTCGATTCGTTTAATTCGTTTAATAGAATTGATAAACGAATCGAATCGAATCCGGATTCGTTTATCTTATACGAATCCATAACAAATCGAATCGAATCAGGATTCGTTTATAATTTGTTTAAAAAAATATAATTAATAAACAAAATTAAGCAAAAAAACACAAATTTAACATCCCACAACAAAATACAAATAATTCAAATCATATTATACAGTCATCCAAATACCAAATACCAAATTCTTAATATTACAAATAACAATAATTCAAATTCAAATTATAAAGAAATGTAATTTCTTTAATTCTCTTAATTTGTCTCTGTCACCTTAAAAACATAAATCCTACACCAAAAAGTAAATAAAATGCTATTAACATGCTGCAATATTGATAATAGTCATTGTAAAATTTCAAAAATTAAATATATAGCAAATTTGTAGCATTTTCAAGGAAATAATAATTAAACAAGATAAAAACTTTACATACTACACTCACACACTGTCATTTGGATCATTGACACTATTTGCAAATGGAGCACAATTAGTGCTCATGTTCATAATGTTTTGAGTAAGTTGGTCCACAGTGACATCCAAATTTTCTACAATAATTTTATAAAAATAAATCTTAATTAGAAAAATTGCACATAATATTATAAAAGAAAAGTAAATAAATTTTATGAGCAAGTTTTACCAATCTCTCCAAACTTCCAATCTTTAGTAGTAATAATTGTTTGGACTGTCTCTGGCTTCAATACACTCGAAATTGATCAAGAACTCAACCGTCAACACTGAAAGTTGATTCAGATGCAACAGTGGATATAAGAATGCTCAAGATATCACGAGCCATGGAAGAAATGTTAGGATAACAAAATCCATTTCCTTTCCAAAAACGTAGAATGTCCAAATTAATCTTTTTATCAATTCTTGGCTCATCTAAATAAACCTCCAATTCAGATTTTCTAACATAAGCACTACAATCCATGTTATCAAAATCATTAAACTCCTACAAAATAATTAAGAAATAAGAATAGTCAAAATTCAAAACAAGCATGTAAATAATAAGTCTTACAATGAACAAATAAGAAAATTGTAAATATACCTTGAACATATCTATGGTCCTTTGGTTAAGTGTATTTTAATTATTGTCATTACATCCCGCACTTGAACCAACATCACTCATTTGAGTGAGTACGGATCTAGTGGAGGAAGATGGTGTGATCAAATTATACTCACCAAAAATTGAAAACAACTTATCTCGAACTTGTTTCAACTCCTCTGAATTTTGACCATAAGCCTTGCTATAAGCAAACTCAATAAATGACATCTTGGATCTAGGATCCAAGATGACCGCTATGGCCAAAATGGTACAAAAATCAAACCAATACTTCTCAAAATTTTTGATCATTTTTGGTGCCATAGTTTTCATGTACACATCCTCACTACACAATAATTGTTCCAAAGCAACCTTAGCCGCAAACACCTTCGGAAAATACAAATTTGAAGTGGGGTATTTTGAACCAGAAAAAATGCATGTGATCTCATAAAATATAGACAAGAATTTGCCAATCTTTTCTATTTTCCCCCATTCTTCTTCAGAATGATAATTCTTGTAATTAGAATCACTCAATTGTAAATGACGGAAAGCATTTTTGTAATACAGAACACTATCAAGCATGAGAAAAGTTGAATTCCATCTTGCAGAAACATCTTGTCTCAATTTTTTTTTTTTGTCGTCTAGAGATAATTGCTTAACACACTCTAAAAATTTTATTTTTCTCACTTGTGATCCTTTGACATATTTCACACTCTCACGAGCTTTTTCTATTTCTTTCTCAATTTCTTTCAATCTTTGTTGAATAATTAAATTAATAATATGAGCATAATATCGAATATGAAATAAATCCCCATCACACACCAAAGCATTTCTTAATCTCAATTGACTTTTTAACATTACAACACAAACATCATTACTTGAAATATTGTCTACAGTCAATGAAAAAATCCTTTTCTGAATGCCTCATTCACACAACAATGACAATATTTTTTCAGCCAAAGCAACCCCAGTGTGTGGAGTTAGCATTTCACAAAAATTCAGCACTTTTTTCTGTAAATTCCATCCCTTATCAATGAAATGTGCAATGAGACACAAATAACCATCTGTAGTTATAGAAGTCCATAAATCAGTAGTAAGACATATGCTATTAGGAGCTTCTTCTAACATGCTTTTAATTTTTGTTTTTTCCCTATTATGCATTTTTAACACGTCGGCTTTCGCAGTGTTCCTACAGATGTTGGGCACTTCTTCACACAAATAATTCCAAATTCATCTAATTCCCTCATATTCAACAAATTGAAATGGCAAATCATGCATAACAATGGCACAAGACAATAATTCACGAAACACATGAGCTTTAAACTTTGGAACACAAGTTGACAGTCCATCACTACAATCTAACATCATTTGTACAAGATCATGCTTTTTAAATTTTGCACAAGTTTCATAATGTCTTCTTAGATTACCTGTACCAGAATTGCGCACAACCACGTACTCAATGCTACATTTTTTACACACCGCTCTCAGTTTGTTGCCCGGATACTTATCCCTTGGAACTTTATGGAACAACGACCAAACTTGTGAAGTTAGTTTCCTTTGCCGTAGTGCCTTTTGTTCCACTTGCCTTAAACCTTTTTCAATCTTTTCTTCTAGTTCGATTATGTCATTTACATCATCATCTTCAATACTAGAATCGTTAATTGAGTAGGCTGAATTACTTTAGCTTGTGTCAATTCTCCTAAAAATAAAATAATTCAAAATTATTTTAAAGGCCCTGATTAATAGCAAAACAACACTAAATCAACAAAAAAAGTAGTAAAACAGCAGCAAACATAGAGCAATGCCAGCAAAACAGCAACGGCAGTGAAACAACAACAAAACAGCAGTAAAACAACAAAATAGTAGTAAAATAACAACAAAACATCAGTAAAATAGCAACAAAACCGTGGAAAATAGCAAAAAATAGCAGCGAACAGTAGTAAAACCATAGCAAAATAGCAGCAAAACAGCAGTAAAACAACAACAAAATCGTTGAAATATAAAAAAGGCAGCGAAATAGCAGCAAACAACAGCAGTAAAAGAGCAGCGAAACAGTAGTAAAACAACAGCAAAAGAGCAGTAAAACAACAATAAAAGGCAAAATTTCAGTGGTGTACCATGATGGTGGGTAGTTAGCGCGGCGAGAAGTGGTGCTGGGGATGAAAGCTTGTGTTGTGCGCGGCTGTTGTGGTGGTGGCGCGGCTGTCGTGGCGTGAGTTCGTGCCACCAGTGGTTGTGTCGGTGAGGGTTGGGGTGTGCAGTGTGGCCAGATTGGCAGCGGCGGCTAGGAGTTACAACAATGGCCGACGGCTTTGATGGTTGTGGTGACAACTTCTCTTTCACTACGCATTAGGGTTTTTGTGTTTGTGGCATTGTGCAATCGTGTGTGAGTCTGAAATGTCAAAAGTCAAATGCAAATGTGTGACTGTGTAATGTGTTTGTTATTTTTTTTTATTGTCATATAATAGTTATTTGCTTAAAATTATAATATTAACTTTCAAATTTTAAAAAGCTTTCAAATAAATTTAATGATAAAAAAGTAATTTAATTAAACGAATAATAAACGAATTTTAAATGAATCGGCCCGTATTCGATTCGTTTATGACCCATTTATTAAACGAATTCTAAATGAATCAAAATTTTCAAACTCGCATTCGATTCGTTTAATTAACGAATCGAATCGAATTCACCCATTTATTAAACGAATCAATTTTTTCAAATCTAAACCTATTTAATTCGCATTGAATCGAATCGAATAAATGAATTCTGACCCATATTGCCACCCCTAATTTTAATGCGATGAGTTTCATACTTTCATCACTAACTTTAGTTACATAGTAAATATTGAACGACAGTTCGGTTGCAAGTGGAAAGATGTTATGACAAGGCGTCTAAAGTTTTGGATGTCATAAATGCTTGACGACACGTCGGTACCGGAGAGTGCCATAACCTTTTTCGGCAAAGAAAAAGCAGTCGAATAACAACAGTTATTGCCAAGTTCAGCCCGGGCCTTGACAAAAGGATTAATAAATTAGCTGCCTTTTGATATAATTTCCCACTTTATTGAATAGACAATAGAGACGCAACAAAACCAGGATGAGTTCTTCTTCTTCTTCTTCATCACCGAATCGTTCCCGTAGCAGCAACAGTAACAACAGTAATGAGGAGAGACCAAGATACTTTGACGGGAAAGCTAAGAGCATGTGTTGGGCAAAGGCCGAAACGGTGCCGGGTCGTCACCCAGAGAGGTGGCGCAAAGATGCTGCTGGTAACATTGTCTGCAAGCGCTTCTGCAACTGCCACGGTTGCCTCTGCTTTGAGTACGATCACATTGTTCCCTTCTCCAAAGGTTCTCTCTTAACCATTTATCTTCCCTTTTAGCATTTTTCTGTCTGTTGGATTGGGTGGAATCAACTTTGCTTTTTTCCTCCAAAGTTTAGCTATTTAAGCTTCATTTTCAAATGTATCTGGGGGTTACGGTCTTGAAGTGGAGTAAGTGAGATTTTTTAGTTTGGCTGATTGATTGGTATGATGGTTTCGACTGTTATCAATGTTGGGGTTCTG
The DNA here is from genome assembly GCA_018350135.1 of Citrus trifoliata. Lineage (NCBI taxonomy): Eukaryota > Viridiplantae > Streptophyta > Magnoliopsida > Sapindales > Rutaceae > Citrus > Citrus trifoliata. Next base: position 8,214,987 of record CM031386.1, on the reverse strand, counting down.
TTCAGCTGAATTTTGAGCTTGTCATGATAGATGAGTGACATTGAGTAAGTGAACAAATTTGAGTTAATGTTGAGAATTACGTTAATTGGGACCTAAGAGTATGAGCATATTGAATTATGTGTAGTACTTCAGTCCGACTGTTGTTTTATTTAATTTTTATCAGTTTCTTTCTAATAGGCTATTAAGGTTATGATTGATTTATTTCAATTTGGTTTTTGAGATTGTTCGTTTAATTTGGGGTTGTGTTGTAGGTGGTGAATCTAGAGCTGATAATTGTCAGATTCTTCAAACTAGGGTGAACAGGTTTAAATCAGACAAAGAACAGATGGATGCGACTAAATTGAAAGGCTTTTCTTGTGATGTCAAGTTTACTGGTATATATGCCTTGTTCTCTTTCTTTTCTCTTGTAATGTAGTAAGTTTGTTTGGCTGGTATGTAAGTTGTTCTGTTTTCTGTCGTTCTCATGATGGATGGATATATTTGAATCAGAAACTACCTATATTCCAGGTTCAAAGACCTATTATTGTGGTGTGTTAGCGCATGAAATTAGTTAACCATGAATGATAGGCTATAGTCATATTTGAAAGATGGCATGAATGTTTGCGTGTTGAAGAGTCTGTCAATAGGTAAGGGCTGAGACTTGATGGTGTAAGACCATGAATGGGGACAGGTTGAGCAAAAGATGGTGTTGAAATGTTTGTGATTCCCTCCCTTGCCGTTCTTCAGTCCTTCTTCATGGACAGATGAAACTGGCCTCTGTAGGCACTCTTCATCTACGAAAAAAATGGTCTTATTCAACTTTTCTTGGAAATATTTGCTTTTTTCCTTTTCAAAGATTTCATACTCGACTGGTCAAATGATCATTAAAGAAGCTACCATCTAACCACTGGGAAATGCTGATGGTGGTTTCAGTATAGCATTAAATACAACCCTACTCTAGAGAAGATACTATTATGAAATATATCAGGACGCTTCCATCAAGTACTACAACTTGAGGCTTGTATTGGTAGCCAAAGTGATCTGAGCTGAAATCGACCTTCTTTGGGCTCAAATTTAGTTCCAAGAATGTTGTGTAGGAGAAGTCCTGACTGATATATCTCCTTGTTTTGTATATAGAGTAAAGTGGTTAAGCTAGTAATTGTCTAGACCTGCGATCTTGTTGAATGTAACAATGTGCATGCCTCAGTAATCACACCATTCGTCACGGTTTACTGTTATTTTATGGTTGCCGTAGTGGTATCATGTATCTCAAGTGTCTGCATTAGTAATTAGCAGTGAAGTGCTTTATGTGTCTTGAGGCTTGGGCTATGTTTTTTACCACAACCTCTCATTTTGAAACTCTATACTTCTCATAATGATAAGATGACCATCCATCTTTTGGGATCCCATGGATCGCATTTCGATACGCACATCCATAGATTGCTCAAATTTTGTAATGTATTCAATACAGCGCAGGAATATGATCTTTCAGTCATAGTTTATTTCACCATTATCAAATAGGCAGTTATTGCCTCTTGGCTTGCTATTTCATTGGAACAGTCATCTTGTAATTTACAACTTAAATTGATGAGCACCCTCCAAAACTCATATTCTTACAACTTGCAGATAAGGAACTTGACATAATTGAAATGGCTGTTTATGGGGATGTGATCCGACCAGGAAACCAGTGCCGTTGCAAAACCGTTGCAGAAATGCTTGGGCAATTCAAGTCCAAAGATCGCATGGCTGCTTGCAAACTGCCATATGATGGTGAATCATTGTAGCACACGAGGATCATGTATTCTGATGCATGATTCTTGATAGCTTAAATCACGTGCAGTCTGATTTTACATATTTGAGTCTTACGCAGAATGTAGGACATCATGATATACATTTTTCATGGGGTGTTGTGGATTCATTCTTCTCTCTTATTTGTTGACCTGACCAGGTTGGAGCATAATCTGGTTGGTCTCTTGGTCAGCCAGTCAATTGTATTTCCGGGGAAAAAAATTGTTCCATATCATATAACATATTGTTTAGCATATTGCATGTATGCCCGAAGCCCTCAATAAAAGATGACTTGCTGTGCTCCAAACATTTTATTTGGCTCATAATTGATCTAATAGACAGGAATTCTTGTTAATCGCAGTTGTGGCACATGTTGTAATTCAGTAATTTGGAGTCCTGCCTTGAATGTCACGGGAGCAGTCTTCACACTGTGTCATTAATCGTTAATCCAGAAAATGACCACTATGTATGCAACTGGATCTTCAACATTTGCCGACAATGCCGGACTGAGTAAAGCGGTAAATCAAGGAGTTGTCAAGCTGTTAAAATGGTTATGACTTCACACTGAAAGCTGACAAAAGCATCTAACAAGTGCTTAAAGTTTTTGCGAAAAACTGAAAGCTCAATTGTTGTCAGAGTCTTCTCTTTTCCAGAAGAGCCTCAAAAGTCATAACGGTGCTCCCAGCATATGAATAAACAACATTTGTGATCAAGATTGGACAGATTGACCACTGCTTCTTTGGATCCTGACTGGCCAACTTGTTTTCTGGGCATTTGTCTACGTCTGTAAAATGAAAAGAAAGTAGACCATTCCCCCTCTAACCAACCAACACACTGTGCCTAAAGTCTAAACATAGTGAGGCTGGCCTTTTCACACTCTTCTGTCATCATGTGGACTTCGATTAAGTCATTAAATGGGGTTTTGAATAGAAACTTCAAATATTGACTCAGATCACTTCTTCTTCTTCTTCTTCTTTTTTGTCCTTTTTCCTTCATTTTAAATTTGTCAATTAGATTTCAATGGTTTACCTAATAGTCCACTGCAATGAATTTATTGTAAATTGATCATAATGACTGTTATGAACTTGTGATTAATACTATCATCTATTTGCGGACGCGTTTATAAATTTTATGATAACATTGACTTGTAGGCATTTCCAATATGAAAGAGAGAATAATGGCCTAAATTAACTTATCGGACTTTAGTAGACATTGTGTTCGATATCATTTTTAGGTTGTGGCACTTTATTCAAGTCTCATTTTCAGGATGGACCAAATGATGGTAATTATAAACAATAATGACAGCACAAGCTGGCAAAGATTATTTTCTGTTAGGAGGCTTGATTATGCTGTGTTTTCAGGCATTCACCCATTGACCTAAATCACAGAAATGCAACAAGAATATTGTTCTTTTTTCTCTAGTGGAGATGGTGGCTAATCATTTTTATAAGCACTACCAGTATGAAACCTAAAAAATATTTTGACTATTTGTGTTTAATGAAGAATCTCTATGCATTTAGATATCAACTAATTTAACAATCAACACTATATTGAATTAGTTGATGCTAGTCATCTTATTTAACATTATTACCACCATGAATGCAATATAAATGCTTTCATCAACTAAATATGATAGTATTAAGCTAATTCAAAGTAGTGGCCTCTTGGTGTGATGAGGGATGAGTGAAGTTGTTGTGCAATGATTTTTAAATAGTCACCTCTAAACCTACCTTTGACTTGTGCCACTGCTTTCATTTTTCTCTCTAAGTTAAACTTGATTGAACTACTTGGGCTTAGCCCAAGTGGCCAGAGTCACTCCCTCACAAATGTGAGGGAAGTGGTTCGAGCCTCCGCAGACGTATTGTAGGGGTTTAATTTAAATTTATTTTCTTGGAGCCCCAGAGCTTGAGTGAAGGCAGTTTTTCTCTCAGGATGGGAGTTGACGTCCCTCGAATATTTGAGAGGGTTAAAATCTGAGCGGTGCCATATTAGAATTGATGTAAACGGGTCTCAGTATATATATGATTGTAAATGTCATCATAAACAATAGTTCTCATTCAAAAAAAAAAAAAAAATTGATTGATGCTTATATACTATTTAATTTGGGCATGTTGGTCTTGGTAGGTTTTGAAAGCAGCTTTTACTGCTACCCAAATTGTATTTTTCTTCTCTTTTTCTTCTCTTTTTCTTTTCTTAATAAAATAGTGTCTTTAAAAATCTTGAGCCCCAAGGAAGTGCTTGAAATCCGAAAGACATGGACGGAGAAAAATCCATTAAATTTTTTATGGTCGCGCATGAAAATTGAAATGCAGATCTATTTCATGGAGAAAACAAATTCCTCAAGTTTGCCTTTTGGGAGTTTATATATATTGTTGTATCATTGAACTTATAGTAGTCTGGTGACAAAAAATTCACTCCCTTAGTAGTATAAGAGTAGTATTTTGGGTTATGCCGCAGATAAAATTGATTTCGATTGGTTCCAATGATTTTTCGATTGCAAAATCTTAATGATATTATAATTATAATTTAAAAAAAAAAAAGAAGTTTTAATACAATCTTGTATCTTAGATATTTGGAGCTCTTCTTTTAATGGATGAATCGAGATGGCTTCTAGTTTTATTCTTTGTTTGTTGTTTTTCTTTTTCTTTTTCTTTTTTTGAAAAAAAAAAATTAGGTCTTTTAATAAACAAACCAAAAGAAAAAGTTGCCGTAAAAGAAGGGGAAAAAATTCAAAAAAAAAAAAAACTATTAAAAGTTAAAGTACTTATTAAACTATTATACTTAAAAAAAAAGGCAAGACAAAGGTGTGTTGCAACTTAATTGGCTTAAGAAAATTTCTTAAATTATCTTTAAAACATAAAGAGCTTGATGGTAATTGGCGGTTCTTAAAATAACTCTTGATAGATATATTTCTAAAAATCATCACAGATATTCTATTAACATAAAAAAAAAAAAAGGAATTTTACTTATTTAAGGGAAATATTGTTAAAAAAACAAAAGAATTGTTCTTAGTTATTTAAAAAAAGTTTCTTCTAATTCTAAGGACACTCACAAAATGACCCGAAAAAAGCACTTGTATCTGCAAGGTATTCGGAGTACTTTTATGGATCAAGATGGTTAAAACGGAGCAAAATGGATACTTAGTCATACTTAACGGTTAACAATTTGTTTAAAGGGTTCTTTTGGGGCAATGATAATTTGAGTGCTTTTGTACTACAAGAGGGATCTTGATTAAGATCATGGGGAGCAGCAATTATGGTTCAATACAAAGAGTAGGAGTAGTGGAGACAGACATCACATGCAAAAGTGCTTTTCCAAAAAGCATTTTACTAAAAGGATAGCTAGCAGATACTTAAAAATTTAGTAAAATTGTTACTTAAGAGTTGATTAACTAAAGAATCGACATTGTTAGTTGGTAGATCAACATCGCATCTAAGGGTTTTTATCCAATCCTCCTGTTCATTATATGGCAAATATTCAGAAAGAAAAATAAGGTGAGGATTAAGGACAAAAAAGAAGTAAAATTTTCATTTAAAATAACAAAAAAAATGGAGTCAAGCAAATTTAGCATTTGGTCGTTAAAGAATAAAAAAATTGAGCTCAAGCTTTGACTATTAACCCTCTCTTACAGTACAATTTTTTGACTGTAAAAAAATTTTGTAGCTTTATTTGTGCTTGTTGTAATCTTCTATATTTTAAGTGCAAATTTTATGCCCCAGTTGCACTTTGGGCACCTAAAATATGCAAAAATAATTTAGGCCATAACATTCTTATAGAAGCATGACTGACTACATGTGAAAATACTTATTTAAAGTCCACTCCTTTCATTTAAGTATATGCTTTAGCTACTGACTTAGCTCTAAATCTTCTAAATTCAGTAACGATTAATCTATCTTTGATTCTAAAAATTCATTTACAGCCAACTAATCTTCTGTTGTTAGGTTTTCTCACCAGCTCCCAAGTATTGTTCTTATAAACACATGATATTTTCTCATCTATAGCCTTTTTCCATTCAAACTTAAGTGTGCTCTGAGCTACCTCTTAGCAACTTCTTGGCTCTTCACCATTAATTTCATGTGAAATATCAATTGTATATGCAATGAGATCTGCAATCCCAACCCTTTTGTATTCAATAAGCTTCTATTTTGACTTTCCACATATTGAAATCATTATTTCCATTAAATTTCTTTAAAAATTTAAGCCTTTTTTGGTATTGCATGTGAGCGACTATATATTAATTTAAGTGTATGATAAAAATTTAATGTTATGGTTTAGAAATTAAGTTATTTTTATTTTACACTTATACATTGAAAAACTTATCATATCTTTATTATTTTGTCAACATCATTATTTTTAAATAAATTTACTACACATTAATTTATTTTCATAACTGTAACTTTTTTTAATAACAATTATAATTTTTAATATACTTCACCTCAATATCAAACATGACTGCTTTAATAAGCAGCTAGATATACAGTGTAATTTTATAATTCTTGTAATGTTAAGATTATGAATTAATCAAACAACATTAAGCAGTTAGATATGTGGTGTAATTTTATAATTCTTGTAATGTTAAGATTATGAATTAATCAAACAACATTACGTGTCACTTACTTTAAGGTTTAAGGTGCATGACTATATAGTTCCACCCTAATCTCTTACAAATTTTCTATTTTAAGATTATAAATTCTCATTCCACAGATAAATCACCATGGAACAATAGTTTTGGTAACAAAAGTCCAGTTGGATGAAAAAAAGATAAAAGAGAAAGTGAGAATTAAAGACTAAATAAAGGTACTTTGATCGATCTCTCTCTGAAAATTAAGGCTGTTAGCGTTATCTAATCTCTGTCAGAAAGCAAATCACCAGTCCCAATCAATTCAGAGGATCCCAACATCTCAAAAAAGAGCCATTTAAAGAAAGAAAACAATAAAAAAAATGGTCAGTTGTCCCTATAAACATACCTAAAGTTTGCATGGCGTTAGATGTAGATATTATTTTCCATTAAAGTTGGCACCAAAATATGAAATCAACAGAGTGGGAAATGGGACAAAGGTCTTAATCAAGAAAGAAAACAGTTTGCAGTTTTGCACCAACAAAATATGAAGGAAAATAGAGATATTATGGAAATGAAAAATGGTGTTAATAATCTACCCTAATAAAGAAACAAAAATCTAGCATAGAGATGCTTTGTCAAAAATCCTTTTTCGGTCTAGTAAAGTAGATCCTCCAATCAAACAGCTCATTTCCAATTTTCCATGGACCACAATTCACAGACCCAGATATGTAAATGCAAGTAATGAAGTAAAAGAAGCTAAAAGTGTCAGAAATGGAATTTGGAGAGAAAAAAAAAAAAAAAACAGTAAACATTATAACCATTATTGCCTTTGCCTTATTCAAGTTTTCTACTTTCTTCTCTCCATTCTCTGGTCATAAAACCCTCTGACCCCCCCCCCACCCCCACTCCCCCTCTATTGTCACTTTCCTACATTCCCTCACCCCTATACGGCTATACCCATTTCTAATTTCCTATTACAACTACATGAATGTGAAAATGAAATCAAACCCTAATTTTCAAATTTAAAAAGGAAACCCCACAAAGCCAATCATAAAGCAAAACTCACCAAATTTCAAACTGTGCCAGCGCATTCAGATTTTGCAAAGTCATTCCCCCACTCTCATGCCCATCACTACACATACACACACACACACACACAATATAATACAAATCTTATAATCAACATTGTTGTTTCAGTACTGATTTGATTCATAATGCTATTTATATTATAGTGAGCGAACGATACTATTATACTTAGTGGTTGTTCAATTGTTCAGATTTCTAACCATATTTTTATAGTAAAATTAGGACGTAAAAATCAAGTATTACAAAAATCTTGAATCTTCGTCTGGGCAGGTATGAAAACGAAAACAAATTAGTAAGAAAAACAAAAACAGAGAATAAAAGTCATCAGAGAGAAAAAAAAAATACAAATTATAATTAATAATTCCCATAAATATTAAAAATGATGACACCCCACGAAACTGGATAAATCTCCGCGCTGATTACGCTGGGATTCAGTTGTGGGTTGGTTTTTTGGAAAATTTCATGCGGCTGCTGGCTGCTTCTGCCATTAAAGCTCCTCTGTAAGTTTGCTGTGACAGCCTCAGGGCCTCAGCCACTCCCTCCGCAATTCCCGCTCCAAACAAACAGCCAAAATTTTCTCTCATTTTCATTTTTCATTTTTCCAACATTCAAGCAAATTTTTTTTTTCTTCAAGAAAAAAAAAACAAAACAAAACAAAAAGAAAAAAAGAAAGTGACAAAAACAAATTCACATAACATTCTCTCATTTTCTATCTTTAGTCAAATCGCTATAAAACCACCACAACACCCCCCCACAATTTTAATCTTACGTTCTACGCCTTTCCGATAACCACCACCCAAATCCCCACATTTTTCGCCAAAGAGGGAAAGAAGTAAAAGAAGGGGAGATTTTGTTTACCTTCTTTCCCGCCAAAAGGGGGTTTAACTAACCGGAATCGGATGCTTCGGTAATTTTTTTCTCCTAGCAAATGGGTTGTGTGAGTTCGAAGCAGGCGGTGTCGGTGACACCGGCGCTGGACGTGTCCGGCGGGTTCCGCGGAGGGGACGTGGCGGAGGCCGGTGGCGCTGGAGACAATTCGGGTCGGATCCGGGTCGGAAATGGTAGCGGTAGTAGGAATGGTAGGGGGAGTAGTAATAGGAAGAAGGGTGGAAAGGGTGAGTTCGGGGTGGCGGTGAGTTGCGGTGGGAGCGAGTTGGGTGAGTCGGGTCGGGCGAGTTCGAATAGCGAGTCGTTGAGTTTTAGGCTGGGCAATTTGCACAAGTACATTGAAGGTGAGCAGGTGGCGGCCGGCTGGCCGGCTTGGCTCAGTGCCGTTGCCGGTGAAGCCATTCAGGGTTGGGTCCCGCTTCGAGCCGATGCTTTTGAGAAACTAGAAAAGGTTGCTCTTTTTTTTTGGCTTATATTAAAAAATTTACTCATTTAATGTTTAGTTTATTGACATTGTAATTCTTTGTAGCGAAAAAACAAAATATTAATGTATTTATTATTTTTTGTTGCTTTTTGTTGGGTAAATGATATTTTTGAGAACAAATGTGAAAAGTAATTTTGTTCTTTTTTTTTGTGGGGGGGGAATTTTCAAGTTCTTACAATTTTTAGTACTGAGAAAATTTGATTCACGGTTGCTTCAGTGTGCAATGTGATAGCTGTACTGATTTGTATAAAGAGTAAAGGAGCCAAAAAACATATTGTTTGCTTTTGCTCCAATTTTAAGAAAATTGCTGGTTGTTGAAGGGACAATGTACTGTTTATCTTCTTGTCTAATTTTTTTCTGTTTGATTGGTAGCCTTCGTCTCATTCGGTCAGCTGCTCTGTTTGTTTCATTCAGAAAAATACTTGAAACAACTTATTTGCTTTGTTTTTTCTGCTGTAAAACTTCACTGTCTTTGCTTGGAATTAAAATAATTCAGGAATGCACTGTGAGTTGAGTTGATAGATTCTAAATCTTTTACTAACCAGTCTCAAGTTTCGTGGAATGGTGCTGTTTGATTTGATTTATTCATTATGGTTTGTTTTCTGATTTTAGTTATCAATTCAGTGGATGTTATCAAATTTAACATTGCTCTTGCAACTTTAACAAGAAGACAGATGGTATTTGATTTTGAATTGCTTTAACAGATTGGACAAGGTACATATAGTAGTGTGTTTCGAGCACGTGACCTTGATACCGGGAAAATTGTTGCCTTGAAGAAGGTGCGGTTTGACAATTTTGAGCCTGAGAGTGTTCGATTTATGGCCAGAGAGATTCTGATTTTGAGAAGACTCGACCATCCGAATATCATAAAGTTGGAGGGTCTAATTACTTCTAGATTGTCATGTAGCATATATCTTGTATTTGAGTACATGGAACATGATATTACTGGACTTTTATCCTGCCCTGACATCAAGTTCAGCGAGGCACAGGTTTGTTTATTTGCTTTTATTGATAAAGTGTATAGCTTTGCAGAAAGGGTATTTAGAGCCATAGGCGAATGAGATTTTGAAAGCATCCTTTTAACTTTTTGTGAAATTTGTTTCATTGGTTAATTATAAAATGGAGATGATAGATTATATAAATTCATTTAAGAAACCTTAGCGTTAACTTGTCATCATCTATGGGAATTTGAGAACACACATAGACTTGAATTGATTCTATAGTTATTGGTAAATGACGACATTTTTTTTTCCCTTGTGGTACTCGAATGCCACCTGAACAAGTTAGTTTCTTGCTTGCTCTGATATTTGGGGATAAAATTGATTTTTATTTTTGTAGATTAAATGCTACATGAACCAATTATTACATGGACTTGAGCATTGTCATTCACGGGGTGTTCTGCATCGGGACATTAAAGGATCAAATCTTCTGGTGAACAATGAAGGAGTCCTCAAGTTGGCCGACTTTGGATTGGCAAACTTCTCCAATACTGGACATCGACAACCCTTAACCAGTCGTGTTGTGACTTTATGGTATCGTCCACCCGAACTTTTGCTTGGCGCCACAGATTATGGACCATCTGTGGATCTTTGGAGTGTTGGCTGTGTGTTTGCAGAACTTCTCATAGGGAAACCCATCCTTCAAGGGAGAACGGAGGTAATATACTAATTAAAGTATGTGGAATTTTATTGCTCTTCATCTTAGTCATTTTGATATTTTGATGACTAGTGTCTTCTTGTTGAATGTCAAGTCTTTTTGTTAAAAGAATGTAATTTCAGTGGAAATGAATTAGTTGCCTCCTAAGGATGGCAAAGAAAGAGAATAAAGATCTACTACTGGAAAATGAATGGTTTGCACGCTGCTCATAATAACAATCTAACTATGGGTGCATTTAATATTTAGTCCGTATGTGGCTGGGTGACTATTATGTCCTAGTCAGCTAATGATGTAGGAAAGACTTTCTCTGCATTATTTCCATTGGCGTTTTGTTCCAATGAACATGAACCGTCTCCATTGAGGCAGCTTGTGATTATCATAATTTAATTAGAACGTTGGGGTACATGTCTACAAGCAGCATTGATTTCTATTTCTTTTGATTTTATGATTTTATATTGTAGTTTTTGCTAGTGTTAGTTTGAAATGCATTTTTTGAGGTGCTCAGATAAGCTGTTTTGTAATGCATTCCCATACATATTTAGACTAATTTACATTGTTTCTATCCAAGTTTTTATTGGGATGCTAATGTTTCACCAACAGGTAGAACAACTACACAAAATTTTCAAGCTTTGTGGGTCCCCACCTGATGATTACTGGAAAAAATCAAAACTTCCTCATGCAACTCTGTTCAAACCACAACAACCTTATGACAGTAGTCTTCGAGAAACATTCAAAGACTTGCCCACAACTGCCGTGAACCTGATAGAAACTTTACTTTCAGTAGAGCCATACAAGCGTGCAACTGCCTCTGCAGCCCTAGCATCTGAGGTGATTTTTTTATGATAGTGTGATTACGCAATCTACTCTGAAATTTTTATTTGCTGTCTCCCAGATGACTCTGATTCATTCGGCATATGTGAAAGTGTATTTGTACTATCCCGTTCATTATCCTATTGTCGTGAAAACTCAGTGTTTTTGTTAGTGATTTCTTATTCATCAGAAATGAGCTATTTCTTTGCCCAACCTTTAAATACTTCTCTAAATTATGTACTTTCTACCTAGTTCCTCACAATTACCAGAAAATTTTTGCCATATCGATGGCAATGTAAAAGCAGCATTACTTGCAATTTGTACACCTTTGTTTAGCTTTATGATGCACCACTAGGACATTTACAAATTACAATGCCGTATTTTCTGCCCATAATTTTCAGTATTTCTCAACAAAGCCTTATGCTTGCGATCTATCAAGTTTGCCAATATATCCACCAAGCAAAGAGATTGATGCAAAACATCGTGAAGATGCACGCAGGTTAGAATTTCTCTCTTTTTCTTTGTAGGGGATAAGAAAAATGTTTGTATAAACATTCTTGATGTAACACAGGCTATCTCGTACCTGTCACAATCATCTTCGGTTTAACTCTTCCATATTCAGTATAAGAACAACTTGCTTTAGTTTGATTTTGATTAATCTGCCAAAACGTGATCCTCCTCTTACTGCATCTTTCATATTACACACTAATAGTGAATTATTATTCTTTCAACATGTATTGATATTTGCTACTGACATTTCAGGAAAAAGGTTGGTGGAAGAGTTCGTGGAGCTGAGACAAGAAAGACTACACGAAAATCCCATGGAATGAGTAAATTGGCACCGGTAGAGGTCTGTTAATATACGTGTTTTTATGTGTTCAGATAGCTGTGCATGTGCTACTAACGAAGAATAAATTTCTTATTGTTAAACATTTTTTCTACTTGTAGGATGTGGCAGTGCGGACTCAGTTTGCTAAAAAAATTAACGGACATAGTTTGCATATTTTGAAAGATGATGAGTTGTCTGGTAGGGAAGTTCAAAAGCCATTAGTTGATAACAGGGAAGAGGCTTCCCATGTAAAAAACGCCTCGCATGGAGACATTCCCTTTTCTGGCCCATTACAAGTTTCTACATCAAGTGGCTTTGCATGGGCAAAAAGACGAAAAGATGATGCATCCATAAGATCTCATACTCGGTCTATATCAAGAGGTCAGGTTATAAATGCCTTAGAACCTTCTGCTGCATTGCATACAAGAAATAATTACGATTCAAGAAAACACGAAAATGGGGATATTATAAATGGAAGCCGCACAGATTCTCGAGGCCATGATTCATCCGAAGCTGCGAAGATTGCTATGCTTAATCAATGGAGCCAGCTTGAGCGTCCAGATTCGTTTGATGCTTCAGATGGATACCATTCGCAGGAACTATCATTGGCACTTTATCAAAGAGAGGAAATGGCAACCAAGAGAAATAATTTGGTACGTTTGTAAATTTTACAACTACAAATGAGACTGAAATTAGCTTTTAGCATCTAATACTGATTTTCAAACTTTGTTGAAAACAAGTGATTATTGGTTGCAACATTGCAATGTTCCTATGAAGAAGCTTGTAACATTCCTTACTTTTGTGCTGTAACTATTACTAAAGCAGCTCAAGTGAAAAAGCCACTTAAAAGTAAATGGTGCAGTTTTGGAATGAAGAAAGGTGCTTAGTAAAACAATAAAGGAGAGAAAAGCAGTCAAATATCAATTTTATTAGTGTTTTTGATATCTAGAACTAGGGAGTGCCCTAAGTTAGGTGCCATAAAGAGGACTATGGTGAGATCTGTGAGGATATGGCACTGGTGCAGATGGTGGCTGAGGCAGTTTTGAGTTGGGCATGTTACCAGTGTCAGCTTAACGGGGACAGTGTTGGTGGTTGTGGTGTAAAAATTATCGCGATTCCAGGGACATATTCTTAAAATTTGTAGTTTTTTTGGAAATTTAAACTACTTGCCTTGGAAGATCCTCAATAGAATTTCAAAAACTTTGCCAAAAACAAGAAATAAATACTTGGGCATAGCTCACATATATTTTATTTTTCTGTTTGAAAAGAAAAATATATTGGGAAACAATGTCCAAACTAACTAGAATAAGTAAATGGTTTTGGCATTTTGCATTTTTCTTCATTTATTTATATATTTACTTTCTTCCATAAATAAATGTTATATTCATTTTAATATTCTCCTGTTGTTATTGGTGCTGATTCAGGGTTTTCAAGATCAAGGAGAGAAGGTTGAATTTTCTGGACCTTTGTTATCTCAATCACATAGAATTGATGAACTCTTAGAAAGACACGAGCGCCAGATCCGTCAGGCAGTTAGGAAGTCTTGGTTCCAAAGAGGTAATTATAACATTGCATTAGTGTCTGTTGGTATTGATTATTATTAGGAAGCATGTGGTGATTTTAGTCCAAGCAAAAAACCTAACTGAATAATGAGAAATAATTGACTTTAAGGGGACAAGATATGGCCATGCCATTATTTTCAATTATGACTTTGAATGCTACTGTTGTAGTGATTTAAGGGACATCAGCTGGAGTTATAATGAGATGGCAGTTATTACAAATACACAGCATAATGCTGAACTCACACTCTTGGAACAGTCATCATTTGTCAGCAACTTAATATAATAGTGATACCTTTTGATTTGCAGGTAAGAAATTTAGGAAGTGATTGTCAGATATCCTTGGCTATGAGCAAAGTTGAGAAAGAGAAGAAACATGGAACAGGAAACCGGATGCTAGCGACCTCAACCACGAAGAGAACCAAGTGTCCCAAGTTTTCATACCCAGCAATCACACAAACATCAAATGGAATGAACAACCAGTTTTGTAGACTCATACAAACTTGATCTGAGGAGACACGAAAAAGTACAAGTTTTTGAAAGCTACTGCATATTGAAATTCACAGCCATATAAAAAAGAAAAGAGGAAAAGAATTGACCCAGAGTGGTGGTTCACTTCTTTCAATCAACAACTTAATATGTAGTTTAGTTTCAGTTTTACCCTCCTATCAAAACCAAATGTTTCTCCTCTTTCTTATTCTTCTCCAGTGTTTTCTCAGATAGATGCATTGTGTATCTCACTTTGCTTGTATATATCATCGGTAAATTGATAATTGATATTTGATCCTGGAAGTGTCCATTTATATGTTTTTTATTCATAAAGCATGTGGCAATGGCATTGATCCCGAAATTGATGGGTACTACTTGATCATGTTTCCAACTTTTAGGACAGACAGCCACCAACTAGATGAACAACAAACCACTGTTTTTCTCACACCTGTTGAATAGGAGCTTGAGTAACTTGTGCAGATTAGGCCCTTTATGTGCAAAAGAGGATGGAGATCTTGTGCCTCAACTTCAACTTGGCTAAATATCAAATCAGATACTTTGGACATGGGTGTGTGTCTCAAATGGCAACCACCACCTTGGCCTAACCTCAAAGTGATGTAGACATATTGGGCCTTTTGTCCTTGCCTATATGCTGCGGGCATATGACTGTTGCTAGCACTGCTCAAAGGTTAATTTATTAATAAAATCTGTCCATTTCAATTCATTAGCTGCCTTGCCAGCGTCCACTCATGCAGAACAAATAGAACATAACAGTTTTTGGAAGTGATGGAATGCGGCAACATACATCCATCTAAGTCACTCTATACTTACAATTACAAAAAACTTTTTGAGACTCTCGATGTATGTATCGTACTCTCAATGTATGTATGTATCACTTTTTCATTGTATTCATGTCAGGTATGCGCATATACTCTTTCGTGATTGGTTTGATAGGGCACAGCGCGAGCAGCGGGCAAGTGCTTGGCAGGCCAACAGCCCAGTGAACAGGGCGAGGCACTCGAAGAAAGGGGGACACACTGAGCAAATACGAGAAATTGGCCCCGTACATGCTAGAATCAAACAAGGGTGGGTGACTGGGCGTACACATTGTGACAGTACTCAATATTTTTTGTTAGGGTTAAGCTGTTATGGTGATTGCTCGGTAAAAATGAGTAATTACCA
Source organism: Citrus trifoliata (assembly GCA_018350135.1). Lineage (NCBI taxonomy): Eukaryota > Viridiplantae > Streptophyta > Magnoliopsida > Sapindales > Rutaceae > Citrus > Citrus trifoliata. Next base: position 8,199,676 of record CM031386.1, on the reverse strand, counting down.
AACTCTTTTTAAGCAATTTAAAGCATGTTATTACTTAGAGTGCATATATATATATATATATATATATATATATATAACTAAATCATATGTGAATCAGTTTTAAAATAAATTGACACATGATACGTGATTCTTATTGTAAATCATGGTGGATTCCACCAAATAATACTCTCCTATTATCTTCTTTATTGCTTTCCTCATTATCCTTTTTATAATTAACAATCCTAAATACTCCACCCACTAATGACTATATATATTACCTTTCCTTTGCTAATGAAAACGCGCAATTTTCATTTTTTCTTGAAAGCATTTTCCTAACAATCTTCGTCTCTCCGTGATTTAAATATCATTTGTTCAGATATCATTTTTAAATAATTGCTTATATCCGATTCCTTTAAATCATAGAGAGACGAAAATTGAAAAAACAAAAAGAAAAAATTGCTTATATCCGATTCCTTTAAATTTATAACATCCATTCCCTTTAATTCATAACAATTTTCAAAATTTATTAGATGAATGTGAGATGATATCATATGGTACACTTTGTTGGAAATAGAGGCCAGGCAACAAGCAAATTCTCTTATGTCTGAGTGTGGTCACGCATGTAATTCAAGATTTTGAAAGAAGAGGTCGGTCCATCAATGTTAATGATAAAGTATGAAGGGACTAGGGGAGGGACCAATAATGGCCCAGTATGTCACAATATGTGTGGACCTGTTGTTTATGGAGGTTGCTATGTTACAGCATCTGTGACATACACACCCAAAGCAAATAGCACACGTGTCCTAGAGAAAAAGCAATGCAAAGCAAAGGTTGGGGGTTTGGCTGAAGCAGCTCTGTAAGTTACAGATGCTGTAACTTACCCAGCTCACAGTTGTTTATTATTTGAAAGAAAACGAATTCACATCATCCTTCATTGCTATCAATTAATTAAGAAAAGTGATTATGCTCCAAAAAGCACTTTTGCGGTAAGCATGATTGTTTGTAACAACCAAAATGATGGTAGTCTCACAACAAGTTACTGTTTCATTTCATCCCCAGTTGATCATTTCATTTCTCGCTCTCATAATCTACCCCATGAAGGAGCTATGAATGATTTTTTTATTTTTAACAGTTCCTCTGTCAAAGAATTCTACTAATACAATATAAACTGAGGCTGCTGCACGTGTCATACATGGAGTGGCTACCATAAATTTTACTGGACTCGATTTGTCAAGATCATCATCCATCATCCGGCCGTTCATCTCACTGACTTCAAAATGTTTGACCGAATTCACACCACACGAGTGCCGGCCGCGTGGATCCAGATGACTCATAAGTTTTGGGGATCTGTTGACAAACTAATTAATCACGTGATCAAAATGCCGAGCGGATTAATCCCGCCGTGACTGTAGGAAGAAAAGGAATAGTTGTTTCATTCGGTTGCTTTATTAATGCAGTACTTGTCTCTTGGAATACGACACGTGATCTCAATTATTATTTTATACTTCTATGAACGACGGACGGTAATATTAAATATAAAAATAGAGAGAGAAAGAAAATGCAAAACAAGAGAATTCTTTTTTTTTTTTAATTACTCTTTAGCAAATAGATTGGGAAAACAAATATTTGATTAATTCGAATCAAGTGGTCTTTATTTTTCAATCATTCTTAGGATCCAATTTATACTGTTGTTGGGAAATAGTATACAGTCAATTTTATTTCACAATTATAAATTTTTTTATTAATATAAAAATAGTATGCTGTAAAATTTTGAATGACAATATTATTTTTTTAAAATTGCTCATGAACAAATTAATTGAGAAAAAAATTAATATTTAATGAATTAGAAGCAAGAGTCCTTATTTTTCAACCAATCGTATGCCTTATTTAAAATTAAGATTGAAACATTATAAGCAATTAATTAATAACTTTTGATAAAAATGGTGCCTAGTATATTTCTTAAAAGCTATACATATTTCATAAGTTTTTTCGTTTTGACAATAGCTTCTAAAAGTAAGTAGGAAGTCACTTTTTATGAGCAACTTATGCACAAATAGACAATTATATCTTTATTTTTATAAACTCCAAAATGTAAACGAAAGACAATTAAAATTTATATTCATTTTGGTCATTATATAATAAAGAGAGATTGCCAATTTTCCCATTGAAATCAATAAATACAACTTACTCATTATTTTCACAATAGCCAATAGCTCTGTTTTAAAAAATTTAAAGAAAAAAGGATAAATAATTTGCTTGAGGTTTTATCTTGAAAATAAAAAGTATATATTTATTATAAGGAAAGATGTTTAAAAATAACAAAAAGTACTAAGAATGTTAAATTATTTATTAATTAGGAACACAATATAGTAAGAAAAAGAGAGAGAACCAATAATAGACATAACAATAGTTTAAAGATAACTTTTATTCAATCTTAAATATATACAAATAAGGAGTCGAGTGCTCCTTTTATAATCTCAAAATCATACAAATGAAATAAATGATTAGTAAATAGATGCATCATTAGTTATAAATTCTTATGAGACAAGGAGAGTTATATGAGATGAAGTGTTATTTAGTGAGGAGAAAAAAAAAGTGTCTGGATAAACATTCACATAATTATAATTATTTCATAACAAAGAAAAATATATGATTATTAATATTTTTAGTCACATCAAAACTTGTATTTCTTATTTTAGTATTTAATTTTAATTTTTATTTTTATTTATGTAATTTATTTAATTAATAATAAAGACAAATACAAGTGTATTTAAAAAAAAGAATAATACTATAAAAGTATAGTGTTATGAAGGTTTTTAGCTATTATGAAAATAGTTGGGGTTGAATAGTATATGTTGATTTCCATAAGAGGAAATGGCAATCTCTCTATAATAAAACTGCACTTTTGTAATAAAATTTTACCAAATGCATGTACTTTGCTTTCAGACTTGCAACAACTATAACAATACAATTTACTAAATACCAAGCTATCTTTTTTAATTAGCAACTTATTTCATCTGCATAGTAGTATTTCATCAATCATCACAATTCTAAATTAACCCTTATGGTTCATTTGATACTATTATGGGGAAATATTTACTAAATGTTTGCAATTATGTTTTTTAATTAAGATGATTTTATCCAACATTTGTTTGATTAAAAAAATATATAATCATTTTACTACTTTTGTCAACAATATTATTTAGAATTTATTTTTAATAAGTTCAATAAATTTTATCTATTTATTTTTACAACACCTCAATACCCTATGTACTCTTAAATCATGAGATTAAATATCACTAAACTTTGACCGTTGAAGGTCCACATATACATTAATTTTTCTTTTTCATTTTTGTGTTACTTAGAGCCAATTTGGTAATATTGTAGTTTTTAAAAAAAATTGTTAGCTGCACCACATAAATAATCAATTGTGAAGAGAATCAATTAAATATTTAGTAAAATTTCTTTTTAAAAATACTATAAATTTAAAAGCAGTCGTATGTATTTGATAAATTTTACAATTAAATTTCTATAGGAATATAAATTACTAAATTGAACATAATGTTGAATAAAAATTATTAAAATATTTTTTACAGTGTAATATAATAATTGATATCTAAAATAAATATTTTATACTATTGATTAACTTTTTTATATTTTGTTATGTCAATATAATTGGTAATAATAATAATAATAATATCTCTAAGGTTAATGATTTTATTTCCTAGTTAGTAATAATAATTTTAAATTTGTATAATATATATGAGGATATATATGTGTGTGTGAAATTATTTTAAATATAAAACTAATTCTTAAAATTAGATTTTGAAAACTATCCCTTCCTTATTTTTCAAAATTTACTGTCAAATGGTGATTTTGTTAAAAATATTTTTAAAAGATTTTGTCAAATACAAAAATTAACCGTTAACTTTTTTAAATTACTTTAAGAGCTCCAAAAAAATAATTTCGAGCGGGCCCTTGAACATATCGGCTTTAATATCGACCGTTGAAGTGTTTTGATTCATCCGTCTGCAAATTATATAAGAAATAAATAATTTTTAAATAGCAAAAAAAAAAAACGAAACTTGTACAAGAAACAAACTTTACTATCTAACACTTTTTCATTTATTTATTTATACGAATGAAACTTTGATTCTACGGTTTTCACCCTTTACCCTTACTCCATAGTTACTTTTACACCGTCCATCACTTTGACCATACGTAAGTAGTTAGTTCAATTAAACGGTGATTATCAAAAGAAGGCCTGCTTGCTACCGACCTTTAGGAGAAATATTCCAGTACTCCTAGGCTCTCACAGATCACAAATTTACAACAGTGGTCCTAATGTCCGACTCCTATCAATTGCTTGATTATACCCAAATCACAATTCACAAGCATGTGATGGACAAAAACGCGGTTGATAAAAGATGCGACCACGTGAGCAATGATGTGGTGCCAATAATAATAATAATAATAATAATCAATAGACAAAGCCACAGTGGAATGTCACTTTTGGATATAAAAGAAAAAAAAAAAAAGAAACGTTTCGTGGAGTCGATAAGATCATAAGATGTGATGGTGATCGAATTCGTATCGTGGGGCATGTTAAAGTTGCAATGGCAATATAGCGTTTGGTAACTACCAAGCAAGAAGCTCGGGAGAGTGTGCTGCTTGCTATTTGCTAAACGACGAAGAAGAAGACGAGCAGCCTTTTTCCGCGCCACTCGATGGACTTTTCAGATTCGAGTCCTACTTGCTCCAAAGTGAAATTTCTGGACACGGCTTTGGTTACCGTTATAATTAAGAGTAATGATATAATTATAAATTTTTATATAAAATTATTTTGTATAAATTTATGTGTCATGATAAGTTTGTGGCTGTATCATTACTTTATAATTAATGGATAATTAACATTAGTTTTCTTCAAAAAAAATTTTGTTAATAAAAATTATTTTCTTACCCTTTTATTTCTATTTCTTGCTCCTCTAAAAATATTGTTTCATGTAATTTTGCATATTTTTAAACGGAATACAATTTTATAAACTTCTTTGAAATTTTTTAATGTAGTTTATTTTTTTTTCCTTAATTCTCAATAAGTAATTAACCGCTAATAAAACATCAACAAAAAATTTATATAGTATTACTCGTGGTATATTTAGTCGAAAGTTGAAAATAAGTTAAATTTTTTATTTGAGTTTTTACACAGCTAGGTAAAAATTTGATATAATTAATGCTGCAACTTTCCATTTAAAAAAAATTAATATTATAAGTCATTTATCTATCATGACCTACCTACAAAATGAAGTTGTGCTTTAATTTGATTTAATTGAGGTAAGCTTTGGATAAAATATTATTCTAAATTGTAATTTTTTTATTAGGAACATGATTCCATCTCCCCCGATAAATGTCGTAAACAAGTGACAGTTAGTTGATATATGCATTTCATCTACATAATTATTGCTCATATGGCACATAATTAAATTTGTCTTAGCTCTCAGCCTTCATATATTGAAGTTGCCATACTAGCTCCTTGTAATACAAAGTGCCTGATCCAAGCTTTCATGATTACTAACCTCAAATTATTGTTAGTTTGTCAATACATTCATTTATTTCTAAAGAATACAAATGCTTACAATTTATAAAATGCCAGGGACTAATTAATATCTCATTGCTATATTATGGTATTAATTGTGGAGGGCATTCCACTAAATTGCCAAAAGAGTAATGTTAGATATTTTAAAATTTCATCCCAAGTAATATGATTTGTGATGTATCATTTATTAAGTGGTTAATAATTTATCACAAATTTAAATGAATTAATTATATTGTCTCACCAATTGATTAATAAATGAATAACACATAATTTAAGATGAAATTTTAAAATGTATAATATTATTATTGCTAAAAAAATCTATAATTTTTTTTAAAAAGAAGGCTTCTCAATAATAATAATAATAATATTTTTGTTGTGTTTTAGATTTTGAGTATTTTTAACATCGAATTCGAAAAATGATCGAATAAAATATGTCCAAATCAATTATTTTTCTTCTATTTAACTATCATTATTATTATTTTACTATTTTACTGTTTTACCTGCAGCCTCGCTCTGACAAAAGGCCCCCGGACATATCTCACGCGCTTTATCTCCTTGTCGAAACCTGGACAAACACCAAAACTCTCTCTCTCTGTGTCATGTCCCTTTCAATTCGCATCCACGTTTCACGCCACGTCAGATGTCGTTGGTCCACGAAGCCAACCAAACTTTATTCAGGAAGAGAAGAAGCGTAGTGGACTGATAAAAGAGAAGAAACAAAGGAAGAGAAAAAAAATTGTATATCTATTCCATACACGCACATGTAATACATACATTATAACATGCTCATCTTCTCTCTCTTGCTCTTCATGTGATTATTATTTTTAATTTTTTATATAAAATTTTTAATCCTGAAATTCTCTTCAAAATTTTCCCTGCAAAAATTTATCATAATCATCGTCATCATTATCACCTACTGTCACTTCTCTTACTCTCTCTAGAACATTTCACATTTCCAAGCCGAAGGAAAAGAATAAGATAGCTCTCTCTTTTCATATTTCTCTTTACGTAATTTGAATTTTGATTTTCAAATTCCATCGGATTTTGGGAATTATCAGTCGGATCCATTTTGACATTTCTGGGTTATGCTCAATTTCGCTGCATTTGTGTAACGGACTTCTGCACCTGTCGGTCCTGGATTGGAGAACACAGCGGGATCTGCGTTGGAGCAACTGGGGATCATGATGATCTATTTGTCGGTTTAGCGAATCAACGGTTTGGATCCGATCGGAGGACAAACAGCGCCATCACATGGCGCTGTTTAGACGATTCTTTTACCGGAAGCCGCCGGATCGGCTTCTTGAGATCTCCGAGCGTGTCTACGGTACCGTTTTTGTCATTTCAATTTGATGTTCTTTAACTTCGTTGAATCCAGAATGTGTTGTTGATTGCGTAATTGGTTTACTTTTTGCTTGAATTTTGAAGTTGGATAGGCCGAGCTGTTGCAATGCATTGGGGAAATTATGCTAATATTGTGATGTTTTTGTTCTTCGTGAATGCACATTTTGGATTTACATAATTTGCTTTGAATTTAGGGTTAGCGTTCATGAGGGTGAGATATGAGTTGAGGCTGAGCAGTTAAGTTGCAGAGGAGTTGAAGAATTGAATTAGAGTACATACATTTTGGTTGCTTAAGTAGTGCAATCCCTTTAGCATTATCAAATGTGGAGTCCATCTGTCCATGTATTTACCATATGAAGCAGAAATTGATATCAGAAGAATTAAAGTTCTAAGCACGTGTTTGAAGAAAGCAAATTAACTCTTTGCTGGGGAGCTGGAACTTTTGATGGCTTTAAAGTTCTCTGTGTTTTCTGCATGACAGGCTTCTGTTTTGTATATCTACAATATCTGTTTGTTGGGGGAAAAAGTTTGTCCTTACCAAATGAATCTAATGTCTGATTTGGAAAGTTTATGTAGTTTTTATTGTTGTATATTTTTATATTTTTGGGGCAGGTTTCTGTCAATTTTAATGATTCTTCCTACTTTTTTTCTATGATTTGCAGTGTTTGACTGTTGCTTCTCCACTGATGTACTGGAAGAAGATGATTATAAGTCGTACATGGGAGGGATTGTGGCACAGCTACAAGACCACTTCCCTGATGCTTCTTTCATGGTTTTTAACTTCAGAGAAGGGGAGAAGCGGAGCCAAATTTCTGACATATTGTCTCAGTATGACATGACAGTAATGGATTATCCTCGTGAATATGAGCATTGTCCTTTGCTGCCACTGGAGATGATCCACCATTTCCTTCGATCCAGTGAAAGCTGGTTGTGCTTGGAGGGTCAACAAAATGTACTGTTGATGCACTGTGAGAGAGGAGGATGGCCTGTGCTTGCATTCATGCTTGCTGGTCTTCTGCTATACCGGAAACAATACACTGGGGAGCTGAAGACTCTGGAGATGGTCTACAAGCAAGCTCCTAGAGAACTGCTTCATCTTTTATCTCCTCTAAACCCACAGCCATCCCAACTGAGATACCTTCAGTACATTTCTAGAAGGAATTTGGGTTCCGATTGGCCTCCATCTGATACGCCTCTACTTCTGAATTGCCTGATACTTAGGGTCCTTCCGATTTATGGGGGAAATGGTTGCAGGCCAGTTATACGTGTCTATGGCCAGGACTCCAAAATACCGGCCAATAGAAGCTCCAAACTTCTGTTCTCAACTTTTAAATTGAAAAAAAATGTCCGCCACTATCTGCAGGTGATACTTAGGTTATATCTCACCCAATGAAACTCAAAAGATGATTAAGCTAATTAATAACGCTTTCTTAATGAAAACTGCAGGATGAATGTGCACTGGTAAAAATAGATATCTATTGCCGAGTTCAAGGGGATGTTGTTATTGAGTGCGTCCATTTGGAGGATGATCTAGTACGTGAGGAGATGATGTTCAGAGTCATGTTTCACACAGCTTTTGTGAGATCAAATATGTTGATGCTCAACAGGGATGAAGTTGATGTCTTGTGGGATGCCAAGGACCAGTTTCCGAAGGATTTTAGAGCAGAGGTAGGTTTTTGTTATTCTTATGTAACTGCTGTTTTCTCAAGCTGTAGGAGTTGAATACATACTCATATCTGTATCAGGTGCTTTTTTCGGATGCTGATGCTGTTGTGCCTAATCTCACTACAGTCACGGCAGTTGAAGATGGAGTTGAGACAGAAAGTGCTTCACCCGAGGAATTCTTTGAGGTAGAAGAGATCTTCAGCAATGTGGTAGATGGTCAGGAGGCAAAGGGAGAGAATGATTCTCAAATAGTTATACCGAGTGATACAGACCCTAAAGAAGTTTGGACGGAGGCTGTTGATCCTCTTTCGTTTCAAGATTGTGCATCTGATGATAGGAATTACAAACATGATGTGAAGGTGGATCCTAATTCAGATACAGTGAAGGATATTGCAGTGGATGATGTGAAGTACACTCTGAGTGAGAAAGTGGACTCTGATATTCATGCTGTGAAAGATATAACCGTGGATGATGGGGATATCAAGTTGGATCCCATGGTAATTGCTGCGAATGTGCTGAGAAACATTGAAACCAAAGAGTTAACTGGACATGTGTGTGACAAATTGGAAGTGATTGAAGATAAAAGTGATAGTGAAGATGCTGCTGTGCTGAAGAATTCGGAATCTAAACTGCTGAGACAAAAATCTGATAAAGTGCCTCCACCAGCCCCCAAGAAACAGCCCATGCAAAACACAAAACCAGCTGCAGATACAGTTGTTAAACAAAAGATTAAACAACAAGAACTTCAGTCTGCTAATGCAAGAATTGCAAAGCCAAATACTGTATCTCGATGGATTCCTCCCAATAAGGGCTCTTATACCAATTCAATGCATGTATCATATCCACCCTCAAGATATAATAGTGCACCGCCTGCCCTCGCCTTAACTTCTCCAAAGGAACCTGGTTCAGGTAACAACTCAAAGGGATCTTCTCCTCTCACTTCCCCTGGATCTGTGGCTTCAAAGGATGTTACAACTGAACAGATAAGTTCAGATACCAATTTAAACGCATCTTCTACTCTCATTTCCCCGGGATCTGTGGTTTCAAAGGATGTTACTACTGAAAAGATATATCGTAAGGTGGAATCTGTGAAGCCAATAAACCATTCACAAGTTCCAGGTTCCTCTCCAACTCCTTTATCACCATCTATTGTCCAACAGCAAGTAGAACCCTCTTCTCCTGCACCTCCTCCTCCCCCACCTCCGCCTCCACCCCCGCCTCATTTTAATAATTCTTTATTTTATGCTTTTCCACCCAAGTCCTCTTCCTCAGTTTCCTTATTTTCACAGGGAGATACACCGCCTAGAACTCCTCCGCCGCCACCACCTCCTCTCCCTCTACTGAAATCAACACCACTTCCTTCTCCATCTCCAGCTCCACCTTTCACCTCATTTGGCGAGTCGAACAATGAGTCTGTCTTGAACCGTGGACCGCCACCACCCCCACCTCCTCCCCCTCCAATTCCCTCTTCATCTAGTCGACAGAATAGTGGGATTGTTTTACCACCTCCACCACCACCTCCCCCTTGGAGTTCTGGGAATGTTGTGGTTGCTCCAGCTAAATTGTCAATTCCTTCGCCCCCTTCCCAACCACCGCCTTTTACCAGTGCATCAAAACCTATAGGAGTTGGGACTCCACCTCCACCACCTCCACCTCCCCCTCCCCCTCCCCCTCCCAAGCTTGGAGCTCCTTCACCACCACCTCCTATGCATAGAGCTCCACCCCCACCACCCCCACCCCCTTTACAAGGAACTCCACCTCCACCTCCACCACCACCAATTAGAGCTCCAACTCCACCGCCTCCCTTAATTCGTGGAATACCGCCTCCACCACCACCTCCACCAACACACGGTGCCCCTCCTCCGCCACCTCCTCTAGAGCGTGGGGCACCACCACCGCCGCCACCTCCTCCAATGCGTGGAGCCCCACCACCTCCACCTCCTCCTGCTGGTGGGGGGCCACCTCCCCCACCTCCTCCACTGCGTGGAGCTCCAGCTCCGCCTCCACCACCAGGAGCTCGTGCTCCACCTAGACCACCGGGTGGCGCACCACCTCCGCCACCACCTTTAGGTGCTAAAGGACCTACTGCTTCAGCACCTCCACCTCCAAAAGGTCGTGGACTTACTCGAGCTACAGCTATGGCACCTCGAAGGTCTTCCTTGAAGCCTTTACATTGGAGCAAGGTAACAAGGGCATTACAAGGAAGCTTATGGGAAGAACTGCAAAGACACGGGGATCCTCAAATGTATTATTACTTTGCTTACAACATATGGTTTCTTTTACTATTACACATGTTCTTATGCCATAAAAGATCATTTTCTCATTATTTACCGAAAATTTTGAAGTACCTTATATTTGATTTAATATTTTAAGTTATGGTATTAGAACCTTTCTAGCATCTGATGTTCTGATTTTCTGACTTTTTGTACTAGTGCACCTGAATTTGATGTGTCAGAGTTAGAGAGCCTTTTTTCTGCAACAGTCCCAAAACCTGCCGACTCAGGTAAAGCTGGAGGTCGTCGCAAGTCCGTTGGGTCAAAACCTGACAAAGTCCACCTGGTAATTCAGTCATTTAAATATTTTCAAAAAATTTCTTTTTTTTTTGAAAGTTTATTATGGTGATTCTTTTATTGTTCACTATTTGTTTCTGGATATCATCTTTTTATTTTATTTTTTAAAATTTTCTTATATTGCTTGTCAGTATACTTTTTCTTGCCTTCTTTTACTATAAGCAACTGAAAATTCTGTTGCAGAAGATTCAATTTAGCTTCAAACATTGCAAGTGCATTATGATAATTTTAAAATTAAGTTCTAGTCTATTGTCAACCTGAAACTTGAGTTGATAACTGTAAACCAAGTAACTGATTTTCTTTAGCAATTTACAGTTTAAGCATAGATTCTTTTTAGCTATATTCCTTCATTCCTTGAGATGGATGGTTTCAGAATATGAAACATGACTTTATTTTAAATATTCTTATTTTTAAATCTAGATTTTAGTATAATTCCTTGAAGAAATTTAATATAAGGCATTGCACGAAGATTAAATTTGAAATGGAATGTTTATCCCTTTTCTTGGCTCTTTTGGTCTGCATAAATTGGTTTATGTTCAAACTGAGGAGCTTGAGGATGTAACCTACTACTATATGATTTCTCAATTTGCACAGGTTTCTCTTTTTCTTCTCATATTTTCAGATGCATATACAAATTTGTATATGCATGAATGTATCTGTGTGTCCACTGTATTAACAATAGATTGGAGGCTCCGTGATTGTAAACTACTACAGCTGATTTTGTTTACTGAATATTTTCTTTTCACCTGCACTCATAATTTAAGAGTTTTTTGGCTTCTCAACACATATTAATTTCACTCCTGGTGTATGTCTATTACCCAATTGATGGTCATCCATATACCAACAAGTAATCTTGAGTTCTTTAAATTGTGTGGATTTGAGATACGTTCAATTCCTACATAACAATCTAAGAGACTGGACTAGAAGATGTGATTCTATGTTATGTATATCCAGTATAGGTTAGATGAGTTTAAACCAATTGATTTAGTGGTTCACTGTAAGCTGTTCAAATAGTTGGATCATAATTCAACACCTGAAATTATCTATATAATCCAACATCTGAATCTATCATCATTATTCTTGTAAAAAATAACATCCATTAAGAAAACAGAATTAAGTGAATTTTATCTGAGTCACAGCATTGAGGTGACCCAAATTTAGCAAAGGCTGAAGTCGACTTGAATGGTTATGTTTATATTACAGTATGGAAGCAGTAATATTAGTTTATAGAATATAGAGTATCTGTCTGAAATTATGTTATTAATCAATGACGATGCATTATATGTTACATAGTGCTGCCTGTCAAAAAATATATGTTACATAGTGTTATATCATATGATTACCAATTTTGGATTGATTATAACTTGTATACAATGTATAAAAACTGGAGTAGTGATGCATAATCATATGGAACCCATCCTTATAAAACCCTGAAGTATGGATGAACTCATGGTTAAATATGTAGCTGGTGAACATAGCAAGCATATGCGATGGGTTTGCTAGGATGAAAAATAGTAGAAATATTGTGATGGGGGTAAGAATAGGACTGGCGCATCTGCTTTTATTGCTTGGTTTTCAGTTTCCAGTCTTGGACACTGGTACTTTTTTAATACCAAGATCCATTCTTAACTTGACACGGAGTGGAAAAAAATAATGTTGAGGCTGGCTTGCTGAAGTGCATTTCTGTACAGGTTAAATTTGTGGGCGTAAGTTGGGATCTTTTGACGAATGTAAAATTTATCAGAAATTCAAGAATGTGTCTTGCCTTTCATTTTGAATGTGATTGACGGAGATGGTTTCTAAAGTTGAATATATATATTTATGAAGTTTGGTAGCCATGCTTTCTACCAATGCTTTTCATCTTTTGGGCAATGGGGCATATGACAGGGAGAAACAGTTTGTTGCTAAACTATCTGCCAAAAGGAACCTTTGCTCATGCATTGCTTCTCAACTTTATTTTGTAGAAGGAAGATATTTTTAGGATGATTGCGAGGAGAATCTGCACAGGAATAATCTATATTTTATTTTCTACTTCATCCACTGTCATGATGACGGAAGTGTTATCTGAATATTAGAAAATGAGTATTGACATGCATGCTGCCGTTTATATTGATGGTTAAAGCCGAATTTATTGGACTAGATTTACGTATAATAGGATCTTTATCAGGTTTTTGTAGTGGACTTCTAGTCCTTTTTTTACTGTATACCATTAATATACTTTGTTTTGTGTTTCTTTTACACACACACACACACACACATATTCTTTTTTGTCTTATGAACATTACCTAATGTCTTACTTATGAGTTTATTGTTTTTTATTGTAGATTGACCTCAGAAGGGCCAATAACACTGAAATTATGCTCACAAAAGTTAAGATGCCACTTCCTGATATGATGGTAGGTATAACATTGTCAAAATTCCATCTTTTACTTATGTTTTCATATGATTAGTGTGTGGACATGATGTCCTCTCTTTTTATGTAGAGATGGGGTATTTTAGATAACAATTTTAATGTATGTGGTGGGCCTGGACTGTGAAAAAATATTAATACGGTATCTTTAGTTTGTCTGTTCATATATGGCAATTAATTGTCATTTATGGCAGGGAGAAGATAACATTGAGGTGATTTTTCTCACTGTGTTTGTACATGCAATATTCTTTTACATGTCTTGGAGCTGGATGGATGTGCTTCTAGTCCATGCCAGTGATGGTGCTTATGGAGCTTCCATATTCACTACAGTAGACAAATACAATTTATATGTGAGTTTACTTAGCATCGTATTAGCTAACCGCATATGTGTGCATTTTCTCAGGCCGCTGTTCTAGCAATGGATGAGTCAGTGTTAGATGTTGATCAAGTGGAAAACCTGATAAAATTTTGTCCTACAAAAGAGGAGATGGAACTACTGAAGGTGAAGTTTTGGCATAAATTATGATACCTTTTTTGTTTCCTTATAAAGTTCAAGTGTGCTAGTTATATGTTGATTCCCTCCACCACATACCAACTGTTGTTTGCTTTATTTTCTACCAGAACTACACTGGCGACAAGGAGAACTTAGGGAAATGTGAGCAGGTATGCAACAATTTGGTGTGACTACATCTTGTTCTTTATTTCTTATTTAATGCTATTTTTATGAACCAATTTTTTCATCACTGAGGCTATTGATGAAAGATCATGTACCTGTGTTTAAACTATACAATTCTGAAACTAGTTTGGTGTCATCTTATATTTGGGGTTGTATATGTGTTGCATATGATAATACATACATTTTCTATGTATATTCTGTTTTACTGTTTTGGTTAACAATTTCCATGTAGTACAACTCTTGATACTCGCCCATCTAATATATATATATATATATATATATATATTGTGGAGAAATTTAGTAATGTTTTATTGATTTTCAAACAATACAATTCTAGATTAATAGATATGTGTAGAGGACAATAGGAAAGGAAACTAAATCAAATCCCTACAAATTAGAGATTGACAACTATCAAGATCTCCTATCTAAGGCATCGATTTTTGTAGTAAAATATAGCTAGGTGTTCTCCTACACTTCCCCTCATGCTGGTGAATGGATATTGTCCATCCCCAGCTGGCCTATTATACACTGAAACACCTTGCTAATCAAACCTTTGGTTAACACATTTGCTAGCTGGCCACTAGTAGATACAAATGGAGTGCAAATTAGGCCACTGTCCAGCTTTTCCTTTTATGAAGTGCTGGTCAACTTCAATGTGCTTAGTGCAATCAGGCTGAATTGCATTGTATGCTATACTAATAGCTGATTTGTTGTTATAATAAAGCCTCAAAGGTGCATCCCACTGGATCTTCAAGTCTTGTAGGACAATTTTCTGCTACAGTAGCTCACAAATCCCTATTGCTATTTCTCTAAACTCAGCCTCTACATTTGATCTTGTAACTATGTTTTGCTTCTTACTTCTCCAACTCACAAGGTTGCCATCCAGGAAGGTACAATAACTTCATGTTGACCTCCTATCAGCAGTACACCCTGCATAGTCTGCATCAGTATAGGCTTCAAGTGTCAGCCCTTCTCCTTTTTTGAACAAAATTCCCTTCCCTGGTGTTCCTTTCAAATTTTGCAAGATCCTGTATACAGCTTGAAGATGAACTTTTTTGGGATTATGCATAAATTTATTCACAACACTGACTGCATAAGTTATGATAGGTCCAGTGTGAGAAAGATAAATCGGTTCCCCTACAAACATCTGATATGTCCCTTTATCCACTGCTGCATTTTCATGAGCTTCGCCAAGTCTATGGTTCGGTTCTATAGGGCTCTCAGCTGGCTTACACCCTATTTTTCCTGTTTCCTTCAACAAATCCTCTATGTATTTTCATTGTGATACAAAGATTCCATGCTTTGAGTGGGCAACTTCTAATGGTAAGAAAATACTTCAATCTATCGAGTTCCTTTATCTCAAAATCCTTAATTAAGCATCTTCTAAAAGCTTCCCTTCCTTCCAAATCATTTCCTGCTACCACCAATCTGCATACACCAGTAGTGCTGTTACTCCCCCTGAAGCTTAATGTTTCACAAACAAAGTATGGTCAGCTTGGCTCTGTTTATACCCCATGGCTGTCATGACCTTAGCAAATCGCCCAAACCAAGCTTTAGGAGATTGTTTCAGACCATAAAAGTCCCTTCCTTTTTTTCAAAAAAAAAAAATATGTTTGCACACTTTCTTTCCTTTTAAATTCAAACCAAGCTGGAGGTATTTCCTGTAAATCTCTTCATCCAGATCGCCATGTAAAAAGGCATTCTTGACAACAAATTGTTGTAGACTCCACCCAATATTAGCAGCTAAAGATAATAATACTCTCATACTGTTCACTTTGGCAACTGGAGCAAGTGCTTCCAAATTGTCAATCCCATAAGTTTTGAGTATACCCTTTGGCTACCAACCTAGCCTTATACCTTTCAAGGGAGGCATCCGCCTTATATTTAACAATGAAAACCCAGTTTGCAACCCATTGGACTCTTCTCCTTTGGTAACTCCATTAACTCCAACGTCCTTCCTTTGTTCAAGGGCTTCCATTTCTATTCTCATAGCATTTCTCCACTCCGTATGACTTAGTGGCTCAGATATTGTCTTAGGAATGGTTATGGTGTTTTGATGTGTGAGATAGGTTCTGTGGGTGTCTTGACAACTTTTCATTAGAAGTAAAGTGAGACCAAAGATATAAAGGACGTTGGATACATTTTCGGGTGCCTTTTCTAATAGCAATAGGAAGATCATTGTTATTATCTTCATTAGAGCTAGAAATATTTTCTTGAGAAGGTACAGTGTAATTAATTGCCTCATTACCAAGGGCTAATTCCAATTCTTAGACTTACATAGGTTGAATAATGGGTGCTTTTCTCCTTTAATAAGTCAGTACTGGGCAAGTAGTACTTTGAACCTGTTTATCCTATCCCAAAAGCTTAGAGTTGGGAGGTTTTCAGGTTCCATAGAAATAGAACTAGGATTTGGAGGACTTATTAATAGGAGTAAGAGCTAGAGGATTTTTTATGTTTGTAGATGAGGAAGGAGAATGAGAGTCAAGTTCCAACGACTGTATGTCTTTGTCCTTATCTTCAATAAGTGATGTCTACCTCTGAAGATAAGGTTGAGTGAAATAGCGTTCTTTTTCAACTAAATGTACATCAGCTGACAAAGAACTTTCTTGTAGGAGGATGAAAGCATTTATATCTTTTTGAGTTGGGGAATAATCAACAAATACACAGATAAGTGCTCCTAGATCCAGTTTTCCCCTGTTATGAGGGTGAATATGAACAAAAGATACATAACCAAAAATTTTGGGAACAAGATGGTTAGTAGTGTGGAAGTCTGGAAAATATTTTGAAAAGCTGCACAGGGCTTTTGAACCATGGATGAGCTCTCCACTACTTAGGGTTCAACAATGACTCCTCTCCTACCTTTTTCGGCCTAATTATAGCAATAGTCTCCTTCCAATGATGGCAAGTCTTCTTTCTCCAGTACTTGTACTCAAATGATGTCAAACACCCCATTTAGTCCAGCTAAGAATTCATAAATCCTATCTTTTTCAACAAACCTTTCATAAGGCAACATCGGCATTACACTTCATTTGAAAACATTGATAATGGTGCATCTCTTGCCACAAAATTTTTAATAAATTAGCATATTCAGCAATAGAGCGACCGTCCTTGTTTAGTTGCAAAAATCTTGGTTTTGATCTCATAAATTTAAGCAGCATCACCCACCTTGGAATAAGTTTTTTCAACAGCTTCCCATATTTCCTTGGCTGGGGTCAAAAACATACATGTGTCATTGATATCTGGGACCATTGAATTGCACAGTCAGGACATAAACATAGAGTCTGCTTCATCCTAGGCATCAGATCTGGGATCCCTTGATTTGTGTTCAGTACCAAATAGGTGACTAATTTTTCCCTGAAAGGTTTAAACAAACTGAGTCCACTTTGAATAATTTTTCCTGTCCAGTTGATAGGCTGCCTGAATGTTCTGCAAATCCCCTGTTGATGGAGTACCCATGCTGTCACCATTTCTGTTGTCACCTAATTGAGTAGGGGGAGTGTTGGGTTCATCAACAATCTTAGACATGGTTGGAATATGAAAATAATTTCAGGGAGAAAGAATTCAGCGATGAAGGCTAAAAGAAAAGGAAAAAAATTTCCCAAGGAGCCTAATAAGGCTCTGATACCATGTGGGAAAATGTGGTAAAGTTTTTGATATTCAAACAATACAATTCTAGGTGAATATATGCATGTAGAGGACAATAGGAAAGGAAACTAAATTAAATCCCTACAAATTAGAGATTGACAACTATCAAGATCTCTTATCTAAGGTATCAATATTTACAGTAAGATATAGCTAGGTGTGTTCCCATTGTGTGTGTGTGTGTGTGTGTGTGTGTGCACTTATCTATATCATCTTTATGATTTATGGTTACAATAAAAATATATTATGAACCATTTAGAGAACCTTCTTAGATAATGGCTATAACTTAGCCATACCTCTGAAACAGCTCTCCTGCAAGGGTTGCATTTTTATTGCCCTTATTTGCACCATCTTTCCATGACCTGTACCTGTGCCCGAGTCTTCTCGGGACATATGATGGAGTCTTCTTTTCCTAACAATGCAACTTAATATTCTTGCCTCTCTTTCATGATGATACCAATGAAATCCTTGGTTCTATGCATATCGGAACATGTGTATTTTTGTAGATGAGTGTAGCATGAATGACTATAATTATCCTTGGTCCATTGAGATTATTAGATATGTTAAAAGCATGGCCCTGGATGGATTGACGGTGCTTTGGGCTGGATGAAGGCTTTGAAAGGCCAAGGGATGCCTCGAGAACTGGAAGTGGTTAATATTTTCTTACTGATTATGTCTGTTGATAGGATTTAATGCAAAATGGAAATGGTTCCTTGTTGGTCGAAGACATTGTGATGGCTATAACTTGATATGGTTGTGTCTTATAATTTGCTAGCATGTCTTCAATTTTGTTTACTTGTTGGGTTATGTCTCGGTGTTTTTGTGATTCAATGAACAATTTTATCTGTACATGGTAGGTACACTTGAATGCATGTTGGATAAATTTTCTCGAGTATAAGGTTTGAACAAATTTCTTAATTTGATGTTCATATATGTTTTTTACGTCCAGTACTTTTTGGAGCTGATGAAAGTTCCACGAGTGGAGTCAAAACTAAGAGTATTTGCTTTCAAGATTCAGTTTGGCTTTCAGGTTTGGCGGTATCTGCATTGTCGGTTTATAATTATTTGATGATTCTGTTTAATTAGTTCTTTCCTTTGTTGTCTTAATCTTGAACATCTTTTGCAGATTTCAGAATTCAGAAAGAATCTAAACACAGTGAACTCTGCATGTGAAGAGGTATGCACTTAATGATATTGACTCTTTCCGTGCAATATATATACTTTCCATTTGACCTGAGGCACTTGTTCATTGGCTAAGTAGGTTCGGAATTCCATCAAATTGAAGGAAATTATGAAAAAGATTCTTTATTTGGGGAATACATTAAACCAAGGAACCGCAAGGGGTAAGTACCTTAGTGGTAATTGAGGAATTATTTGTCAGAGTTGAATGCTTAATTTCATTGGAAAGTTGAATGCTCCTTCAAGTGCATGACATTATTTAATGAAAGGACTTATAATGCATCCACACTTTGGGCCTACTTTACTTTCTGCTGTAATTAACATATTTCAGGATTGGATAGAAGACAGCTTAGTCAAATAGTCTTGTGAATAACCACTAACCACAGAAGCTTGAGCTTATAGATATTGGCCCAACAAGAGGATTATGGACTCAAATAAGTAATATCAATAATTTCTAAACACATGCTAATCACATTATCCTATTCGCTTAAGTATCTTCTACTGTAAGAAGCTCTTTCATGGTTACATTTACTCAGTCATTCAAAATTTCTAAATTTCTAATTTGTACAGGTTCTGCAGTTGGATTTAAGCTGGATAGCCTTTTAAAACTCACAGATACGCGTGCTTCCAACAGCAAGATGACACTGATGCATTATCTATGTAAGGTATGGTTCGCTGCATTTCTTTTTTGACCTTTTTCTGGCCAAATAAACTTCATATTATAAATTTGGTTATTGTGGAAGAAGAAAAAATATATTTGTTCTCAATAATCATAAATCCATTTTGAAAGTAATAAAGTTCAGCCAAGGGCTGCACTCTTTATATTGCAGGTTATCCCCTTTTGTTTTTTAATTTTTATATCATGGTTAATCTACAAATTAGTGGTAAAACCGTTTAGGTCTTTGATGGAGAATAAGGTTAGGTAACCCTGTTAAGTGTTAAATCAGTAGGAATAAGTTAAAAAAAGAAAATTAAAAATCCAGATAATTGAAGTTTTTGTCAATATGGATTCTATCAAATGTTAAAATAGGACATAGCTCCCGCTGTGATAGCAATCATCCTCTTGTTATGCACTTTCCTTTCAGCATGTGAGGAGACATCAGCAATAGGCTAGATCTAGACTTGATTCTTCTTTCCATTTTATTCGTATCCGCATTGGTTGAAAATTTTGAAATGGCTTTGAATGCCTAGATTCATATCAGAAGTTTGTTCATTAAAAAGGAATCTCCATCTTTTACATTCTTTTAGAGTATTCAACTGTTTTTATGTATCTCATGTATGTTGGTCACCTCGTCTCTCTTACTGATTTAATAAACCTTGCTGGGCCTGGCAATTCTAGATTAGGTTCATCTTCTTTGCGCGAACGCTATTATGATATTAGTTGATTCTCTTACTTAAGCATTCTGTGCATTCTGCGGAGCAGGTCCTTGCTGCTAAGACTCCAGCACTTCTGGATTTTCACCTGGATCTTGTTAGCCTTGAACTAGCATCTAAGGTATCAATTTGTTTTCAATGTATCTGTATTTTTGTAGTTTTATTATTTTTGTTTACACTGGGATCTCACTGCAATGCAGATACAATTGAAGTCTTTAGCCGAAGAAATGCAGGCTATAATCAAGGGATTAGAAAAGGTTAGACAGGAGCTTGTTATGTCTGAAAATGATGGACCTGTATCTGAAGTTTTTTGTAAGGTATAGTTTATTTTGCCAACTTTAAGACAATAACTTTAGTTTACAACTAGTTTTGGGTCTTATTCAAAACTATTAATTTACTAGTAATTTTACACTTCGACAACCTGTGAATTTTACTTGAGAGTTCTAAGTTGTTACATAGTGTTAATATGCCCTTAAAATTTAGGGGTCAACAAGAATACTGGAGTAAAGATAAGTTTATATGGCAAAGCACTTGCCTTAAAGACGCATTTTATTCTTGTGCTTCTTGAGGGTTGAGAATATTACTGGAGACATTCCAAATAATTCGATGGAAAAAGGGGTATGATATTCTTTTGTGGGGTTGGAGAACTTCCAACTTTAGTACATGGGCCATCCTTTTCCTTTCTCCTTCTTGAAACCCAAAGGGGTTGGTGGGCTGACGAACAAAATAACTTGAAGTTAACTCCAGCCACTCCTTCGGGTCATTTGCACGAAGGTTTTATATTTCTTCTGGACCTTGGGCTTTTCTTCTGGACCTTGGGCTTTTTTTTTTTTAATCTTTTTGGGTTGTGGGTCTTGCCTGGAATTGGTGATTACTCTATCTGCCAAACAGTGGGAGGGGGATTCCTGATCATTAGACAAGATAAGACTAAGCGTTTTATGCCCTTTTTGGTTGGACTATCAGATGCTTTGTTTCTTATCTCCATCTTTTGGCATAACTTGGTGGGAAGGGAAGTGATATCACTGGGCTAAAATACTGTTAGCAGCTACAAGTTTCCTTAGATCAGCTTATTATCTATTCAGCTAGAAAAGTAGCAGTGATAGTTAGGCCTTTATTTTGCTGGTTTCTTGCATTTTTTAAAACTGTCCTAACACCTGTTTTTTTCATTATGAAATAACAATAATAATAATTTCAGACACTGAAAGGATTCATTTCTGTTGCTGAGGTTGAGGTGGCATCTGTAACAAATCTCTATTCTGTGGCGGTAATAAGCTTTCTCTTAAATTGTCTCCTCAATACCTTATCTTTTATTTTCAACATAATGTGCTGATCACGTCTTAAATCACTATCATCTGGTGGACAGGGTAGAAATGCAGATGCCCTTGCATTATATTTTGGTGAGGATCCTGCTCGTTGCCCATTTGAGCAAGGTAAATTATGGACATAATATCCTCACTGCTTTCCAGTTTGATGTATAAATTTTCATTTTGATAGAGATTGAAGTGTGTCTACAGCTTATGGGACACTGCATGTTTCTTAATGCCTGTGTCTTTTGCTAGTTTCTTCTACAGTCAGTCCTCATCTGAAAACTAGGGCCATGATGTATTCTATTTAATTAAGCTAATTTGTGAGAAACGGTTTTGTGTGGAATGGAATAGCAATGGGGTAAGTAAGATTGGGTGAAGGCTCTAAAGATGAGAGTGAATGAGGACGACAATCTGTGTTGTTGAGACCAAAGTAAGGCATTTAGCTTTCTTGAGAGACCGACTCAATTAGTATGATGGATGAATGTAGGGATGGTTGAGGACAAAAGAAAAAAGAAAGGGAAAGACATGAAGGCAGATCTAGACTGAAGTTTGAGAATACTCTAGTTAATCTTGTTTCTAATATGTTAGTCATTTGCTTGTATCATGGGGAAATACCAAAACTGATTACATTTATTTGTTTGACTGATCACTGCAGTTACTGCAACTCTGTTAAATTTTGTGAGGTTGTTCCGAAAAGCACATGAAGAGAATGTGAAACAGTCTGAATTGGAGAGGAAGAAAGCTGAGAAGGAGGCTGAGATGGAGAAGGCTAAGGGAATTAATCTTACAAAGAAGAGTGTGAAGTTTGCTGATGGTTGAGTGCTTTCTGTCTCCACATGGGAAATTTAGCTCCCGCCATACAGCAGAAGTCTGCCGCTGATATTTTATTTGAAAGACGGCAAAGATGATGCTGTCATGACTGGTTGACACCTCCTGCTGCCCAGTGTGGGTGCCATGATAAGCCTTCGAATGGTGATGTAAATGAGGCAAAAGGGCCTCTCCTTCTGGTCTGCCGACTTGACATGTTTGATGGGATTCTGATCAGTGCTTGACCGGTCTCATTGAGTACATCACGTGATGAGTGGATAAAGTGGTTGACATGTAGTGCAGGTCCCCTACATGGTCAATGAAGAAGATTGGTTGGCCTGTCTGACGTCATCTTCAGGAGAAATTTTGTAGTCCTTGGGCATTGACAGTCCCTCTATGTAGGCAGTTAGGTTTTGGCTCTACTAATTCTTTCCGCACCAGAACAGGGAGGCCTCTGGCATTGTAAAGCACGAAGACTCGGATCTCCCTGTACCATGAAACCATGTACAAAGATCTAACCTCTCTCTTAGTTAGGATTCAATTCTTTCTCTTGTAACATAGAATTTTATTTTACTTTTGATTAGTTGAGAGTTTTTGGCAGGAGCCCATCACGAAAAATATTGTATAGTGATCAGGTTCAGATAGAGAAATTAGAAGATGGGCTTTCTGTAGTGTAATTGTAATATAGTATAGAGGCTGCAGGTCTGAAACCGCTTGTTTCCGTTCATTCAATTCTTCAATCAAAATTTGATTCAAGTGTTGTCATTGCTTCTCGTCGTCTTTTCACTATTCTGCCTTTACCATTCTTCAGAAATTGCATCACTAGATTCACTTTATGGCAATTTCGATAAACAACTAAATCTTAATCATACATTATTGTATTACAGATGCCTTGCCTTTAGCGCACACGACACAAAATTTTCAATAAAGAACCAAAACCAAACACACAGTAGACGCACAATCCAGTGAGCTAACTCACAAGACTTTTGCACAATGGGGGTAACATAAGCTAAGTCACAAGATTTTTACACAGTAGGGGTAAGCACGTCATTTAAATTATGAAACAGAATAAACCATGCATACAAAATAACGAAAAACTACCACATTTTTCTTAATTAATAATCAGATACTCGTATTTGCAGACAAACCTCCATCGGGGAAAAAAGGAATAAAAATAAAAATCCCAGAACGGCTGCAAACTCATAACTTTTGATTAACGGGCCCAATGATATTTTGTCCTAATTGACTTTCCACTGATGACTCAAATTCATCCTGTGATTGAACAGTGAGAACTAATTACTAAAGATGATTCTTGCCTCTTGCCTACTTTTTCAGTCAAGTACGGATCATTGGACGGCCTTTGCTTCTTTCCCTTGAGGTAGAAGTCAGGGTAAAAATAAAGGATTAGGCATTGAGCCAACTGCTGGTAGTGGTGGCAAAAACAGCTTACCGGCCCCTGTTGTGGCCTTAATAAAAGGGCAAATTAGCTTTTAAAGCTTTTCATTAATCCCCAATTTGAACAAAGTTTTTGAATAAATTGCCCCATATAATATTATTATTTGTAATAAAAAGTTGAGTATCGTTGCTAACCAGCCTAACTTCACCACAAATCTTAGCGTAACCATCACATTTCTTTGCCACCTTATATTCGGTAGCTTGATATGACATTCACAGCCATTTTTTTTTTTTAATCTCACAACAGGAAAATTATCAACAAGAAATTTATATGTATAATTCATTCATACTGTAGCATTTGCCAATTTACAAGGTGAAAAAAGGGATGAAAATTAAAAGATTGAATACAGAAGAAATTTGCTGTAACATCAATTAATTTACCGTTTGTAAATTAAATTTTCTTCAATGCCTCTCCTTCAAATTTAATCCACCCCAAATTATGTGGTTTTTTTTTTTTAAAAGTTTTGAAGTTGCCTGCTTTACCTCAAGCAACAAAAACAAACGTTGCAGATGAATCTTATTCTTTTCAATTCATTTGCAACCATTTTCCCCAAAAATAAAAAATAAAATAAAATGAAAAATGACTATCCTCTAAACATTTTCTTCACAATTCTTCAAATTCACATACCCTTCTTTATCTTCTCCTGCCGTGTCAGTTTGGTGAGAGTAGTATGAGATTCCGTCTTCTTGTTCCATCCAAGAACCAATCTTGCAGCTTTTGTAGAACATGCAACTGATTACAGTATCAAGAACAACGGAAATTGAATACAAGTAAGCTATGAACATCCCCTCAAAGGCCATCGAAGGGCTAGCCATGCCCCCTAGTCGGTAAGCTCTTACAATTCTGTATTGGAACAAGGCTTCAATTCCAGCCAATACCAAATTGGCAGGCAGAGCCAGCGATAGTGCCACTGATGTTCTTCCCCTTATGAGAACACAAGCCTTGAGAATTGCCAAGTACCCGCCGCAGCATTCCATGCCGGATATAATCAAGGCCAAGTTGCTTATAATGAGGGCATTTGCGAGCACAATTGAATAAAGAACTGCTCCCGCTGCTGACAAGAAGAGGATACAATTGGGAGAAGAGAAGCCAGATCCTTCGAGAAAGTTAAAGGCAATGAGTAAGAGAGAAAAGACGGTCGCGTTTGCGGAGAGAATCAAGAATGAGTTGCATATGTAGGTATGAAAAAGAGGACTGAAAGCTGAAAAAAGAGAAGAAAATGAAGGCGGGAATGTTGGTTTATGCTGTCTCAAGACTTGAATGATTGATGCCTTTGCAAGAAGCAAAAAGGTGAGGGAGAATGGCAATGTAAAGATTGATGAAGAGATTGTTTGAGAGAGCTTCAAGCTAAGGATACTGAAGAATTCTGAAGATGGAGGGAAGCCAGCTGCTTGAAAGAGAGTCTTCAGACGATTGTGTATCAAAGGAAGCAGAGATGATGAAGAGGGAACAAGGGCTTGTGAGAGGAGAATTGAGGCTGCAAAAGGGATGGCAAGAACAGCAACAGTTGTCGTAAAGTGTTGATAATTTTGAAGGAATATGTAGATTGATCTTCTGATGATCTTGGTTGTTTTAGCCATTGGGATTCTTGGAGTTTCTTGCGTTCTTTGAGAGGAAAAATTATTAAGCATGAAATGAGTGTCTCACCTAGTAAGGCACTTTGTTTATGAGAAGAGAAACTCGATCACAACCTTGATGTTTCCTCCTCTTTTTCTTTGATGGGGATTTTGCTTGTGGCTTTTGCTATCTCTCTCTCTCTCTCTCTATATATATGTTTTGTGTGTTTTTGGGTGTTGTTTAAGTTTGATGAATGGATTGGCCAACAACTAAAAACTAACAAAAGTTTGCAAGGTGGGAGTTGTTTGGTCATTGTTTTTACCAAGGCCAACTCCTTGGAGTCATTTGAATATGAATTTCCTTCTCTCTTTGTTATCTCCAAATCTCAACTTTAAATTAATTAGTTGGCTTGGCTACAAGAAAACGTAAAGAAATAAACACAACTTATTTTTATTGGCTTGGCTTTTTGAGTCTTCTCCCTTGGTTTGATGCAAAGAGTCTTTGGTTTTGGTTAGCTTTTAATATACTCTTCTTCAACAATTGTTAATGATTGCTACGCTTGGACTTTGTTTTTTTTATACTGTGTACCCATTGCGTTATCTCTTCAATCACAATGAAACACGTATCTTTCGGGTGGGCTTGTTATAAAACTCTTCAAGTTAAAGCATAATTTTCTCACTTTTCCATTTTTATTTTTTTTTGCCATTTCAAGTTGATGAAAAAATTGGAATCTTATAAAATTAGGATGATATTTTGAGAAGAGTGAGATAACATCAACAAAATTTTGATAAGAAAATGAGATGCATACATAATATTTGAATCTAGAGTTGATTTTGTGTAATTGTTTATTGATTAGATTATATTCGATAACATTAGATTAAATATATGAGCTATACGCGCGCATACACTCACATTTATATAAGGTATGTTATTTTAACCCACAAAATTTTTCTTTAAACCTATTTTAAGAAATAAATTCGTTATTAAAAATTAAAAATCTCAAAATTACCCTTCAATAATCTCTTTTTCCTTCTACCTTACAATTATATATTCTCTCCCTACTCTCACATTCGGTAAACTAAACACTCAATTTTACTCTCTTTTGAATTTATTTTTTTATCTTTCTTAGTACATCGTGATCTTTATTTATGTTTTCAATATACAAGAAACTTTTTTTTTATACTATCTATTGGCCTTTTTGTTTGGTAAAAATAAATTTTTTAATATTTATTAACTTTTAATAAATGATAAAAATTTATTGATATTTATTTTTAAATCGTGAATTTTGTTCCTTTTAGTTAGTAATACCAATTATTTGCAGGTAAAAAAATATTTCTGAATGAGTAAAATATTATTTAGTAATACCAAATATTTCCATGGTTAATTAAGTAATTTTTTTAAAATTATTGAAATAATAAAATTATTAATTTAAAAAAATATATAAAGAATAAATTAGTAAATTCAAATATCTCCACCTATCAAACTCAAATCTTGGCTCTCAAAATTTGAAAAGAACAAAAAAAATGTTAAAATTTGAAGGACCATCTATGGATTCAGATTTGATTGTGTTTCAGTGTTTCACGTGGTAGGAGATTGATTATTTGATTCTTAGCTTTCAAGTTAATTAAATAGTAATAACTATAAAAAAATAAAAAATAAGAAAAAGGAAATTGGAGAAATCGTACATGTGCAAAATTGTGGTATGCCAAGTAGAAGATGGCTTTCCTTCTCCTTAAATCAAACAATTACTTATGATGAGAATAGGACCCACGACAGCCATTTGATTCAGCATCAAATATTCAAATCATCATATCCATTTATAGACATGACTCACTTCATGTACATCACCATAATTGATGATGCCTACGTAATTTATAATCCTACATTGACATACACATTAACGTAATAAGTATTATATTTAGTTGAGCCGAGCTGAGCCAGTGCTGAGTTAGACTCGTGTGACTGGGCCCATGAGCCAACGGTGATGCTAAGGTGGTGATGAATCATGATCATACGGTTTGGTACAGTTTTTGACCTAATTGGGTGTTAGGGGGTTATCCATAATACCTATTGACATGCACTTTCTTTAATTTTAATTTTTTTTTTCAAGTTGAAATTATTTTAATTTATTATGGTTAATTTTAGATTACCTCTTGTCAATTGATTATCTTTAAATAGTCCCATTTATTTTTAAAATTTCAATTGACCTCCATTTTTGTTAAGAAAAAATAAATATTTTTCTCATCTTTTGAAAAAAAAAAAAAGAGAGAATAACTTAAGGTTTTTAAAAATAATGAGACAATTTAAAAATAATCAATTCATGAGGGGTAATCTAAAATATCCTTATTGGTTATTATAAAGGTATATAACTAATATTGCTCTCATTGGTAGAGTGTCAACATATTTGGTGACATTTTAACTAAAAACATTGTAGAAGAAGAAGTTAAATGAAAATTAATGACTAATTGAAGAAAAGGATTGGATTATTGGAGAAGAAATTGAATGAAAAATCGGCGAGTTATCAAGACAAAATTTGAGACTAATGGGAAACACCAAATGATGCATAGACTTCTAAATTTTCACAATTTGGCACAAGTAGCAAAATTCAATCACCTAGGGGTTAATTGGAAATGTGGTGGTAGATGAAATAAGTTACTTTAAAAAAGTTGTTTGGTGTTTGTAAATTACAATATTGCACATACTGTAAGTTTAAAAAACAGAATACATGCATTTGGTGAAATTTATTATGAAGTGTTTTTTTATTATATAATCACAAAATAGATATATATTTAAATTGTCTTTTATTTTCTAGAATAAGTTTAATAAAATTATTTAGATACGCCTTTTTTTTAAACACATAAAATTATACAAAGTGAACAAATGAAATCTAATAAACTTTATATTTTGTTACATAAAATAATATTATTATTTATACATAAAATTTTATACTAACATGTACTTCCAAATTAAATAAAAAGAAATATCTATCACATCCATATGCATGTGTTTATTGAATTTTATGATAAAAAATAAACATGAAATACAAAAAATATGAACTTTTTAGATCAATTTTGATACTAGAAAAAATATGTAGCAGTTGGGTGGTAGCATGATATCTAATGGATTTTATATTAGGGTTTATGAAAAAAATAGAACATAATTGTCTTTTTATTAAAGTAATAAGGTTGTAATAAGAACTTTTAAAAGGCGTACTAATTTTATCTAATAAGCTATTTATAAAAAGCAATCTTCCATAAGCTTTTAAAAGTTGCTATAAAAATAGAATGAATTATGAAATAAACCATTTTTTAAAAATTTACCAAACACTACTTTTGTCAAAAAACAAATATGAAATAAACATCTTACAGAGTTTCAACCTTAACCTCAAATGAAGCCTAAATTGAATTTGTAATAGTTAGATTGGATACCTCTAATTTATGATTATATTCAAAATTATGAGAATCAGTTAGACATTTAGTAAAATTTACTTTTAAAAGTACCATGAGTTTATAAAAATAGTTTGTATATATTTGGTAAATCTTATTACTGAACTACTGTAAGAATGCAAATGACTAAAATAGAAATAATATTGAATAAATTTTTTTGCACATTTATAAACATGTGTGTGTGTGTGTGTAATTTGTTATTGTGAATATATAATAATTGATAACTAAAATAAATCTTTATAGTTTGTTATCTTTAC
Source organism: Citrus trifoliata (assembly GCA_018350135.1). NCBI lineage: Eukaryota > Viridiplantae > Streptophyta > Magnoliopsida > Sapindales > Rutaceae > Citrus > Citrus trifoliata. Next base: position 8,170,417 of record CM031386.1, on the reverse strand, counting down.
TTTTTTTATTTTGTTATCACTATATAATTGATAATAATAATCTCCTTGAATTTAATAATTTTATTTTCTAATTGAATAAGGATGATTTTAGATTCTTATAATATTTGTGACAATACATATAAAATTGCATTAAGTCTGTTTGCAAAAGTGATTTTAAAAAGTTGAAAACTAATTTTAGTGTTTGGTAAAAAATTTTTAGAATTCATATTTGGCAAAGTCACCAATTCTACAATATCAGATTTTGAAAAGAAGGAAATGAATAACTTTTGAAAATCTAATTTTGATAATCAATTTTATACTTATACACTTCCATACACATCCTCATATCTATTATAGAGTCCAAAAATTATCCTTTTCAATTATAAAATAGAATCGTGAATTTTAAAGAGATTATTATTATTACCAATTATATTGAGATAACAAAATAAAAAAAATCAAATTAATATTATAAAATATTTATGTTAGTTATCAATTATTATATATACACAATAAAAAAATTTTATATACATATTTATGAAAATATAAATAAATTTTAATCAACATTATATCCAATTTAGTTATTTATATTCCTCTAAAAATTTAACTGTAAGATTTACTAAGAGCATACAATTGCTATTAAAACGCATAACATTTTTATAATTAAATTATATCAAATGTTTAATTGATATTCTTTACAGTTGATTATTTCTACAGTACAAATAATTATTTTAATAGTTACAAAATTATCAAACTGGCTCTAATTATAAAAATAATTTTCAAAATCAGATTTTTAAAAATGACTTATTCTCTACTTTTCAAAATCTAGATGTAGTGATTTTACCAAAAAGTTAATTTTTTTAAAAAAAATTATCAAACACTAAAAATTTTACTTTTTAATTTTTCAAAATTACTTTTCAAACTATCGAAAGCAACCCAAAATAGACCCTTAATCTAATTGTAGTTAAACTTTCCATTTTAGTCCAACAATCAATTATTTCTATTCCTGTACACATGGCTATGTATGTATGGGTTATATAGTCGGTGAATTATATAACTCACTCTTTATCATACATATACGAGAATAGATTCAATCCTCTATATGCATTTTGGTAAAAACTTTCTTCCAATTAATTGGTAACATATTCAACAAATTATTTAAAAATAATAATGGTGAAATTACGTTTGTTTTTTTTTTGTCGGTGGATATTTATTAAACCCCCCCCCCCCCCCCCCCCCCCATTATTATGAATGAAATATTCTACCTTCTAAACATTGTTCTTTCTCAGCCTTACGAATCTCATAAAGGGATGCTTGGCATCAATAAATTAGAAAATTAATACATAGAATCATATCATTTTGGTAAATTTCCGAGCTTATTCAAGCTGAAGTGTTATTCTCATTCACGAACTTCCTTTATCCTTTTCTGAATTTTACATGGATAAATTTTGCGAGAAAAATTTAATATTGAATCTTGGAATTATTACACATTTTTTAGGTGAAAAAATAATTTACTTTAGCTTGTATTTCTTCCTGTTGCTCGACTGCTGGAAGGAACTTAATCCACTTTTTCTTATTTTATGACATAAATCACCTAATCTAATTATCCATTGGTTTGTCTGACTGACATCGTGAACAAAAAAAAAAAAATAATAATAATAATTGGGAACCCTTTCAATTATTTAGATAAGTACATAAATAATTATTGAGGGCAGGTTTCCAGTTCATTAGAGATTAGTTAGACCTTAAGTTTCAATTAGAATAAGTGAGTTGACTCAAATATAAATCTAAGTTATAATGTGTGATTATGTTAGTGAGATAACATAATTAAACATTAAAAAAAAAAAATGGACTCAGTAGAATGAGAAGAAAAATGGGCAGGAAAATATAGAAATGAAAGTACTAAATCAGCACAATTGATTAAAAATAAGTGACAAAATTCTTTTATGAAAGATTTTAGTGTTCCATGCGTCACATACAATAAAGGATCTTGAATTTGTATGTCAAAAAAATTGCTAATTGTTTAGTTTTACTAACTTATTCATCTGTAATTATAATATTTCATTAATAATAAATTCGTCCACTGTTTGTATAATTGTCCCCATTTCTTTATAAGACAAATGGATATTTTTAAAACAAAAAATAAACACAAAAGCTATCCCCTTTTTTTTGCCATTTTCCAAGCAATTTGTATTTTCAATCATGAACTTTCTTCGTCGTTTCTGAGTTTGGCAAGATCTTTCAATTATCTTGAATATTATATGATTTTTTTTTTATAAAAAAAATTCTAATAGTGAACGTATGCTTGGTATTATTGCATTAAGTTTTTGGTGAAATTTTAATAATTTTTTTATTCTCCCTGTTGCTCAACCAACGACTAGTAGAACTTAATCCACTGCATTTTTTTTAATTATATTTTCACATAAATAACCTAATTTTTAATATATATATATATATATATATATATATATATATATATATTGTCTGCTTCCAATTGGGATTAAAAAATTGATCATAAAACAATAGGAAACCATTCAATTGTTTTGGGGAAAAAAACATATATAATTAATTATTGATGCTGGGTTTCTAAAGTTGATTAGATAATACATTGGTTAGAACTTAGTTTTCAGTTAGATTAAGTGGACCGAATCAAATCATAAAATGATAATCTCCAACATACTACTTTTTGGGTCGAAATTTTTTTTAATAAAAAATAAATAAAGCTTATCTTATATCTTTAAGTTATAAAGTTTTGTTAATTAATTTCTTGAGATAATAGAAGGAAAAATTCAGAAGAGTCAATTAAATGCCAATAATTCAGGGCAAAAATAAAAATAAAAATATAGAAATCACCAAAAGAATAACATGATTGATTAAAATAAGTAGCAAAATCTTTTATAATAATAGACTTTTACCATGCACGGCATCATCTACAGTAACGGACATGAAAAATTATCTGGAAAGTGGAATGATGTGATGCATGTGATATATATTTTTGCTATATCTTGCACGTTTGATTACGAAATTTGGATATTAATTAACTTGTTTATAAGGATTGAGTTATCTTTTTTTTATGATAATCTAATTGTATATATTTTTTTTATAACAAAATTTAATAGTAACTTAAACCTCCCGCTCATATGAGGCGAAGTTTGAATCTCTTATTTTTTTATACCATTTCAACAAGTTAATACTAATTAAAATATTGTGTTTATGTTTTCGTATCAATTACGATTAGTTTCGACATGGTGATGGAATTATGATTTAAGTTTCATAGGACAAGATCAGGGACTCTAAATTCCTTCTCTAAGCACCGCATAATTCTGATTATAAAATATCACTCACTTAATTTCTTCTTCTAATATCAATGAATTTGTAATGTATTATTTTTTTTTCTTTTTAAAACATATTTTTTGCTTTCAACTAAAATTTGAATATCGTGGAAGTGGACAGGCTGAATTAATTATAGACGAATGTATTGGGGTAGAGTATAAAACTTGGAAGGAACAAATAAAAAATAAGAAGTATTTGTCACTATAAATGTCAACGTGAGATAACAAGTAGTTAGCGATCAACTGCCTTGTACGTAACGAAATTGCACAAAGTGTGAGGAATGTTTTTAAAGTGGCTAAAATTTTAGTTCTATTTTTTTTTTTGGGGGAAAGTTTCCAATTTTAGTCTCTCACAGGGCATATTATTAGTCATCCAATTTTAGAAGTAGCATTTGTTTTCAAGATTTTTGGACCAAACTCTTACTACAATTATTAATGGCTTTTACAAAACATCCACTTTTAGCATTCATCTATTTTTGTATCCAACAGGGGAGCGACGATAAGAGAGAGTGATGTTGAGTCCTCTTCCTTTCTAATGAATAGTGCAATCGAAGATCTAATGGGAAATTAGAATTGATATATGCTTATAGAAAAATCAAACAGTTTACTGACAAAGCATAGCTCTGAAATTAACCGTAATTAATGATAAGACATTTACTTGGCGGGGTAATTTTTTAAAAATCTCCCTGGGTTTGAGTTTGTTGCAAGTGAAAGGGCGAGAATCGGTTTATTTGTAAAAACCCCCTAGTTGTTACTTTTAACAATTGACCGTTAGTTGACTTGTGTAAAGACATATTGCCCGTAATAAGGTGTGTAAACTGACATAACTAAAAAAAAACTAAAATTAATTGGCGCGAAAAGGCACAATACTATTTTTTTTTGACAATTGTTCCCTTGTCATTCCAAATTTACAATATCAGAAGTAAAGATTAATAACTTTTTCATTTTCAAGTGTTTAATTTTATCTTTCTTGTAGAAACTTTAAAGAAATATCAATAATTTAAAAAAGATTTTTTAAGTTTTTAATTTTATCTTTTTTGAAGCAACTTTAAGAAAATATCAATAATTTAAAGAGGGTAAAATAATCAACAATTTTAGTTTTTTTTTAGTTAATTCCGTCTACAAACTGTTGTTAAGGGTAATATTGTTTTTGCACAGTCAACTAACGGTCAATGTTAAAAGTAACTAACGGTATGAGATTTTTTACAAATAAATAGATTCTCGCCATCTACTTGCAACAAACCCAAACCTCAGGAGAGGTTTTTAAAAATTACCCTTACTTGGTGTATTTAAAGACTAAAATAAACTTATAGAAGGTTGACGTGTCACCTAAGATCATCAATCTATTTTTGTGAACCCCTTTTTCTGAATTTTATCAAGTGCAGTCTTTATTGCATAAACGCCGGACCGAGGGGGTTAGGATAGGATCACTCGAAGCCCAATTGATTTATGGGCTTCGCCCAATTGATTTACCTGTTTCGAGTTACAGAGCTTAGGCTTAAGTTGGAGCAAGTCAAACTTGTTTTGGACTTTGTCCCCAGTCTGCAAAATGGACCGAAGTTCGCTGTTTGTGTTAAATTCCTTAACAAAGCCCAATCACGATGACGTTGACATTGCAATTTCATCCAAATTTGTGATGAGAGGGGCTAGGGAAAAGCTTGAACCCCAATTCCTAAAGTGATGAATATAAGCGCAATTGAAATTTATGTATTGATATGACCATTCGTTATTTCTTGAACCAAAATAGAGAGCTTATCTTACCCATTAGTAAATATTTCATAGTAGTCTCATTAAATTATATGTCTTTTTTGGTATATTCATATAACAGGTAAGAGCATAAATTAAAATATTCTGGAGTTATAAAGATAGTTATGAAATCATTAATATCGTATAAAGACATTCCTTATAGAGCAGTTGTTAATATGAATACTAGAAAATCTTTTATAGCCATTTCTATACATTCAATGTACTCCGCGAATAACAACCCATGCATAAGTAGTTGATTTTTTTTTTAACCACAAATGAATGAATTAGTTGTATTAACTTTTCATTCAATTGATGAACGTCATATTATTTAAAAAATGATTTTTTAAATATAAATATAAGTATGTAACATTACTCTATACAATAAATTGCCACTAGTTTGAAGTCAAAGGAAAGTCCCACATTTAGAAATGTCCATTTGAGTAAGAATATCCATGTTTTCCTCTAATGATTATTTTTAATATTAAATCATTTTTATCATAAAATTTAGCACAACCATTCAATTTCAACAAAAATAATGACACATGATTATATATTAAAGTTGAGATATAACATGATAGACACTATCATATGTTATAACCCCACTTTGATGCGGAACATTTTTTTGACGGTGTCTCTTGTTCATTCTCATATCCTTTGTTATGATTTTCAAAAAATAGAAAATAAAAAATGTCCTTCCTTTACCAAAAAAAAAAAAAAATCGCAAAGGACAAAAAATTCATTGATGAGCAGACACAGAATCGACGAATATAAAATACCTCATGTACGTGTCCAATCACCATTAGCCGGGTATCCAAAATGTCGGACCCGTCAGCACTTTCCAGGTAGTCCGCGCCACGTGTCTATAGAATCAATTTGCAATGCCTCCGATTTTCTTTCATTCCTTCTCAAAAGGCGAAAAATAAAAAAAAAGACAGAAAAAGAAAAATATTTATCTCATTAAATAAAATAAAGATCTTCCCCTAAATGACGTGGCCGCCTTTCTATCTCCACCAAACTATCCACACACGCACGTCCTTTTTCTTTTTCCGCACTTTTTCTTCTCTCTCATTTGTCCCTTCTTCCCTACCTTCCACGTCACCATTTTCACTAACCTACGCCGCCCCACCACTTCGCACCCCCACAACCCGAAAACGTAAACAGATTTCAGCCGTTCAATTTTGGCCACAGTCACTGTCTCATCTCATCAACTCAATCTATCTAATTTTGGTTTTTTTAAAAAAAAAAAAATTAAAAAGCCGAGAATTATGGATTCTCTCGCTGTCTCCGTACGGCCGATTACAGGTTTTTTTTTTTTTTTTCTCTTAACCTCCCCGGTGTCGTAAATCTGAGCGTTGACTGACGTTCTCGGGCCCAATCAATCTTTGATCACTACCGTTGAGGTTTTCTCTTTGATAACTTTAAAATCTCCCTTGCCTTCTTCTAATGGCAAGTGGTGAAGCAACTTGACTCTTCGTGAACTGACAGACACTGTTAAGAGCATCAGCAAATTTCATTTAAAAAAGAAAATAGCAATAAAATATTATGTATTTCCTTTATTGTTTTCTTCTATTTTTGTTTGAGAGGAGAAAATTTCAGTTGTGTGTACGGAGACGGTGATTGATCTGATTGTTCAATGGAGGTTTTGATTGGAGCAGTGGAAATTGAAACCATAAACCTAGCTTTGGTCTCAGTTGGGGTAACGGAGAGGAGATTTTACATGGAGATTCTTTAGTAGAGACTGTTTGATGTGCTGATTTTTATCATTTATTTTTTCCGGGTAATTTCAATTATCTGATATTTTCACTGTTTATTGTTGTTATTGTTGCTTCAGTTTTAAAAAAGATTGCTTTTCTATGATGTGGGTGTTTTTTGTTTTTGTTTTTGCGGTTTTGTGTTGAAGATATGGAGAGCAAGGAGATGAATTTGAACGAAGAGTGTGGTGGTGCTGGTATTGGGAATGGTAAGAGTAGTGGAGATGGATTTATTGATAGAAGTAAAGTGAGGATTTTGCTGTGCGATAATGATTCCAATAGCTCTGATGCGGTTTTTTCACTTCTTGTGAAGTGCTCCTATCAGGGTATATTTTGACTTTCTTCTTATTTTTTTCAGTTTTGTCGAATGTGTTATGTTAGTCTTAATAAATTCTGTTTTGAGTTTGTTGAGTATTTCTATTGATGTTAATTCGTTCATGTGACAAAATAGACCATGTGATTTGAGAACATTGTTCACGCACTGCTGCTATTGAATTATGTGATAAATTAGTGATCAAATTGTGTCCTTTTTATAGTTAGGAAGTTGATTACACATAAAACTTGGAGAGGAAGCGAGGAGAAGTTGTGTTACTGATTTTGGTTAAATTGAAAAACAAAATGCATAAGTATTTTTGTTTGTTGAAATTGGAAGGCATAACAGATTCACTAAGCCAATGTTGTGTTAGTCTTCACTAATTCAGTTTCGCCGTCTAAATTTCTCTCCCTGTGAGCTATCCTTGGGCTTAGTTCTCTGTTATTCCATCGATTTGTGGTTGAATTTGTATAAGTGATGACAATTGTGTTGCAGAATGATTCTGAATTTAGTTTTTATCGGGCAAAGAGAGGACCTCATTTGTAATTTTACTTCACTTCCATAAGTTATATTTGGATTAGCTTCTTATATGGTTATTAGATAAACACGGTTTCTCTTTCAAACAGTGGTTGTCACTTAAAACTGAGAGACAATGGTGTTAAGATATTCCATTTCAGTTTCATTTTCCATTTAATCTTTTAATTCTTGTTCATCTGAAACTGCTGAAGTCTAATTTCCTTTCTCTTTAAAGATCTACTAGAGTTCTGAACTTTCTGAAGAAAAGAAGAAAAAAAGGAGTTGGTTTATTGGACTGAAGCAGATATAGTTGGAAAATAACCGTTGACATTCTTTTAGTTTGCAATTAGTGCATTTTCATAATTTTTCTATCCTGTTCTTGATCTATTTGATGACAATTCTCTATGAATTTATATTACAATGTTGAATTTAGTATCCATGTTGACAATTTTTTGTTGAGTTTTCTCTTATCAGAGTCATTTGCTTCTTTGCCATCTTCTATCTGCATTTTTAATGCTTCATCTTCATTTTGAAAAGCTCAATGGTTGTTTGAAAATACCTGTTTTCCAATGTTATTTGCCCACTCCATGATAACTTGCTATTGACATTTGCTTAACAGTGACTTCGGTGAGGTCACCTAGACAGGTTATTGATGCATTGAATGCCGAGGGATCTGATATTGATCTCATACTTGCTGAAGTTGACCTCCCAATGACTAAAGGCCTGAAGATGTTGAAGTACATCACACGGGATAAAGAACTGCAGCGCATACCTGTCATCAGTATGCTTGTCTTGCACATTTTTCACCTTCAATTTTCCTAATTGTGTTATAGTTTGATCCTTATTAATTCATTTTTGTCATTTAGTGATGTCGGCACAGGATGAGGTCTCCGTTGTTGTCAAGTGCTTGAGATTAGGTGCAGCTGACTATCTTGTTAAGCCTCTACGAACTAATGAACTATTGAACTTGTGGACACATATGTGGAGAAGGCGACGGATGGTTTGTTTTGCATGAAATTCACTATTCTGTTACTTCAAACTTTTTTCTTTTCCTTTCATTTTTTTCTTCTCTTTTCTCTTTGGGGTTCTTTCATTGTTTCCCCTTCTTCTCATAAAAATTTCTGTTCTACTTGGTGCTTACCGTATACACTAGGACTAAGTATTTACATATTTATAGATGCAAGTAATTTGAGACTCAGTATTTACATATTTATAGATGCAAGTAATTTAAGACTTATTAAGTTTGTTATACTGAAAATACTTCTAGCCTGTAACCACTATCTATTTGAAGTTCTTACTCTCTGTGCCATGTCAACAGAGAAACCTGAGGAATGCAGAAAAACTATATGTTCCCTCTAAAATGAAACTTTTTCTGTTTTCTGCTGATTTTATGTAGTCCACCTCCCTGCATTAGATTACTTGTCCTCATGTATGCAAGCATTGATCAAACTTTAGCTGATAGCATGCTTTGACCAAAAGTCAAAATTTAGCCCAATTTGGTGAATGAACATTAGTCATACTTTTGCTTTCATCTATGGTAAGATTCATTCATTTTTTTTAAAAAATTTTTTTGGCAGCTTGGCCTAGCGGAAAAGAACATCTTGAGCTATGATTTTGATCTGGTGGCATCAGACCCTAGCGATGCTAATACAAACAGTACCACTCTATTCTCTGATGACACAGATGACAAATCTCGGAGGAGTACCAATCCAGAAATTGGAATGTCTACTCATCAAGAGACTGAAGTGAGTGTTGAAGTTTGGTAACTTGAATATATCAGATGGATAGGTGCTTTTTGGAATGATAATTTGGTAACATGAAAGGACGTTCACAGCATCAGTCTAGCTCACCTTTACAAAACTAGATTTCTAGAGAAGTATCGGATCTTCCACATTTTTAATTCTATCTTGTCATGTTGTTGGTGTAGCTTGTTGCAATTTTATGTTTGCTATACCCTTCAATTGGCATTTAATATTTGTACACAACTATAGAAGCTAGCCAAATATACAACTATATGACAATTTATGAAGCAAAAAGAACATCCAATTTGCAGTGACCAAAGAATTGACTGATTTAAGTAAAGATTGAGCTTCACTAATATGAATTATGAAAAGTCATAATATAGCCCAATTTGGTGGAAGACTACATGGACATTTCTGTAATCTTCAAAAGAACTGGTTCCTGTTGGTTGATGCTGTTTATGAATGTCCAGGAATGTGTGGAGTAAAGAATACCAAGAGTAAAAAAAGGTTTAAAATGGTCTAGTGCATGCAATGCCACATTTTGGTGGGTAGCTTTGCTGTGTTGTTTACACAAATGTGACATAAACAGGAAATTGCTATGTGAAAAAACCCAAACCATTTAGCATAACAGGTATTTAACGTTTTTGGAACTTAGGACGGTAAAACTATCTTAACACTAACATTCTCAGGACTACAGTTGTTTACTCAATTACATCTTGTGCTATTTCAGTCTGTTCCTGTTGCTACTGCTACTGTTGTTGCATCTACTTCTGGAACTGCTGCTGTTGAGCCAATAGATGCATCAGAATGTGGGCCTGATGTGCCAGGAATAAGTGACCGCCGAACAGGTGAGCTGTTTGTCACCTATTAACTGCTTCTTTGTTGGTACCAAGTTATTTTGCTTCCATTGACATGAAAATTAAATTGTTTATATTGCTGTCTATGTTTCATTGGGATGTGATTATATGTGGATCCCATATTTTTAATGCTTGTACTATTTTTTAGGTCAATTTTCATCTGGTCCAAAGAAGATTGAATTGAGGATTGGCGAATCGTCTGCCTTTTTCACTTACGTCAAGTCAAACATGCCCAGAAACAGTTCCCCAAGGATTGTCAATGTTGATGATAGTGCTGCTCAAAATGTGAGGATGGAAGAGAAATGTCAGCCATGTTGTCAACAAGTGGTTAGTGATACTCGAATACACGAAAACGGAGAAGCATGGGAAAACTATTCACAAGGAGAGGACTTTCGGAGCAGTAGTAGTGTTCCTGATTCTCTTTCTATGGAGCGGTCCTCTACTCCACCTACGGACTTTCCGCAGAATAGGAATTTCAAGGATGAGAAGTTCTTTCAGCCACAGATGCCGCCTACTCGAAATGAACCTCCACAGGCCACTTATCAGTATTATATGTCAGGAGCAATGAATCAAGTTATGCTGCCATCATCATCAGCACAAATGTATCAAAAGAACCTGCATGAACTTCAGAATCATGCTATGCTGCCTCAATACAATCATCTTCCACAATGTGTCCCTCATGTAAATGGGATGGCATCTTTCCCTTACTACCCCGTTAATATGTGCTTACAACCCGGTCAGGTTTCTGCTAATTCTTGGCCATCATATGGGAATTCACCTTCCACTGAAGTGAAAATGAATAAAGTTGATAGAAGAGAGGCTGCATTGATCAAGTTTAGACAGAAGAGGAAGGAGCGCTGTTTTGATAAGAAGATTAGGTATGTTAATCGAAAGCGACTTGCTGAAAGGAGGCCTCGTGTGCGGGGACAGTTTGTAAGGAAGGTAAATGGTGTAAATGTGGACCTTAACGGGCAACCTTCTTCTGTGGATTATGATGAAGATGAAGATGAGGAGGAAGAGATGGCATCAAGAGACTCGTCTCCCAATAATGATACTTCAGGAAACTAATTTGAAGTTATTGGTGATTGATGAAGGTTATAGACATTTTGTCGAGATACCCCCTGCATATGTTTTTTATCTGGATGAACGAGAACTAGTCCTCCATTGCCCCATTGCATAATACAGACATCACTTCCATGTTATGAAGGATACAGTTTGGGATGCGTGTAAAATATTTGGTAAATTCAACTGGATTGGAGTGGTCCAGATAATGTTGAACTCATTTCCAGTTATGACATTGATGGCTCAGAAGGCATATCAGATGGGGTTTGTCGGATAACAGCCGCATTTCTGCACATGCCAGGAAAAGAGGTAATCACTGCATTGTATTCTCTTTGTCTGATCCAAAACAGTCGGTAGAAATTTGTATGCCATTTTTGTGAAGAAATGTTTTCCTTCAGCAGAACTGTTCTGGACAAAGATGTTACTCTATGGATTTTTACAATGAAATGGAAGGCATTGATTCATTAGTGTGTTTTTGAAGACTGAATCTGTTAGTAGAGTGAATGTCAGGTTTGCTGATGTTTCATGGCATTAAAGTATTAATATTAGAATGATTGAATCCTTTAGGAGTTATGAAATTATTAAGTGGTGGATGCTTTCAACTCCAGCATCGAAAATATTCTTATTCGTTTGTCAGATTGGGCGGCTGTGATAGAAGGATGCAGATAAGCAAAATCAAAGTACGTTTCTCTTTTCGGTTTTTAACTGCGACTGTATCATTCAGAATTAAAAAAAAAATGAAAAATGAGAATTGTATAAGAGGGTCCGATTATGGTGCAACGGTGGTATCGTGCCATCATTACATCTAGCCGCTGGATCCACTTAGATGAATTGATCTATTGGGATCCAACGGTTGGGTGCAATGGTGGCGTAGTACCACCGTTGCACCATAGTTTTCTCCTGTATAAGATACAGCCACAGGAGAAATGCCATACACAATAATAACTTGTCCACTGGGGAGAAAAAGGGGGAAACTGCAAAACAAGACCAGATTTTACACACGAAATTTAGAAGCAACCAGTTGACATGGTAAAAGAATTTTGGCTATGGATCAGCAAACAGATTGTCTTGAATACCTGAAAATTAATATAAATGGAAATTTTTTTCTGTGAAATGCGATTTGTCGATAGAAAGTCAAGAGTCTCTCCTCACATTCGTCACCATTATGGTTTGTTTAATATTCTAGTTTCAGGCCTCCCAGTACAGGGGGTCACGGGCTGTATCACATACATGCAGAATTTGCAAAGGTTGCTCCATAAGTATTGGGTGAATGATGCCAAGCAGCACAGGTTGCAAATGTATTCAACAACTTGCACACCGGCAGGCTAACGAGTGAGCTTAAAATAAAGTATAAGTAAAATAGCAAAGACAAGAACTGAGATTATGGAGCCCATGATCCATTTGTCCCTGCTCATCCTTCTTGACATGGCTGTCAGGATCTTCTTGCTTTTGCTAATATTGTCATCCACCCCATGGAGCTACACAAGTAAAAATAAGACTTTTATAACACCAGCCATGACCGCCTAATTAAACCACTATTAAAGAACTCGAAGGGCATACCGTGTTATGAGCGTGCAGAAGAGATTGGCGTTGTTGATGCAAATCTTGCAGGATCGAGACTCCAAGCTCTTCCGTTTCCAGCATTGTTCTTCTACTCTCCTTAATTCGGTCTGTCGAGTGGTTTAGCCTCTCTGTTGACATCAACAATCTTCCCCTTTGATCAGCCGATACCTATCCATTTTCCACAAGTTTCAAAAGGGTACACCACAAACCAAAATACTGATAATTATTCACAAGATCCATTTGGAGAGCTTCTGAGATTAAAGTAAATTACAAAATAACTTTTGGATAAAACCAGACATTCACCAGGTTACCAAAAATGGTTAATATAGTTTTAAGAACCGAACATTCTTAAGTATGAAATTTATAGATTTAGAAGTAAGAATTTAATTCAAACACCTATGATAAAGACAAGGTTCACATTTTAATGCCTTCAAATGTACATGATCTCAGTATTAGTTGGTTCACATTTTAATGCCTTCAAAGAAAAAAAAAAAAAAACAGCTGCACCAATCAAGAAATACACACCATCATTGCATCTGCCATTCCCGACTCCAACAACTCATCGCGGGCAGCCTGGTTTACATTACCTGATGTGACTCTTTTCACTTCATTTTTCAAATTGTTCAAATCGGTTTTGTATTCTCTTAACTTAGACAGAAGCATTGCCTTCACACTCGGCTGCAAACTTCTTGCCTCTAGGTCCATTTTCCGAATCTAGATAATTTCAACTACATGTCAAGTTCAAGAATACTGGAAGAAGTTTTGAGCCATAAAAAAATAGCTTCTAAAATACCAGAGCATCAGCATCATCCAATCCAGTTTTAATTTCAGAAAGTTTCTGCTTTTTCAGCTCTGCAAATCAAGAATGCATGAAATTGTAAGAAAAAAAAAATGATCTGAACAACAGATTCAACAATTAAACACAGGGGAAGAGAATATACAAAAGCTAAGTTGCTTCTCATGAGAGAATAAATCATCTAATAAATAAAGGTCCAAAGCAGTAAGAAGAAATAGATAGCTATTGCAAATGAGAATATACGGAGATAGTTTTGAAGTGTAAACCAGTCCATGACACAACGAAAAGATCGTTAAAGAAAAGAAACACACCTAGCAATTGCAATAAAGATATATACTCAATTTAGATTCTTGAGAATGCTTGTTTGGCATTTGAAGTTGACAATCTACTTTTTCTATATCAAAAGCAAAATGATAGTATTGGATGAATGGAACGGTAAAATGGACCATATGACTGTTTTCTTCTAAACTTTATGTGCATTAAAAACAAAAAAAAAAGGTGCTTCAAGGGGGGAAAAAGGTGTAGAAAGGGCTGCAGGACATTATATATCTTAGTTTTGGCAGGCCCTCATCTAACAATTATACTGCTCTCTATAACATATAAATCATCTGACCTGATCTGTAATTTACAATCACTCTTATGAGAATGTAAACCAATTAACAACAAGTACTATGATTACTTAGACCGTTCAATTAAAAAAGCAAATACAGCCGAAAGACACATGCGGATTTGATCACCGGAATCAAATCATGCAATACAAAATTATTCAATATGTAAACCAATTCTATTAAAGACTTTGATGCAACATTTTCATCAGTAACACACACACACACACACATGCAAAAACAGTTGATCCATATAAGATTGTTATTAATTATGTGATATTTCACCTCCATCAAGAGCACTTGCCGCCGTGCACTTCCGCGATAATCCAGCAGAGAGCTCGCAGTATTGGCGCTCGTATCCTTCAAACACCTGACTCATCTTCGCCCAAATCCCTCACCAACTTTTGATAGCAATCAGAAAATAAAAAAAAATATGAACCAAAAATTAAAACATTGAAATTGAATTTATAAGTGAAAAGCTTCAATGGACGATCACATTTGAATTACGGTTACAAATATATAAACAAAGATATATTATTATTTAATTAATTAGATAACGATAAAGAGAAATCGGAGGATACCGGGAAGCGATCGTGGAGACGATCGGTGAGAGGGAAATTGGGCACCGGAAGATCCAGGTGAAATATTCTGACTTTTTGAGCATTGCTTTTGCATTTACAAATTTGTTATTATTTATGAAAAATAGCCGGGGAAGTTGTCAATGTACAGTAATGCCCTTAACGGTACACTTTAATTACAAAAAACCAGCCTTTGTTAATTCCTTGTTCTGTCACTTCCTCCTCTATGAGAATCTAACCGTTTCCCGCGAAAAAAAAGAGATAATAATAATAATTAAATAACAAAAAAGAGCAAGTTGATATTTCTGTCGAAAAATGGTGCGTGATATTATATCCATTTCGTATTGAATCATGCTGGTATTTTTATCGAACGGTTCAATGCGAATTGTTTTCAAGTCAAAGTCACTGGTGTAGAAGTATTAGGCACCACTTGTTCGATGAATGTTGTCATAGAAGATGCACGTCTTATTGAAGCCAAAATGGAGAAGCTTGCTGCTACAACGCGTAGATACCCACAATTTCGAGCATCTTTTACTGTCTCTCTACTCCACGGTGCCGTCCAATCAAGTATCGCACGAGCTGAAGGAGCTTTGTAAGGTCGTTTCAAGTACAATTGGTGGTCTAGATGACTTAGAATTAAGTCTAAATCAATTTGCAGGTTCTTTAAGTTCATCGCTTGTTACCCAAGTCATTGATTCTTGCAAACATGAAGCACCCACTAGAAGACTACTTCGGTTTTTCCTTTGGTCATGTAAGAATTTGAGTGCTAGTTTGGAAGACAAGGATTATAATCATGCAATTCGCGTCTTTGCAGAAAAGAAAGATCATACGGCGATGAATATATTGGTCTCTGATTTAAGGAAAGAGGGTCGCGTGATGGAGACTCAGAGTTTTGGTGTTTTAGTTGAGACATTGGTTAAACTAGGGAGAGAAGACGAAGCATTGGGTATTTTCAAGAACTTGGAGAAGTTCAAGTGCGTGCAAGATAGTGTTACGGTTTCTGCCATTGTTAGTGCTCTTTGTGCCAAGGGGCATGCTAGGAGAGCAGAAGGGGTTGTTTATCATCATAAGGATAAGATATCCGGTGTGGAGCTTTGTATTTATAGGAGTCTTATTTATGGGTGGTCTATGCAGGAGAATGTTAAGGCAGCACGGAAGATTATCAAAGAGATGAAGTCAGCTGGGTTTATGCCAGATTTGTTTTGCTATAACACGGTTCTTAGGGGCCTGTGTGAGAGAAACCTTAAACACAATCCTTCTGGTCTTGTTCCTGAAGCTTTGAACGTGATGATGGAAATGAGGTCCTATAGGATTGCCCCAACCTCGATTAGTTATAACATATTGCTTTCTTGTTTAGGGAGGACGAGAAGAGTGAAGGAATCTTGCCGAGTTCTTGAACAGATGAAAAAGTCAGGTTGTACTCCAGATTGGGTTAGCTATTATCTTGTTGCAAGGGTGTTGTATCTGAGTGGGAGGTTTGGCAAAGGGAATAAGATAGTTGATGAGATGATTGAAGATGGGCTTATACCAGATCGCAAGTTTTACTATGATTTGATTGGTATTCTTTGTGGGGTTGAGAGGATGAACTTTGCGCTTGAGCTTTTTGAACGGATGAAGAGAAGCTCATTGGGTGGCTATGGACCAGTTTATGATGTGCTCATACCCAAGGTCTGTCGAGGGGGAGACTTTGTAAAGGGTCGTGAGCTATGGGATGAGGCCATGGTTCTGGGTCTTACTCTAAGCTGCTCAAGCAATGTGCTGGATCCCTCTATTACTGAGGTGTTCCACCCAAGAAGGAAACCAACTGAAGGCTGCCTTGGCAGCACCACACCCAACATCGAAGCACAAGTTAAGAAGACTGTTATAGAAGTCGATAAGAAGAAGAAAAGCAAGAAAAAGAAGAATAAAAAGAATCCTGCTTAAGATAACAGGTAGCCTTTCCACATTGCATATAATTCTTTTCATCTTTTGTATCCAATGATAGCTCAGGTAATGTTGTTGCAAAACCATGCAACAGGGACTATTCTTTTGCACAATAATTCATAAAGTTAACCATATTTCTGCTGACAATGCTTCTCCTGAACTGCCTTCGTTTTCCTTGTTTGTTCATCTAGCTTATCTGTTTGCACCTTGATGGTATTCAAGGGCATCCTAAACCCATCTGATATGCATGTCTTGTCTAGTTATTCACATAAAGCCTAGTTTGATTCTGCTGCCAACATTATTCAGCCGCTTGACAGTTCTAAGTTGCTGCTTGATGAAGTACCATCACTTAATTGACCAAAAGATTCAGTTGCTATCAGGGGCGGCTCAACTAATTCTGGGGCCTTAGGCGAATTGTTTCAATAAGATTTTTTTAAATTTTATTAATAAAAATTCATTTATTTAAAATCAATTTTCCTAACTTTATGAGATGCAAAATTATTGATCAAATTTTTACATTCTAATTTCGCTAGTATATTTTTCTCATTAAATAACATAGCTACTCCATTTAATTGATCTTAAATAAGTTTTTATCAATTTTAATTTTGAAAAACTTCTTTCTATAGAAGCAACTGTTACTGGTATCATTAATAATATTCTATAAACAACATTTGTATTTGAAAAAGAATCAATTTTTTTTCCAAATAATTAAGTACATCAAGTGGGGTATTCTTTTTCACTTTGAAAATTTTCTTTTAAAATTCTTAACTTTGAAAACAAATTTAAACCATCTATATCAGAAAGCGTATCATATTTAAAGCATTGTCAAGATTAACGCAATAAGTTTTTAAACCATCATCACTTAACAATTGTAATAGATAATACTAAGTTAACAATTATTTGACTTTTATAGTGTGTTAAATGAAATAATGTTAATTAGAGATTTTATAGGAATAAATAAGATAAAAAAAATGTTAATCCTAAGTTAAAAAGGGATTTTGTAGGGATTTAATTATTTATTTATGAAAAATTATTATAAAATAATAATAATAATATATAAATTAAAAACTTAATAGTTATAATTTTTTTAAAAAAAAAATTCGGAACTTTTTATATTGTGGGGCCCTAGAAAAAGAGCCGCTACTGGTTGCTACTTGCTATCAATACAAAAGTTGACCCAAATATGCTGGAAGAAGAAACATAAAATTAAATTAAAAAAAGGGGCGGGAGGCAGTTAGAAACTTAGAATTAGGTGACCGAAAATGAACAAAATGTGCTTTCCACAAATTCAGCCACACGGCACGTAAAGAGTATTTCAGCGTGTAGGGTCATTTTTCATTTTCACCTACAAGTGAGAAAAAACCAGACGAATTACCCAACAGAAATTTCAGGAAAAGAGGACCCAAGACCGAGTGCGGACATTCACATATTATTATTCTCCTGGATAAGAAATTACGGACAGATTGCATCTGCCATTGTTGGTTGGCTGCTGCTCAGACATACCCCATTCCACTCTTATCCAAATTCGCCTCCATTAAATTCAAAGTCATCATATGCATTGTGTATTGGTGACGGTAGCGTCGGCACAACTTAAGACCTATTGCTATAGATGTGTGAATTAAATTTAATTTCCTTTAGGATTAAAATATTGACTTCTTAATTTACTTTGTACGTGCAAATGGCAATTTTTTTATTAGTTAAGTTTGGTCCTGTCTGATGCTCGAATACTCTTTCCCCTCCTAATACGCGGAATCTTAGCAGCAGACACGGTTCAAAACAAGTAACAAAATGTTAGTAGCATGTCAAAGTTATAGTGTTTAATTTCTGGTGTAACTAATTTAATAAGAGACGAATACGGATCTAAAAAGAGCTGGCACGCCGCACATGCCTGGCTGGCTGGCTGGTTGTTGTTTGTTAATAACTGAACATGGCTAATTCCAAGTTGTGATCCATTGGGCCACATTCCACATCTCAACCCACGTTCAACTGACTTCCATCCGTAAATCGAAAGCTATTGGAAACTTTGCAGAAATTGCCCAACAATTTGATTGATTTATTAAAAATGCTCTCATCTTTTCTTACTTTCAATTCATAGCTAGAAAAAAAGAGCACTTTGAAGGAGATAAAAGTCATAAAGATAACAACCAAGTACAGTGGCAAGCATCTGTCAACATCTCTGGCGATGGAATTCTCTATCGGCACTTTTGCATACTTTAGGCGTAAGACCTCCGAGCCTCGCGATTGTTAAAAGGTGAATAAAAATGATAAAATTTAATCATCAGATGAAAAATAATATGAATATACTATTGAAATTATTTTCAATCATCTAAAATACATTAACCGGCATCAATTCGGATGTTATTTTTAGAAACATAGACCAATTAATTAACCAAATAAGATCGTAAAATCAATGATTACATTAGTATATTTATAGGGCAGAAAATCCGGAACCAATATTATTTTATTGGAAAATAAAATAAAAAAGAAAAAGAAGAATAAAACGTCAAAGTCGGTGTTTGGAAACATGTAATCTCCACTCTCCAAGTGACAAACGCGGCCTTTGCCTGAAGCAAACGCATTTGGAATTCTTACAAGCACCTTTCTAAAACTCTAATAAAAATCGTGTAACAGAACAAAACAGAACAGACAATTTTTCAGACCCCAAAACTCAGATCCCCCATTGTTCGAAAAACCAGGTATAACTTAAAAGAGTCACTCCATGAACTCCGGATAACGGAAAGAAAGAAAAAGAAACTAAAAACTAAATTATAATTCATTATATATATATATATATATATCTCTGAGATTGCACATGGGGCAAGACAATTTCACGCCTCTGAAGAGATCCTCAACGGGCGCTGCAGCAGGCGGCGTTCTTCCCACCACCAACGCAGCCTCCGCCGCCAACGGCAGGACGGGACGTGGAGCCATGCCTCGTGGCAGGCAGATCCAGAAGACCTTCAACAACATCAAGATCACCATCCTCTGTGGCTTCGTTACCATTCTCGTCCTACGTGGCACCATCGGTGTCAACTTCAGCAGCCCCGACGAAGAAACCATCAACCAGCAGCTCATCGAGGAGGCCAACCGTGTCCTCGCCGAGATCCGCTCCGACGTCGACCCGGACGATCCGGATGAACCGGCCGACTCGGAGACCAACCCCAATGCCACTTACTCTCTGGGTCCCAAAATATCCTCCTGGGACCTGGATCGTAAGGCTTGGCTGAGTCATAACGCTGAGTTTCCGAGCCATGTTGACGGTAAGCCTAAGATTTTGCTCGTTACCGGCTCCCCTCCTAAGCCTTGTGATAATCCAATTGGTGATCATTACTTGCTGAAATCTGTTAAGAATAAGATTGATTATTGTAGGCTTCATGGGATTGAGATTATTTATAATATGGCTCATTTAGATAAGGAGTTATCTGGGTACTGGGCGAAATTGCCTTTGCTAAGGAAATTGATGTTGTCTCATCCTGAGATTGAGTGGATTTGGTGGATGGATAGTGATGCTATGTTTACCGATATGGTGTTTGAGCTTCCTATGGACAAGTATAAGGATTATAATTTGGTGGTTCATGGGTACCACGATTTGATGTTTATTCAGAAGTCATGGATTGCTTTGAATACGGGGAGTTTCTTGTTTAGGAATTGTCAGTGGTCGTTGGATTTACTTGATGCTTGGGCACCATATGGACCGAAAGGGGTGATAAGAGACGAGGCTGGGAAGCTTATGACGGCTTATTTGAAAGGGAGACCAGCTTTTGAGGCTGATGATCAGTCGGCTCTGATTTATTTGTTGTTGACACAGAAGGATAAGTGGATTGATAAAGTGTTTATTGAGAGTGAGTTTTATTTGCACGGGTATTGGGTTGGGTTGGTTGATAGGTATGAGGAGATGATGGAGAAGTACCATCCGGGGTTAGGTGATGAAAGGTGGCCATTTGTGACTCATTTTGTTGGTTGCAAGCCTTGCGGGAGTTATGGGGATTATCCAGTTGAGAGATGCTTGAAGAGCATGGAGAGGGCATTCAATTTTGCTGATAATCAAGTCATTAAGCTGTATGGATTCGGTCATAGGGGCTTGTTGAGTCCCAAGATAAAGAGGATTAGGAACGACACGACCGCTCCTTTGGAGTTCGTGGATCAATTTCGTCATTCAGTTACTGATAAGAGTGGATCACAGAACTAGGAAGTGAAACTTAAACATCAAATTCAATGTGCCATAATGTGTAGGTAATGAAATTCCTTTACAAATCAGATTTAAATCTGTTAACACTTTTCTCCTCCTGATTAAGTTTTGCTTGCAATATGTCTCAGTGCTCCTTTGAGAACAAATGAGTACAATTCTTTGTAAACTTTAGTTTGTCATTCTGATGTTTTTTGCTAATTTATTAAGGAAATTTACATAGACTTTGCAGCATAGTTTTCCTTTCTATTTTGTCATGTCTTTATTTCTTTCTCCAGAAATTGTCATTGATTATGAGCAATTCTTATGTTCAAATTTCGGGATTTGTAATGATTTGACAAGTAGATAATAAGTTCCAGTACCAATGGGAGGTAAAGAGAGTTTGAAAATCCAATTGTCTTGCTGTGAAATAGACTAATAAACCTTTTGGTTGCAATTATAGCCTTTTTTTTTAAGATTTGCTATGCCTTTTCTAATGGGTTATTTAGCAAGTAGTGTTATGGTTTGTTATGTTTCAGAAGTTTCATGCTTAGTTTTCCCAATTCTTGCCTTCTTGGGGTGATTGCCATTTCAAGTTTAGATTTCCCATTTCTTGGAGTGTGGTGTTTTCCGTTGTATATCTATCTGCATTGATAGATACTTGAAAAACCAGAATTTGAAAGCTGAGAAGTATTTATTTCAATTTTGTCAGCTTCCATTTTTCGACATAAATGAATTTATATGAAGTTACTTGACCCACAATCTGAAGCAGTTGGTGAATGTGTGGGAGGATTTTACCTAGATGCTTGTATTCTGTTAGAAATATCAAGCCCCTAGAATCTGATAAGAAGCTGTAAAAATGTTTGATGTGGCCAAGGCACTCCTGATACCTTTTGCTAGTTTACAGTTGTCAGATTTGAAACCGATTTTTGTGTAAGCTTCAATAGTTATCCGTGTCAATTTGCTTCTGTGGATTCAATTTATAGACTTGAGACAGAGAGCTTTTGATGAACCATCTATATTCAGAAATTGGTTATATTCATGGGGTGCATTCCCACCCAAAGAATGTAGCTGCAGAAACTTGGGGTAATCATAACTTTCTTATGGCCCAAAAGTGATACTGTAAATCTATAATGTCAGTTGCTTCCTCGCGGGGGAGAGTTTGAACTTATTAATAAAGCATGTACAAGCGTCTGCGCAAAAGCATGCAAAATAACAGGAGCAAGAGCTTTGCACTAATGAAGAACATGTACCAAAGAATAGTTAATCTAGTCTAGTGCTTCTCTGCCTAACTAATTTGCCAGTTTTGAAGCCAGAGCTTTGTGACGAGCCACAAGCACTTCATTCATTTGAGCAATTTGATGCAAGAGTTTACTGATTTTCTGCCAAAAAAAAAAAAAAAAAATTATGCTATGAACAATTAACTGAAAATGTGGCTACTTTGGTGCAATTATATATGTTCATAATTCTGAACATTGGCATTTCCACAAACATCTTTTAAGCTAAAGACAAGAACGGGCATTTCATCAAACACTTAACTTGACATAAAAAAGGAAACAAACCTCATCTTTCTCTTTGATAATCAGCTTCAAATGCTCCACACTCTCCCTCGCCTTCCGTCCCCGCTTAATGCGCCGACACAACCACCACCACAACACCAACACCGCCACTCCTGCCACCGGCCCAAAAGAATCAAATACCCTTCTACTTTCCCCATTATTACAAAACCAAGAATAAGCACTCATAATCTTGGCACGCAAAATCTCAAGCCCGAAATCCAACCAGCCAATAACCAACTTCACTTCTTTAGAACTCTCCGCACTGAAATCGGACGGCGGTAACGACAGCGACGCGGACGATTTGGTAGATGGGTCTTGTTGCTTTCGTTGATCTCGAGTTGAGTGTGATGGAATCTGAAGGTTTTCATGATTGACGGGAGGGAAAACTGAGACGTCGTCGTTTTTGGGGGATTCTAATGAGCCTCTGATCGTTATCAGTGACAATTGTTTTGGGTGATTTATGGAGTGGATTTGTTCCAGTAAACTTCCGACGATCTCATCGTCTTGTAGCATTTTTTTTATTTTTGCTTTTCACGGTGTAGTTGGAAGAGAGAAGCGACAGGCTCGCGTAAAGTGCCAGCCACGGGGTGTTGTTGGGTTAAGAGGTTCAAAGTGTTCTTTGAAAACCGTTTTTTTGGTGGAAGCAAAAGCAGTTTTAATTATAAATACCTGCGCAGCGCGCAGGGGTCAGCGGGAGAAAACAAGCAAAGCAAATATGAGTTGCTTTGTTTGAACTCGATCTGATGCAAACCAATCACATCATACACTTAGCTACGGCTCCCAAATTGGCCTCTTTTAGTTTTCCACCGGCAAAATTCCAATTTAGGGAAGGAAAAAAAAAAAAGAGGAAAAAATATCATTCATCTGCTTAAAATTTTCTCAATCTTTATAAATATTTTAAAATTTAAATTTATTCAACAGTCTATCCATTATTTATCAATTGATTGATATTAATGGAGTGTTAGAAATTAATGATGTGTTTACTTACTTTTTTTTTTTTTTTATAAGATGTGTTTGCTTATCTAAATGATGATAGAATGAGAATTAAAGTACTAGACCTCACCTAAAATTAAAAATGATTATTAAAGTTTTCATTTTCATGCAGATGTGGGAATGAAAATCCTATTTCTACGGTAATTCTTATTTTATACTTCTTTATATAATAATAATAATTTATTATTATTATTATTATTATTATTATTATTATTATTATAATGATAATAATCAATTGATGTTAGTTTAGTAATTCGTAACAATTCATTCAATTGCAAAATAAAATAAACACATTAATGACAAAATAATTCATCTCGATTCCGATTCCGATTCCCACAATTAAAGTAAATAATTTTTTATTATTTCCATTTTACATTTTGATTTTAGCCTATTTTGATTCTATTTCATTTCGATTCTAAACCATTCTGATTATTAATTAATAAACACATCTTAATTGTTGACTCATTTCTTCAAATTGTCTTTAATGAGTGGATAATTTAACTATAGTTAGATAGCATATAATTATATATATATATATATATATTTATTGAATAAAAGATAAGTTGAATTATCACTGTAATAAAAGAATAATTAAATAGCATATAATAATATATCTTTAGTGAATAAAAGATAAGTTAAATTAATAGTGTCATAAACGTTTAATTCTAAATTTAAATTTGACACAATTAACAAACACACAAAAATTGAACACAAATAATCATATGATATATCTCAAGTCAATTTGAGCCCACAATCTTTACATAAGATTAACGAGCCATATCTCGAAGGAAAATTGCAAATTTTCTCTGCTATATACTATTAAGGGCCTGTTTGGGATTGATTTTAGAAGACCTAAAAGTGATTTTGAAAACCTAAAAGTTAGTTTTAGTGTTTGGTAAAAAAAAATCAAAATCACTTTTGTTAAAATCAGCTTCTCTTACAGCTGATTTTGAAAAGTAGGGAAGGAGTAACTTTTAGATTCTGATTTAGAAAATCAATTTTATCATTTAATACAATTTCATAAATATCCTTAAAATTATTAATACAATTCAAATTGGAAACAAAATAATTTATAAAAAAAATTATTAATTATCCTTATAAAATTATTAATTATCCTTATTCAAATTGGAAACAAAATAATTTATAAAAAAATTGCATTATAATTCATAAATATAAATTTATTGATATCAATTTATTGGTCGAATTATTATTAAATTTATTTCACTATATTATTAATTTAATTATCAATTGCTTTAAGATAAAAAAATTAAATAAATATATTATAAATTTTATTTTTAGTAAAAATTATTATAATACACAATTAAAAATATTATATGCACATGTTTTATATATATAAGTAAATTTTATCTTATATTATGGATATTTTAGTCATTTATTTTTTCTCAACAGTTTAACAGTAAAATTTACCAAACGTTTATAACTGCTTTCAAAACTCACAGTACTTCTTGAAACAAAATTTACCAAATAATTAACTGATTCTCTTAACAGCTGATTATTTTTACAGCACAGCTAACATCAATTATTTTAAAAGGTACAACATTCCTAAACTGGCCTTAAATCACGGTTTTTTGTTACCAAGATTCTGATGAGTCAGGTTAGTCCTTAATATTTAATATTTTGTTGTTGTATAAATCAAGCCTCAGCAATAAACAGATCTCTTATTATTGTTATTTTCATTTCTGAAGCAATTAGTCGTGCAAAATTTTTCATAAGCCGCAAGGGGGAAAAAAAAAGTTACGAAAAGCTATAAAACACAACTGGGGATTAGAAGTTACCTCCTGGATTTATAAACAATATGATAATAATACACAGATGAAGTGATAATCAAAAAGGCAAAAAAAAAAAAAAAAAACAAGTAACTACATCACGTCCCCCCCCCCACCCCACACAATTTACAAAAAACCAAAATACGTTTGTAGAAGCTCTGATAATTTATCATCCTGTCCAAACTCCATAAACATGTGGAGCTTCAACCGAGAAGGCTTTCTAGATCAGATCAAAACAAGATGTTGTGATCATCGGCCCTGGAGCTTCAAAAGAAAATCTCCAAGCACAAGTACTGAAAGACCAAATGCATTTGAGCTTTCCTCTCGTGAAGATCTCTTGCAATCTGAAATGGGAAATATCAGTTTCTAGTAAATTCTTTTACCAGTGGCTTCACCTTCCTCGAACTTTACCAACAGGAGAAAATAATGAAGAACCGGCTGCTATTTCGGAATTATCACTAACAGCGACAGCTAGTTCCTCTCTTGACAAATTTTCACACGGTTTATCCAAAGCAATAAGATTTGCACTCTTATCTTCTGGATGATCGATTTGCGTAGATGCCTCTTGTAGCTGCATTGCATATTCTAAATTCCACAACACATCTCCCATTCCAGGCCTATCAACTCCATATTCCGCTAAGCATTTCTCCGCGGCTTCCACATACTTCCGCAGAGACTCTTTGCAAATTGTCTCAGCAATAACAGGATCAATTATCTTCTCAAGTATGCCCTTTCTGTGACATTGCAATGCCCACTCGGCTAAACTAACTTGTTCCCTTGGCAGCTTCGGGTTTATGACAGGCCTTGCGCATAAGACTTCAAATAACACAACCCCAAAAGAATAAACATCGGATTTCTCTGTAAGCTGTTGCCTTCTGAAGTATTCAGGATCAAGGTACCCAAAGCTGCCCTTCACAGCCGTGCTAACGTACCCTCGGTCCATCGGTGCAGCCTTGGATAAGCCAAAATCAGCAACTTTCGCAACCAAATTTTCATCAAGAAGGATATTTGTAGTCTTCACATCACGATGAATGATCCCCTGCGCCGCCCCGGTGTGGAGATAATGCAGTCCGCGACCTGAGCCAATGCAAATTTCAAGCCTTTGTTTCCAAGACAGAGGAGGTTGATTCGTCCCATAGAGGTGATCACGAAGTGGCCCGTTTGCCATGTACTCGTAAACAAGAATCATCTCCGATTGTTCATCACAGAAGCCAATAAGTGACACAAGGTGACGATGCCTGAGCTTGGAGAGCATTTGTATCTCCGTTTGAAACTCATTTATCCCTTGTTCCGATCCTGGATTGCCTCGCTTTATAGCAACTTTGTTTCCATCTTCCAGCACCCCAATGTAAACTTTTCCAAACCCACCAACGCCAATCACAGCATTCTCATCGAAATTTTGAGTTGCATTCTGAAGTTCAGTGAAGGTAAAGAATCGGCCAAGGCCCTGATTAGAGAATAAACCAGAGTAACCACTCTTGCTCTTGCGGGAGCCAAAGAGGCTTGACCTTCGAGAGCTGCTCTTAATTGATAAGAAACTCGTTTTGGTGCTGTGTAGAGGGAGCAGCCACGATGAGAAACTCTTCCGTTTGTCCCAATCATGAGGTCTCCTTTGCCACCGAACGAAAACAATTCCAAGAAACACAATTGCTGTCACCCCCATTAGCAGCCCAACTCCCGCAACAATTTTCATTTTAGTCCCTGCGTCTCCCTTATATGTCCCATCAACAGCAAACAAACCATCAAAGCTCCCCGCTTCGTTGCTCAGCTTTATGACCTCCAATCCGTTAAGAATTGCATTGGGCGAGCTCGATTGAGCATTGGAAGCGGGCCCAACCTGAACAGTAATGGAATCATTCTTGATGGCCGTCGCATTCAACACAAAGTCCTTATAATAAGCTGTGGAGAGAGCATTGGTGAGGCTTGAAAGATCGAGGGATGAAGCAGCCATGAACTCGTTTATATACACATTGAAGAGCAAATCATTAAGGCTCTTGCTCACGATGTCACAAAAATGAAATCTGATCAAATAAGAGAAACTCGGATCAACACTCATCTTCCAAGTGAGATTGAAATTGGGCTGCATCACCTGAGCTTCCTTCATCTTTTGAGCGCTTGCGTAAACCCAATTGGGAGCAATATAGGGAGTGGCCCCACCATCAGGATAATGGACATTTTTCGGCTCAACAGATACAGCTTCGGACCCTTCCGGGAAAGCATTATAGGCCTCATCGGACAGCCATGTTCTCGACAATGTATCATTTTTCGGAGTCACCAATGGCCCTCCTACATTCAACCTGTATGATACTTCAAAAGCGAAGTTCGACAGGCCCGTAAACGTGTCAACCGGAGCAACTGTAGATGCTGCATCGGATATGATTGAATCAGGGGCTGAAACAACTTCGATGGCGTTGATGAATGCGTGGGAATCCTTATGAGGCTTGAAAATAATGGAGAGTCTCCCCGTTATGTTAATGAGAAACTCTTTGAAAACCAATGAAGTGGTGTTCCTGATGGAAAAGTCATGCAAGAGCACAAACTTATCGGTCTGGACGGTGAAAACGGCGTCGGTTAGTTTGATTGAAGAGTGAGGCACCGGGTAAAAATGGAGACGGATCCAATGCGGTCCCGGTTGAGAAATGAAGAACCTGTATCTCGACTCACCGGTAAAAATTCTAGCGGACCGATATAAAGGATAAGCTGAGGGACAAGGGGAAGACGTAGCCTTTACAGGAATCGAATCAACGGAAGTTTCTATATCTTCCTTGGTGGACAAGTAACTCGACGACTCGTGGTCGGATTTAAAAGTCCGGCCATCGTCGAGGCTGGTTTGTTCAGATGAACCGGAACCACAATCGATAAGGTAATTATCGCGGGGCGAGTATGTTGACGGAGAGGAGGAGGGAGAAGAGGAAGGAGAAGACTCTGCGCGGACGCAGACTACGAAGGTGGTAAAGGAAAGGAGAAAGGAAAGGAAAAGAAAGGAGGAGAAACCAGAAGGCCGTGAAAAAGGGCTAGAATTGTTGTTGTCTCCTCCCAATAACATTTTTTTTTCCTTCTTTATTTTGGGTTTTTTGTGATCAAGAAAATTTGTGGGGAGCGGGGAGACGTTACTAACTTTGGTGTGAGGGTGAACAAGTGGTGGGCATAGTGAATTGAGGGGCAAGAAAGAAAGCTGAGAAAAGATTGCAAGATTTTGGAGGTGTTTAAGGGTGTAACTGAACGAGGGTTTCGGAGGAATTTGCATGAACTAAAATGGTTTAAAGGGATCAAGAAGAAGAAGAAGAAGAAGAATAGAAGATAGTTGGGTGCAAGTAAGAAAGGACGTGAGGACATGTTACGTCCGTAGTAGCGGGAATCTTTTTATTTTTTGTTATTATTATAAAAGAAATGCAAAATTAAAATTTGGATTTGGAGAAGATTTTGAAACTAAAAGCGAGTTGTGCGTTGGACCCCAAAAGCTTTTTAATCTTATACGCGTTTGTGTTTTATCGTAACTACCAAACTATCTTCCAAGCTCCAAGCGTGTCTGTCTATCTACTGCTTTGCCAATCCTTCCTTATTCAGTTCCAATTTAGTAGGGAACAAATAAGGTATAAAGCCCAAATAAAATCGCTCTATTTTTATGTTGCAATATATCATATAACAAATCTTCATACATATAGCCTACCTCTGGTGCGGATGTCGATATACATACTGTATGTTAAAAAAACAATAACGCTATTGTCTTTGTGTGTGCTTATCAAATTACAATACAAAGACGAAAGTGTTTTATGTGATATCACGTGTATAAAAAACTATCCCTAGAAATTTTAGTGCACGAATTTATATTCTCAGTTCACAATCCATAATTTCTGAAGTAGTTAGTGGCATTGCCGATTACTGTGAGCGTGGACACGGCAGCACGGCTTCCGTATCTGAGGACGTACAACAAGAAAATCTAGCGGTATACATCAGTTATACCCAAAGTGAACTTTCAATGTTTCTTCCACTCTGGTAGTGACCGACGTTACATGGTGTCCACAACAAGATGGTTTGATTCACATTCATTTCTTTGAGATTCCATATTACTGGATAGTTTCAGAAAATTCACTTTGGCTTTTGTTATTACTGATGAATATTGGGTATAACTGTTTGTTACAACAAAAAATATGGATCCACAAACTTCATCATGTGGACCAAAGAATATTGAATGGTTTTTGTATAAATAATTTATATTTCTTTCTTTTGTTTCTGGAAAAAAAGAATACAAACAACAATTACACAGCTCTTGTCATTGCAATCTGCAGCCTTGTTCTTCTGCTCTTAGAAATATCAGCCCTCGTCTTATCCTCTGCAAAAGATGCTGACGGAATAATTAGTTCAAAAATAATAAATGAAGATGAAACTTGATGAAATCAAGCAATGACTAAAGAGTACTGATCAGTCTATGATGTGCCCAAACAGTTCAGCAACAAGAATATCATTAGAAACTTAGGGTAGTAGATTCAGTCACCGAGACCTACAGACACAATCATGGAGACGCTGCCCCTTTCTAATACTACGATGCCCTCTTGGGTTGCAAGGGGGTTAAATTGGTTCATACCTCTCTCGTATCTCTTATGCGGAGGAGTTCTAATCTTTCTGAAGGCCTTCGGTCAGATAAGGTAGCAAGCTGCAGCCAAGACATGCTAACACTCATGAAAAAGTCGGAACTAAATTGTACAATAACATAAGCAGGTTTTGAAGCATACCCAGAAACTGAAGCGTTCAGGATCTTGTGATGGGGGCATCATCACTTCCACATTAAGGAGTTTCTCAAGTCTTCGTCGGTCTGTACACAAAATTCACCACCGTCTTTCATGAGAATGCAAAATGAATATACATGAAACTGGGGGGGTGGGTGGGTGGGAATTATTTGTGTCTGAGTATGTATAGGCAATTCGAGCGGAGAGATATATGCATGTATATTCTTCCAAAAACCAAAAAAAAAAAAAAAATCGTTGGAACAATGGGCAAATAGACCTTCGATTCCCAGCAAAAAGTGGAAGGCCAAACAGAACATAAATGGCTCATCCTCATGAGATGCTCGCTTAAAATTTTACCTGGTCGGGCTGATTCTTTCTCTCTCCCTAACCATAACCGAGCATATTCTGCTGCATTATTGGTCAAATCCTGTAACTGTAAGCATCCAAATCAATAATGGAGTCAATAAAGTGAGGATAAGAGACAGCAACTATGCTTATGTCTTTTTTGATGCATGCGCTATTTGGGACAAAATGAACTTCCAAGGTTCACGGAAATAATTAAAGTCATAGATACCTAGTGTAGTATACTAGTCCATATTTCTCTAAGTTTGTTTACACATCGGCTTTAAGCTACTGTTAATTACTACAGGATAAATAGCATAATTGCAGCCTCAGCAAAAGCAATTTGAAAACCTAGTAACTATTCCCTTAAAGCTGTAAATGATTTGGAGACAAAATAGGAGCCCCATTAGAAGAATGATCCATGTTTTAAGCCTCAGGGAAATGTTGAACACATCAGTACCATTAAAAAACAAGTATTACCTTCAGTTTACAGTTTATTGACACCCTACAGAACCATCATGCATAAGACATATTCAATTGGTAAAGAATTTAAAAGAAAAACAAAAAAGAAACTTAGAATGACAGCAAACTTACATCCGCTCTGTCTTCAACCCCTTCTGGATGTATATCCTGAACCCATTCAATCTCTGCAACACGATATCTGCATATAAAATTTGATAGGGGTGAAGCCTAACTCATAAAACCAAATATTTGAACAAATATAAGCCAGGGCAGCACAAAAATTCTTATTCTTATGTGATCATAGCACTCACCCATCTTGATCCCAAGATCGAAGGATCCGAAATCTTCGGCGACTTTCAATCTGCGTGAAATAGCATAAATTTGTGTTATTATGCCCAAGGAAAATCACTGCTACTTCAAATATAAAATTGGGAAAAAGAAAAGAAAAGAAAAATATAAATATATATAGAATGCACAGATCATAATTCACCTCTAAAACAAACCGTCCATCTGGAAGTGGTTCACACCTGGACGAAGAAAAAAAAAAGTGAATGTTACAGGGGAAAAATCGAAACTAATGTTTAGCACAAAAAACACTTAAGAATGTAATAGAGTACTTTAGAAAGAAGAGGAAGTAGAAATGGACCCAACACCTACTCAGTGATCTCCACTTCACAAGCAAAATCAGCAACAGAACCTGTTGTAGGATCAATGATGACCTACACAATTAATAAACAAATTACACCAACCGATAATGAGCGAATTTTGGTACACCTGACACATCATAATATGTGAACGAAAAGGTAAAAATCTACCATTCCCATACGATGATTTCCCTCCATTATTCTTCTCACCTGTTGAGCAAGAACACTAAATATTAGAATAACATAATAATATAATTCGAAGTTCAGATTACTCTAGCAAGGCCACTTATTAATTACCAGGAATTGATCCATTCATCTCACTGTCGCTGATTATAAAATTTTATTTTTCTTATTCAGCTGCAAGTGTCAACTGAATAAACAGCCAACTGTAGCCCTAATTAGCTTTTGAGATCAATAAAAATCATTTTTCTATGTTGACTAAATATCGTCGATTATGTTAAGACATACAAACAGCAAGTTAATAGAACACAAGACCACACAGTAATTAAGCGAAAAGAAATACATAATGCGAGTGCTATTCTTCATCATATTTTGTCAACTAGAATTGTTAAAAGAAAAAAGAAAAAAAAAAAAGAGTGCCAATATCTAAGGGTTAACAAACTAAAAATGATACTTTGAGGTGTTGAATCCTAATAGAATATGATCTATGGGAACAGTGGAAATCTCTTCTCTTGCTACTTCCAAAACACATCTTGTATCAAAGCACTTTGTAATCCATGATAGTTGTTCCATGAACAACTTTCTTGATTTTGTCAAAGAGAACATGTGGAAGCCAAAAGTTAATTAACACCAAATGACAACTCACCATAAGTCTGTAGCGGGGTTCAAATATGTGGAGTGGAAACCTCTGACATGGAATAACAACATCCATAACAAATAAAGGCATCAGATCAACGCCGAAGTTGATCAAACTATCATGTTCAGACTTCCTTTCAGCATATTCCTCAGGGAAATTCTTCTGTATGATGCTGTTTAGTGTCACACTGGTAAACCGAGTAAAATTATTATAATGTCAGAAAAAATAAACAAATAAATCAAAAGTGTAAGTCACATGCTTTGAGACTTTTGAAAGGTCATAACAAGAAATCATGGAAAGACTAACTTTGGTAAAAAGAAGCTGCTTACATCCTCAATAACTTGTACTACATAGCATAGCACATCATGCATGGTATCAGGACAAAGATTATGAGGGTCCCACCAAAAAAGATATCATATCCAATTTAAGATTTAAGGCTCCTTTATGTTTGCACTGTGCCTTGTCCTACTTACCCAATCATAATATCAGTTTTAGCCCAACTTAAATGCTACCACCACGTATTAGTTATGCTACCACCTAGTTCTCACTGGCAAAGACCCTGGACTTCTGGACCAAGTACATATGCCAATGCAAACAGTATAGGTCAGAGCAGAGCTCTTCCCTTATTACACTCCTGACACAAGAATGTTACAACATTATCATGTAAGAAACTCACCTGACGGCACATGTCCGAGGAGTAATAAAAAGAACTGCTCGGCACAATGGACATTTGTTACCTAATATTTCAAATACAATGTTAGTAAATATGTAAATTAAGTGATCTCAAGGCATCAATAAGACATAGAATCATCATATGAAGAATATTTACCACGATCCATTGACTGAAATAGACATGATCGGCAAAAGGAATGCCCACAAGGGGTTGTAATAGGTTCATACAACAGCTTCAGACAGAGTGTGCAATCAAAGTCATCTGTACGTTCTGGTGTCCCATGAATTCTCCTCCCAATCAAACTGGCAGTTGCCCTCTCCAAATTCTGTAGAGAAGCTTGGAGAGGATTACTACATGTTAACAAAAGCAAACACTAATGACATCAGTCAACGGAATATCTGTAGCCACATTTCAAACAAACTACATAGAAAGATCCACAAAATATCAAAACTTCTAAAAACATTAGAAAAGTAAAGCATTTAAAAAAAAAAGAAAGACAACTGGATGAATTAATAGATATATTACCTAAAAGGATCAGCTTGCAGGCCTGAAAGAATAGCATCTCGGGCCATCTCATATCTTTCCAACTGCAATTTAAAAAAAATTAAATGATGTGACAAAGACAATATGCACAAATATACACTTACATATAACACATTACTTGAGCATGTTGCACAGAGCAATAAATTCAAATAGCCCAACCCAGTAATCTGTCATAGTTATGATGAAACCTTCTGAACTAAAATTGGTTTGGGCTGAGAAGTTTCAGCCCAACATGAAATCTGGCCAGGCTTGGTTTGGAGCAACCCCAGCCCCTAGTTCTTACAGGCATTTATTTGCATTGTACATATTTATTTAAGTACGCTATGCCTTGACTATACAGTAGTTGTTGGAAGCAATATAACTAATGCTGAGGCAAACTTATCAAGCCCTAATAGAACTGTGGTCTTAAAATCTCATCTATTACCTCTTTGCTCCTATTTGATTCTCATCCTATTCTTACTCCCAACTTAGTACAACATCCCCCAGCAGCAAGGGAATTACCTCCTTTTAGATAATTGATTTTACTCATGTCACCACAAACTCAACCATGATTAATGACAGTTAATATGGACAGCTTTCTTGGGCAACCAAATTATCCTAAAAATGTCAAACCTAATGGCTAATGTAACTTATGTAAGTTGGAATTTGACCAAGTAGCACATTTTGAGGCTCAACTGGCAAGGGTATTACTAATAGACAGGTCTCCCAAACACATTAGCTGAGACCTTACATCTTCTCTTCAACTTGAGAAAGTAAACAAATCAATAAATGGAATCCTATTCTCACCAAAATGAGGGCATTGGCCTTTAGGAGGTATGATTTCATTGAATTACTCCGAAGATTCAGTAGCTTCTCAGCATCCTTTAGAGCAAGCTGAAATAATGTGAAACAACTTGTTAACAATTTACTAGTTATAAATTAAGAAAGAAACTGTGAATTATATAAAGGAGATGGCAAGAAGACATACTTCTGCATGTGTCGTAGGATCCAAACCGTTCAATGGTCTATATTCTGAAGCTGATGGAGGTCTGTGTTTCAGGAATTGACTGATCCTGGATAAAAGATAATATTTCCATTGCAACAAATTCATCAGAAAAATTGAATTAGATCAAAACTCATCTACTTGTGATTACGCAATCATACGACTAACAAAAAACAGTATCGAAATACTGAACTCTGTATCGCATTTACCATTGGAAAAAAAAAGGGTAGAAAATTAGAACCTGATATAAGCAGAACTTCTGTTGCCAAGAACAATAGGATCACCAGGTTTGATGTTATTGGCTCTAGAGTAATTACTGATTGCCTAAACAAGAAAAGTAATTAAGCAACTGAATCTACCCAAAATACTAAAATCCCCCACACCCTTGCTCCCTATTCTGTTCAAATTCCCAAATGA
Organism: Citrus trifoliata; assembly: GCA_018350135.1. Taxonomy (NCBI): domain Eukaryota; kingdom Viridiplantae; phylum Streptophyta; class Magnoliopsida; order Sapindales; family Rutaceae; genus Citrus; species Citrus trifoliata. The sequence continues at coordinate 8,135,546 of CM031386.1, read as the reverse complement.
AAAGAACCATAAAACAGAAGCAGTTTTATCAAATTGCACCGGAAAGCATTCAAAACTAAATAGACCGCATCTTAGGCTAAGTCCTCACCTCTTCAAAATTACTTTCTCGGAACGCCCGGTTTCCTTTTTGTACCAGATCAAAAACATGAGTATATCTGTCCCATGGCAATGATCCTTCTCCTTCATTTGCCTGCATTTCAAATGACATTCATTAAATGAGATTTCCAAACACAGTCATCAGTTTTCAAGAATACACACAACTGCAATGAGATAAATACTCCATTCAGCTTCTAAGAAAGGCGAAAGCAGTAAAAATAAAATATAAACAAAATTGACGTCCACCAAATCCTCTATTTGAAGCTATAAAAACAGGTAACTTCACTCTCTCAACCAATCCAATGCAAGTATTCACAAAACTTGAAGCTGTAGCAATGAATTCATCAAAAAAAATTTCAATTTTATCATATTAATAATGTATCAGTTTAGATAACATTAGCAAGTATTTTTCTGATATTATTAGTTTGAAGAAACTTAAACAACAAGATACACATTAATCATATGCCGTATTTCTTAAAAAAGTTGGATTTCTCAGCAACCAAGTGGAAACTAAACTGAAAAACAAATGAAATCAACCTAATTTAAACCCTTGTCTTTACACAAGCTCTCCAAAGCTACCAGACAAAATAAAGACGTCAACAAAGAAAACAAACAACTTCGACGCCAAAATGAATACGCTGTTTGGCTTCTGAGAAAACGCAGGAAAATACCTACAATGCAAAATTAATTAAAGGCTTAAAAAAACTTCACATTATTTCGCTGTCACTGCATTTTCTCACTGGCCACAGAAATTAAACTTTCTCAGCATCCAAACGCTAACTAAAACAACAACAAAAAGAAAAAAAAAGGTCGAAAATTCAGGAAAATTCACCCAAATGTAGTCATCAACATCGTCGATTCCTACCAACGGGAACCCAGACGTCGTCGTTTCAGCTGACATTTGCGAAAATACAGTACAATACATAATCTAATTCCTCAAAATCCAATAACAAGATTTGAAGAGAAGAGCAGTGAAGAGCATCGTGTGACTCTCTCGGTCCTTCGTTTCATACACGGACTATATTCCACTACGTGTTCTCTCCTCTCTCTCTCTTCCTCTCGACTCTACACCCCTTGTTTACTTTATATAATCTCTCTTTTTATTTAATTAATTTTTTTTCAACCTTTTACGGGCTGAGAGCTGGCGATTTGGCAGAAGCAAAATTCGGTCACTTCGCTGAGAAAAATCATTTAAACGACGAGAATTTTGATTCTGTGGTCTGCCGTGTACGCTGTTGGATGTGTGTGATTGGGAGAAGGTTGGTTGACTCTTCGATAGTATGACGTGGGTGTTTTTTATTGGTTGTAGATCGTCGCTGCTTGGACAGCCGGATGGTGTCTTTTCGTGTAGGATTTGTGGTAAAGACGAAGCCGATAGATTCCTGTATTTGGGGGAAGAGGGAAAGACGCGCCATTGTCTGGTGTGTACGTCACGCACCAGCGCAAACAACGTAAATTTTGTGGGATCTTTTATTTTGGTATTATATATTAAATAATGATATAGTTATAAATTTTATATAAATTTATGTAACAAGATAAGATTAGTTGAATTAAATATTACTTGACCTACATAATTTATTTTTATTATTTTATATTTCCATTCAACTAATCTTATTATGCCACATAAATTTATACATATTTATGACTGTATCATTACTTTTATATATTATTTATTAATCACGTATGATTTAGATTATTATTTTATGATTTTTATTTTTATCAATCATCAATTAATAAATCCTAAAAGGAATATTAAATTCTCTCACATATAAACTTCTTTCATCAAATTAGTAGATAAAAAATATTTAAAAAATTATATCTTAACCATGCATTATAAATAATAGAGGTGTGCACAAATTATGATTGTCAAAATTATCAAAAAATTTTAATTTTTTAAAATCATGTTTATAATAATAATAAAAATAATATATTCACTCATTCACAGATATGGTGGGATTGATTGTCTCCGTACAATTAAGCTTACATAGTGTTCTTGACTTTTCAACTAGAGTGGAGAGATTAAATAATTGTTCGACAAATCAAAGTAATTTCTGTTTAATTGAGTATTAGGAGAGTATGTGGTGACGAGGATGAGTTGGAGACAGAGGATCAGAAAGATTTACTTGTAACTATCTGCAAGAAAAGGCCGTTTGGAATTTTTGTCGAAACGGCAACAGTCGAAGCTGAGGGAAGCGCTTCAGCTTCTTTCCAAAAGCCCAAAGCCGAAAACACCTTATATTAATGCAAAATCCCATGTTTACCCTACGTTTTTGGCTCAAATTTAGCATGAGTTGACACTGACACACACTGTCTGTTAACAGAAAGTATTTATTGCGGGAGACAAAAGGAGATCAACCAGCATAACTCTTGGCTTGGAGTGGCTGGTGAGTGCCTTCTGAAAAGTTTGTTTCAGTAAGGCCACGTTTGGTGGTTTATTTCCACAACTTTCTGCTTACAACATTTACAAATGAAAAAGTCAATGGTCGTTGAGCGACTGTTTATTGCTTATTTAATGTTGTGGTGACCGCCACACCGTTAATGTTGAACCATTTTGCATGGCGTATTTGGGTAAATAGAATCAAAGGTCTCCTGTGATTATCGTCTTAAAGTAAAATACTTCATTACCAATTCAACTACATGATCTGTTTGTTCACTAGAGATTTTTACTCTTCAGTTTGTTAAAATCTTTCTCGTGAAAATTGAGGTTTCAAATAAGTTATGGCTTCTCAGAAACCTAATGCTTTTGTTGCGGTAAAATAATTGATTTAACAGAACGAATAATAATAATGCAATGGATGACAGTACCTGTGTTAATAGTAGTAGTACTGTCACATAACATTGCACTGCTTATTGTTTTTCCTTTTTTTCACGTTTCACTAATTTAGAGGAGGAAGAGAGACATAAAGATTGAAAAGGTAGACCGAGCTATATATCACATTAAACTTCAAATGACAAGAATAATATTAAAATTACATATCACATGAACATGGAAAACAAATTTGCCATGTACACTCAGTCTACTTGGCTAATTGTTAACCATCAAATGATGATCCCTCGAGAGGTCCTTTCCCTCCTGTTACTCAGAATGAATGATCAATTTTTTGACCACTAATCGGATGCCTGCACTCTGCTCATAGACATAGTCATATGGATCTAAGGACAGGAATGCATCCACAAAGGTTCCTGGTTTTAACAAGGAATCGAGTTCTGCTGCATCAAATCTAACGAACTCGAGCTTCTGAATGTCGCCAGATGGTTCTTTCCAGTACATTTCTGTATCGTATTGAGCAATATCCCCGAATACTACCGTAGGTATGCTGCAAAAAGGGTGGCAACACATAATCCATCTGATGTACTGTCAATAGATCAATGTATGTAAAAACAAGGAGACTCTTTAATTCATGTCGATGCTTCATTTCTAACTCCACCTAAACAAAACAGTATTGTTTCATTTGCCTGCCTTTGATGGGTCGTATGTCGAAAAGAGATTTCAATATTGACCTCCATCTTAATCTTCAAAACCACCAGAAACTTTTGTACTGATCCATTTTTGTACTTACCCAGTACCAGATGGATCGCGAAAACAATCTAAAGGCTAATAGTTAATAAAGCAAAATGAAATATACTACACACCCAATATCCATATGCATGGAAAAATGAACGTCCGATCTTCTCGGGCTGGCTGTCGGTTTTCCCCACTGTCATGTAATTTTTTACACCTAAGACGTATCTTAATGGGTACCACAGAAAGCAAGAGATATCGAAATAAACATACCACGGTATCCTAAATTCCTGCTGTAGGAAAATGATGTATATCAGAAATTTAATTTATTTAGACTGTAATTCTATTCATTTTATTGCCGGAAAGGAAAAATATGTAGTTAAAAATCGAGAGAAAACTAACCGCAATCTTGCTGTCGGATCAAAACCACTTTGTCTGGTCACAACAGGATTCCATTCGGAATTGCTACCAGAATCTTTGAACAACTTCATCGCAACGACTTCACATGCATCAAGAACTGTGCATAGACTTTGAGATGCATCAACCACAAAGCTCAACCGTGGCCGGCCAGCCTGATCAACAAACCTCGTGCTTATTCCATATCGTATTTTCAAACGGGAACAATAAAGCTGCAAAATAACATCATTGTACAATAATTTAATCTTTTGAATTTAACTCCCTGGAAACAATGGGACAACACCAGCACTGAAGTGGAGGGGATGGAAACCTCATCAGGCTCCATAAATCTAGCATAACCACTTGAACCCTCAGACACAGGTGCCGCGGAACACATCTCCCACCTGTTCACAGTGAATATGTCTGGGAGGCCTGATTCCTGTGAAAATGGCAATTTCTTTTTAATTGTTACACAAGAAATCTCATGAAACATGTAAGTCCATCAGCCGCCCCACCAAAATCTCAACCAGTCGTCATTTATAGGTAAAACAAGATAAGCCTAAAATATACAAGAACTGAAAATGATCTTACATGATGGTCAAAAAGTAATTGGGATGGTTGAAAAACTATTGCAACCTTATATGCTACCAATTGATTGAGTAAATACAAAACAAACTTGAAGTGCATGATGTTCTCCAAGGGTGGTAGGATCTGGATCATGTATGAATCAAAGTAAAATTCAGAGGGATTGTAGCGTAAACATTGAACATCCGAAGGATCTTCATCTATCACCAAACTTCAGAAAAGCTGCCTATGTAGTTTTGCATGCAATATGCACTATCCTTACAAAAAACATGTTATGATAAGGTCAACTAGCAAGAGATCATGCCATATTTATTGGATGGAAATTGAGTCAAAGCTTAACATTACAAGTATGTTATAGGCAGGAATATTATGACATCTGAAAGCTATCAATTTTTATTATTCAAGAAGAAGCCAGATCTCACTGCTTTTCGAACAAGAGAATTACCAAGAACAACACAGTTGCACAATACTTGAGAACTTCAAGATTCATCCGAACATCATCTAAGCTCCTGAAAGATTGTTAAAAAAAGTATTATTTCAAGGGGACAAAAAAAAAAAGGCAAGAGCAAGCAACATAACTCCTTGAAGTCGATCTGTAGAAATACCTATGAGTCTGCGGTCCAAGGCCAAAATAGGTTGCAAGGGAGGCCAACTGCTCAGATGTTAACATATCAGCATCAATGGGTAAATAGATATCATATATGTAAAGTATAAAACCATAATGCCAAAACTGTAAATTGCATACTAAAAATTCATCAACTCTTGTTTTCTTAACAAATGTGACGGTACAAAATCCCAATTGCAAGATTCTTTACAGCCTAAAACCCGCCTTGCCGCCTTCAATGTTCACAAGTTTCTCAAAATTGTGATAATAATTACAGAAAAGCACACAAGCAAAACATAAAGAAAAAACACAAAAGCTTAGGATGCGTTCGGTATCGTTTTTGATTGCCCATTTTTTGTTTTATGACAACATAAAAGTGTACAATTTGTTTGGTAGATGTGTTTTTTGAACTATAAACAAAATATACAAAAATCGAAAAGTTTTTATTTTTCACTTTTTTTTGGTAAAAATTGAGAATGCCAAATCAGGATTCTCTATCTCTTTATTTTCTTTTTGGGTCCCACACTTATAATACAATAATTACAACTAAAATTTAGTAGGTCTCATGTGTTTGCTAGATAAATAATTTATTATAATATAGTAAATTTGTAATAGAAAAAAGCTATGCATAAGTTTAAAATTATGGCTTAGTCACTACTTATTAATTAAAGAAATAAATTTAACATAATTAATATAAATAAATGTAACAATCAATAAATGAGTTTTAAAATTATCATAAATCATTTAAATATAAAATTAATTTCTTTAAAAACTTAGGAAATTTACAAAATTAATAGATGGTATTTTTCTTAAAATTTGATTAAATAGCAAATACATTTTTATTATTTTTATTTTTTCCAGACAAGCTACCAAAAATATTTTCTAAATTTTCAGACATTAGTTCATAAACGATGTTTTTATTTTTGTCAAAAACTAATCATTTTTGTTTTATAAAACAAAATAAAAAAACACTGTATAAAAAACAATAGCAAAAGCGCCCTTAAATCCTTGGCAGCCACAGACACTTCCAACATATAACATCACAGTAGTCCAAAGCTAACTGATATTTACTTTCATGTCACCAGCTCTCCTTCCAAATCTCTGAGTCAGCAATGCCAACGAGTCAATCGTACCCTTGGGCTCCGGCGCCGGCTGCCCGATCTCCGCAAACGCCTCTCTTAATCTCGCACAATCAAACTCCAGTATATTATGACCCGCCCATATCCTCCCTGTATAAACAACAATAAATAAATAAATAAATCTAAGTTAAAAAGAACAAATAGTATTATAGAAATTGAAAGAAAAAATGCGAGCTTTGTATGGACCGTGGAGAATGTCGAAGACTGTATCGGCGATATCGGCGAAGGGAGGGGCGGAAGCGACGGCGTCTGGGGTGATGCCATTAGAGCGTTCGGGGAGAGAGGAGATGAGCGACGGGTCGGCGGGCCGGACCAGAGTGGAGTAGCTGTGGAGCTCCTCGAGCGTTTTGGGACAAACTAAAATGGCTCCGAATTCCAATATGGCGATGCGCTGGCCGGGTGGGTTCGGAAACGTTGTTTCTACGTCGAAGAACGCGATTTCGAATCTGTCTTGTCTCGGATCCATCGTTCAGATTATATATAAGCTTAATTTTTCTTCTAGTCTTCGTTTAAGGAAGAACGTATCAGCTGATTTTGATTGAAGTGAAATTGTTGGTAAATGAAAAACGAAGGCGCAAATTTGGTTGAATACTTGTACGAACATTTTCGGGTTTTCATAATATTTTTTTCTTCTTACCGTATCATTAACTTGCTGGTCACGCATGTAAAATTTCACGTCAAAAAGAAAAAAAAAAAGTGTTTCTATAAGGAATCCAGCTACCGTTGCAACGTAGCACAACTTTTATATTTTTGTGACTTTAGCTCTTCACCGTCCGATTTAATGCTTGTTGAATGGGTCACCGTAGAAGTGTATCCATAAGGAATCCAGGAAGCACAACTTTTGTCTTTTTGTAAAGTTAGCTCTTCGCCGACTGATTCGATTTAAAAGCAAGTCTTAATGCCTAAGGATGTATAGGACCTGTCTATGTTACAGATTCTGTAACAAACATCTCCCGTCATCCCACCATCCGATTTTCTTTTGTTTAGTTTCTCACTCCACATCCAACCACATCCAACGGCTGATGCTGCAGTCTGTACCTTACAGAATCTGTAAGGTAGTTTTGTCCGGATGTATATATTTGATAATTAACAATATAGTTCCTTTTTTCTTTTTTTTTTTTTAAATTCAAAATAATCGAAGAGTTAAAAAATTTTAATCCATGAGTCCATATTATTTCAAATTTGTAAATAAGCAAAAGAGTAGCGATCAACACTTGCCAAAGTTGTCGCGTGCTCATCATTATCCGCCTCCTGCCACCTTTACTATTTCCACTTTGCCCCAAGCTTTTTGTTAATCCCTAACATACCCTTTACCGAAAAGAAAAACACATCCAAGACATCGCTGCTTGCTGTCGCTACTGCTGCTGTCACCGTTGCTGCTACTCGTTGCCTACCGCCGTTCCTACTGCTCACTACCTGCCGTCATTGCTGCTGTGCGATGCTAATATTGCTCGTCGTTGTTGCTTCTTGTGCTGGTCATATTAATCGGATCTTGTTATCCTTATAAAAAATTAAAAATAAAAAAGAAAGGAAGGGGTCAAATAAAATTTAACACACAGAATGAAGGGTACGTTACTCCTCTGGCTGTGGCAACATAAACGGGGCCTTCTGTACAATATAAAATATAAATAAATATGAAAGAGGAATGAATTTCAAGCAATGGGTTGAATAAAATTGAGCGAGGCCCCCCTTACCATTAGGGTGGGCAAAATCAGATTTGGGTCGGGTTCGGGTTAACCCGATTGGGTTTCTGGTTGTTCGGATTAGACAAATATTAATCCGAATACAACCCGATCCGATCTGATTCGATATATATTCGGGTCGGATCGGATCGAGTCAAAAAATCGGGTTGAACTCAAGTAGAATCGGGTTAGGGTTAACGAATCAGATTGAGTTCGGGTTATTTAAGTTCTAATCGAGTTGGGTGAAAGCTTCAAAATTAACGCTAATTATATACCATGAAATGAAAGCTTCAAAATCAAAAGTCACAAAGGGCAAAAACTTGGGTCGGGTACTTGGGTTGGAGGCTTGGCCTTGGAGCAGCAGATCACGGACAGGTTTTCAGCAGCAGATCGGTGGCAGTTGGTGGCAGCAGATGGGCGGAAGTGCAACGGCAGATCGCGGACGGCTGGACGCGCAGCGGCAGGGACTGGTCGAAGTTCGGAGAGATAGGAATAGATCGCAGCACTGGAGGTGGAGCGTGTGTGGCCTCCGTTGGCGGTGGCCGTTGGGAGTCAGCAGATCGCGACATTGCTCTGTGTGTGTGTGTGTCTTGTGAGTTTTGTACTTTTGTTTGTGTGTTCTGTGTTTGTGATTTCTTCAATGAATCACATTTTGTGAATCTGTTCAACTATTACAACTTGTGAATCTGTTCTACTGTGACTATGTGAGTGTGATTTGTGTGTGGTGTGCGTGCGTTTAGGTTTAGGTTTAGTTAGTTTTTTTTTTTTAAGCAACCCGATCGGGTTTTCGGATCGGGTCGGATATAACCCGATCCGATCACAACCCGATTGGGTTTACAATTTTTCATCCGATCGGGTTATATTCGCAATCCGATCCGATTCAAACCCGAAATTTTTCGGGTCGGATCGGATCGGATCGGGTATTTTGCCCACCCCTACTTACCATAGCTGCATCCTATCATTTATTAATCTCTTTTAATATTACATTTATAATAAAATTGTTACAATTTGCTTATTTTGGATAATCTCACCATAATCATCTATTCAATAAGTGAAGTGCTTATATTTTTTGGAAAAATTTCAGCATATTTCCTTCGTAAACTGATAATTTTTAAATTGCTTCTCTTACCATTGAAAACATCAAGTTACTTCCAAAACTCATTATTTGTCTGTTACTTTTAACGGCTAAAATGGTAAAATAGCATTTGTGCATTCCCTAAGAGTTAATAAACCAAAAAAGTCAAACCTTTATGTGGGTTAATTTTTATAGACCCAAATCTTTTTAAGTTTTTCAAAACACATACAAATATTTTAAATATTTATGATATGCATTTGTAATACTTTAAAATATTTTCATTTTGCACTTATATGTCTAATTTTGTTCGAACTGATTAAAATTTAATTTTTTTGTATTTAAAAAATATTTTAAAAAATAAATTAATAGATTAATTAAAGTTATAAATGGAAAATTAATGATATTTTACATTTTTTATATTTATTATTATAATTGTTATTATTCTTTTTTCCTTTTGCAAAGGTATCTAAAAAGATATATGGATATAAAAAGATTCAAAGAACAAAAGAAAAATGCTACCACAAGCTTAATATGAAGCTTCAAAACCCTTCTCACCAAAAACCATTGTCTTCGTACACAACCCATAATTCTTTAAATCCTTTGCTTATTCACCAAACTGAAAATAATAAACAACAATAAAGTAAATTACAATCTATTATTAACAATATGGTTAATTCAATATTAAAGATTATTCATAATCTAAAATTAATGTAATCCCAAATATCAAATTACAACATTTCCTAATTTTCTAGTAACAGTAACTCAATTAAACAATCCAAACAAGAATTTCAAGCAATAATCCCAAACCCTATAAACAATCATGGGCAGCCGCGATGTCAAAGGGTTGTTGCAAAATGATGTCCACGATGACCTGCAACTCCACGGCTGTCACAGCCATGTCGTGGTCATTCTCTATTTGAAAAGAGCAAAAGAAGTATGGGTCTTGATTGCTAAATAGTTGGATCAACAAGGCTCTTGATTGCTTAAGAAGAAGAATTGAGATGAAGCTCTCGGCGATGCTATGGCAGTGCTTTCACCTAATATTGCTAAGTTGATTGATTGTTCGTATAATGAATGACACGATTAAATTGGCGGTGAGTTGGATGATTTTGTAGTGACATTAAGGAGGCAAATAATTCAGGTTTTGGTCGCTGGATTTTGAGGATTTTAATGGTCTCTGCCAACACCCATTTACAAGTTATAGATTCTGACTTTTTGGTTTTGAATTTTAGTTTGTAGAATTTAAGTTTTAGTTTTGATTCAATGTGGGATTGGATTTGAATAGTGATTGTACTTTTGTCATGTACCTGAAAAGGGAAAAAATGAAGAAAAAGACGAAGAAGGAGTAAGGAAGAGAAAAAAAATGAAAGAAAAACATGAAGGAGGAAGTAAGAGGAAAAATTGAAGAAAAATACAGAGAAGAAGTAAGGAAGATGAAAAAGAAACGAAGAAGAGAAATTCAATGTTTCATTTTTTTTTCATTTTAATATTGACTTTTATTATACCTATGAACTAAAATGCGTGACATAAGAAAATAAATGGGTAATGAGATACTTTAAACTTTGTAAAGGGACAAAGGAAATATGTTTTTAAATAGTAGGTGTGTAACAATTTAAGTTAACGAATTTCATTATTAGTGTGCTATTATTGTACTTTCACGAGTCAACTTGCAGTGAATGGTTAAAGATAACGAGTTTTAGGGAGGGTAGTTTGATGTTTTCAATAGTAAGGGAGACAATTTCAAAATTATTACTTCACGAGGGGTAGGCTGAAATTAACTCTACTTTTTTTTTCTAAGTACATAATTCTTCAAATTTCAAAACGCTTGTATAGGTGTCAAAACTCAACATATTAGATGATGGGCATACCATTTATACTATAAAGAATGATTATTAGATAATAAAAAGAACAGAAAAGTAAACTATAGATTCTAATGCTTTGAGTTCCATAATGCAGAATATAGTTCATTTAATTAATTGTTTCTATTGTACATATATGTTGGTTGATTCCAATCTCATCCGAAATGGGTTTGATAAATGAAGTTAAAACGTGGAGAATGAGAAAAATCGTGCTAAAAAAATTGGATATGGACTCATTACAAGGAATTAGAAACCTTAAGCAATAATGCAATTGAGAATGTGCACTAGGAATTATTCCTTGCGTTGATGTACCAGTACAACCAAAGCTGTAATTTTGATTTTTCAAGCAATATCTTGGTTAATCATTGGGGTTTTCTGTTAACTCGCGCAGTGTCTGACATTTCCTTCTCCAAGGGTCCAAACCAGTATAGTTTCTTGCTGAATAGTGAGTAGAATATGCCTAGCATAATAAAGTTTTAACTTTGTAGTTAGCTAATCAAACATAATCACTATTAGCACTTGCCTTGCCCAAAAGCATTTGGAATTGGTCATAGTTCATTTTACGCAAAATGATTGTAGTAATTGTCAAAACTACAAGAAATGATGAATGAATTGTCTGATCGATATTCTATTTCAACACAATCATGCATCATGCTGTAAAGTTCTTAGCTTATTTATTTATTTAGGGACACAAAAAAGATTAAGGTCATGTCGCAATTGCATGCGTATATGAAGAGGGAAGTTCAATAGACAATCAACTATATTAGAAAGAATACTTTCTGTTAGTTTACATGAATTTTTACACTTTTCAAGAGATTGAAGAAAATTTTACTACCTTATAAGATCAGCAATTGTCTAATGCCTATGAAAAGACAAATGAATGATCACAAGAGTTGTAGAAACTCGAGTAAGTGAACTTAACACGAGATGCAGTTTATCAACACAGAGCAAATTTCTCTTGCTGCTTGTCCTATTCCTCGATGCCCCCAAAAACAGCTCTGATATGTCTACCTTGTAGTCCCACGTAGCTAGAATGGTGATCTCATCAAGCACTTTTTCCTTTTGCTGTAAGTCCCTCACTACATTCACCACCAAGACTCCCTTGTTTCTCTTGTATCTCCCTTGTATTGAGAGCTATTTTAACCTCATCTAAGGTAAGAGTTTCCCTTCCATTCATAAAAGCATCAACAAAGTTCTTGCATAATTCAGGTAAGGAACTAATCAGTGATAAATATTTACCCTTATCATCCAAAACGTCATCAATGGTAGCCAAAGTGTCACAGACTTGATTAATCTCATCAATATGCTTATCTAATGATGAGCCCTCAACAATTTTGAGAGTGAACATTTTTTTCTTGATATAAAGCCTGTTTGCAAGAAATTTTTTCATGTACAAGTTCTTTAGCTTCTCCATCAAGGTTGTAACAAATGTCTCTTTGGCCACCTCTCTAATCACGGAGTTTGCAAGACTTAGGATTATAGTTGCTTTGGCTTTCTTATCTATTTCAACCAACTGTTCTAGAGTCTTCCATGAGGAGCATCTTTGCCTTATCTTTTTGTTGCTGGTTCAGGAGCATCCCCCAAACCTTGAGTGACCAAGAGCGCTTCTATCTTCACTTACCACATTTTGAAATTCTTTTTCCCATTGAACTTCTCCAGATCAACTTACTATGTAGCCATACTTGGATCTTAATCAAACACCTTCCTCTGATGCCAATTGTAGAGTTTGACCGAACCACTAAACTTATCAAATCAATACTTTACCCAAGACCTCAATCAATATCAGTACAAGTTGCACACAAGCACAAAACATGAAAATAATTGAATCAATGCACACTAAACAAACTTAATCTCTCACGAAACTAATCAAGAACAATAATAAATCCAAATCAGAAGCCAAAGCACAAAAAGCACATAAGCTTACGTGGTTCAGTCTTTCACAAGACTTGCATATACGAGTGAAACCATTAGAGCTAGTTTATTAACTAATTCAATGAAGAATTTATAAGAACTCAAAGCTAAGATTACGGAGCTCAAAAACAAGATTTCTCTCTCTCAAATCTCACATTAGAGTTTTTTTAGAATCTATACAAAATGAATTGAAAAACCCAATTTAGTACAACAGCTTTATAACAACTTATAAACCCAAGTTGTATAGCCTCTCTACAGAGTAAAAACTTATTTAGTGCATATATTTTAAGATTAGCGTCTATTTAGTTCTTGTATTTTTAAAAATATCTCAAAACATCCCTTATGTTAAAGTCTTAATACCCTACCATTACTTTTTATTTCTTTTAGTTTACTTTTACAATATTACCCTTTTATCATAATTTTTTTGTTTGGACATTAATAAAAAGAAAATAATTAAATTACCAATTTAATCGTAGAAAATAAAAAATTTATATTAATTTTTTTAAAGCACCATTTGCACACCTGGGTAGTTTGCATACAATTTTTGACAATTAAAAATTAATATATTTTTATTTTTAATTTTAAGGTTAAATTGGTAATTTAATTATTATTTTTAATTAATTTCCAAACAAAAAAATTATTATAAAACGGTAATTGATGCAGTGGAAGTTTAATGTTCAAAATATTATGTTGATTCTAGAGAATATCAGAATAAAAGAACAACTAAATTCACGTTGATTCAAAAGAATACCGCGAATTTAGGGGTTAAGACTTGTTAATTCCGTAAAATATCGAGAATTAGCTGTTCAGATACTCACAAAGAGATTTGAAAATTGAAATATTATTGAACTCAAAATTCTGCCTTCAAAGGCTACAAGAGGGAGCTATTTATAGTAGTAGTAATTATCCTAATTCATGAATTAAAAAAATCCTAAATTGAAAGGGAAACAAAATTCTAAATTAGAAAGGAAATTAAAAGTCTTAAACTTTAGTTAATAAGGAAACTAATTCTAATATAATATGGATTCTTACTCTTCATCATTCCCCCAGGGTGGAGAGAATTTACCCTTGAATTTGGATTGTCAGCAACAACATCTTCATCATGATCACCTCTGTAAGGAATAAGATGCTTGACATTAAATACATTTACGATGCAGATATGACTAGGAAGCTTTAATCTGTAGGCATTAGGATTTATCTTCTCTATAATCTCCAAATGGTCGATTTTCCTCGTAGAAAGCTTGTTGTACTCACCAACTGAGAATCTATCTTTAGTTAGAACAACTCAAACAAGATCTCCCACTTGAAATTCCAAAGCTTGATGTTTTTTGTCTGCCACACTTTTATAACCTTCGGTCGTCTGCTTCAAAGACTCTTGCGTAGTTTCATGAATTTTCTTAAGAATACATCTGCGGTGCAAATATGACTAGGAAGTTTTAATCTGTAGGCATTAGGATTTATCTTCTTTATAATCTCCAAAGGGCCGATTTTCCTAGCAGAAAGCTTGTTGTACTCACCAACTGAGAATCTATCTTTAGTTAGGACAGCCCAAACAAGATCTCCCACTTGAAATTTCAAAGCTCGACGTTTTTTGTCTGCCACAATTTTATAACCTTCAGTCGTCTGCTTCAAAGACTCTTGCGTAGTTTCATGAATTTTCTTAAGCTGATCAATAAAGTCTTCGGCTTTACTACTTTTGCGAACTAAATCTAGAATTGGAGCCAAGTCGATGGGAGCTCGTGGATTATATCCGTAATTCACCTGAAAATGGCTTAAACTAGTACTACGCTTAACTGCACGGTTATAAGCAAACTCGACTTGATATAACTTCTGATCCCACGTCTTCAGGTTATTGCTAACTAGACTACGTAGATGGTTTCCTAAAGAGTGGTTGACAATTTCAGTTTGACCATCTGTTTGTGGGTAGTAAGCACTACTGAAATCGTGTATCCCGGTCAGATAATATAGAACTCGGTAAACCATACAATCTATAGACTTCCTTGAAGAATAGACGAGCAACAATCAAAGCGTCTGTAGTCTTCTTGCAAGCAATGAAATAAGCCAGTTTCAAGAATCAATCAACAAAAACAAATATTGAATTCATACCCCTCTGAGTGCGGGGTAATCCCAAAATAAAATCCATGCTAATATCAGCCCAAGGTTGTGTTGGAATCGGCAGCAGCATATATAACCCAGCATTAGTTACTGCGCCCTTAGAAACTTGACAAATGCGACAAATCTCGATATAGTGATAGACTTCATGCCTCATAGTAGGCCAAAAATAAGTGTTAGCGATTAAAGCCAGAGTTTTGTCACGACCCATGTGCCCTTCGTTATGTAATTCTGCAATGATTTTCAATCTCAAACTTAAGTCAGGAACACATAACTGATTACTCTTGAAAAAGAATTCGTCATGTAAATGATAATTTGAGGGAAACCCTACAACAACGTCATCTAATATAGGAGCAAAGTAAGAATCAGAAGCATATAACTCTCGAAATGTGTCAAATATGAGAACTTGATTATGCATATGTGTCAATAAAGAAGTTTGTCGACTAAGTGCATCTGCTGCCCGGTTGGATTCACCAGAGGTATGCTTCACCACAAAAGTAAATTGTTGAAGGAATGTTGTCCACGTGGCATGTCTGTGAGAGAGCTTGTCTTAACTATTGAAGTACTTTAACGCGGCATGGTCAGTGTATAAAACAAAGTCTTTATAAATTGGATAATGTCGCCAATGTTTTAACGCTTGGACTACTGTGTAAAATTTCACAGTCATAAGTGTTAGTGTGCCTTTGCTCCATTCAACTTCTCACTGAAATAAACTATAGGCTTACCTTGTTAGCTAAGAACAGCTCCAACGCCGACCTTAGAAGGATCACAATATACCTCAAAAGTGAGTGAAAAATCTGGTAGGGCAAGTAATAGGGCAGTAATAAATTTTTCTTTTATAATCTTGAATGCCTTAGTAGATGCCTTTGTCCAAGATAATTGTCCTTCTTTTATGCAATCCGTGATTGGTGCGATAATAGTACTAAAATAAGGAATGAATCGCCTGTAAAAAGAGACCAATCCATGGAAACTTCTGATAACAGATAAAGTAGTTGGCTAGGGCCAATCTCGAGTAGCATCACTTTTGATTGGTCAACAGATATACCATCCTTCGACACCAAATATCCTAAAAATAATACTTTCTCTGTCAAGAAAATACAATTGTTTATTGCTGTGTATAAACTTACTGCTCTTAAGGCTGAAAGCACTTCTCTCAAATGTAGTAGATGTAACTCGTGACTGGTGCTATATATAAGTATATCATCGAAGTAAACAACCACAAACTTTCTAATAAAAGGGCGAAGAACTTGATTCATGACTTGTATAAAAGTACTCGGAGCATTGGATAAGCCAAACGACATTACAACCACTCGTATAACCCTTCACGAATTTTAAAATTTGTTTTCCATTCATCTCCAGGCCGTATTAGAATCTGATGATAATCACTTTTCAAATCAAGTTTGGTAAAAATTACTGCTCTACTAAGTTGATCTAATAAATCATTTAATCGACGGATTGAAAAACGATATCGAACGATAATTTTATTGATAGCTCGACTATCCACACACATCCTCCAAGAACCATCTTTCTTTGGAATCAATAAAGCAGGGACTGCACAAGGACTAAGACTTTCACAGATAAATCCATTTTCTAGTAACTCTCCACTTGGCGTTTTAATTCCTCATGTTCTGTAAGACTCATACGATAATGAGGTCGATTTGGTAATGTAGAACCTGATACCAAATCAATTTGGTGTTGTATATCCCGAAGAGGTGGTAAACCATATGGTAGCTCATTGGCGAACAAATCTTGAAATTTCTCCAGAATATATGTCACAGCTTCAGGAATCTTCGAATCACTGTTACTCTTTTTTCCCAATAAAATGTAGACTCTCTTTGTCTTTGCTATAATATCTATAAATTGCTTCTTGCCTAACAAATAATTACTCAAGTCTTGTTGGAGAGTAAACTCCTTGTTAGGTAGGAGAATGATCTTAATGTTGTTAAACATAAAGCTGTAGATGTTTTTCTTCCCTTCATGCACTACGTTCAATCATATTGTCAAGGTCTACCCAGTAATAGATGAAAAACATCCATAGCCACTACATCACACCAAATTTTGTCTTTATAAATTGAATCAATGGATAAGGAAACTAAGCAACGTTTCAATACTATCACTTGATTTCCTTTCTTCAACCATGTGAGCTTGTATGGAGTTTGATGAGGTTATGTCTTTAAATTTAGCTTTGTTATGGCTTCTTCTGAAATAACATTCTCGCAACTACCTGAGTCTATGACCATACGACATATTTTACCCCTAATTGTGCAAGTAATCTGAAAGATATTTTGTCGTAGCCATTTGTCTTTGTCTTGACCTTTAGGAGTGAAGAATGTGCGGTTCACAATCAATATTGGTTCGCTATCACCATGTTCTTCAACAAATTGAGCGCTACCACTACTATCAAAAGTTGGCTCTACAGCAAACTCTTCAGTTTCTTCCTCCTGGTAGTCTTCACTTTCCTCTATGCCTACGCATAAGCATTTACCATATTTTCCACCCTTTTTACATTCTGTCATTCGGTGCCCATTTTCTCTGTAATTAAAACAGCATAATCCCGAACCCGAGGATTTGGTTTTGCTGCTTTGACCGATTTCACTAGGTTTACTAGCTTTATTTGGAGGATTTGGAGGAGTGAAATTACAAAATTAGGAAGTCGGGTTTGAATTATCACGAACAACACTTCGAGCACCCCGAAAGCTTGAGTCATTAGTACGTCGACTAAATTGCTTCTCTAACTACAAGGCTTGTTGGTGTGCCTTTGAAACTGAGTATGGGTTAAGTAAATTTAATTGGTCTTGAAACTGAGATCATAGGCCTCCAATGTAGCGGGAAACCTGTTGTTCTTTTGTCTCTGTTAAGTCATTGCATACCACTAACCAATGAAATTATGTGGTGTAATCATCCACTGATCGATTACTTTGCCTTAAATTTTGTAACTGTTGGTATAATAGTTTGGTGTAATTATAAGGCAAGAATACTCCACGCAAGTGCTTCTTAAACTTTTCTCAAGAATTAATCTTCTTTTTACCTTGCCTAATCCTTGTGAGCTTAGTTTGTTGCCACCAAGCTGATGCTCTTCCACGAAGTCGAGTTGCAGTAATCGAAACTAGTTTATTTTTAGGAACTTCTTTGTATTCGAAAACTTCCTCAATGGCATTAATCCAATCCAATAAATCTTCAGGTCGACCACTTCCTTGAAATTCAGGAATGTCAATTCTCAACCCAGATTCCCATCTTCTATCATCAGTAAACTTAGTTCTAGGTCAACGCCCAAAGAATGGGTTAGCAAAGCTTTTACTTGATTTGTCTTCACGTTCTGGAGCACGATGGCGTTCGTCAAGTAACTCTGCCATTTGTGCCATTTGTGTAGCTAACATATCAATTCTGACTATCATGCTAGCTAGGGCTTCATCTTTAGAAACATCTTCTTGATTGTAAGTTACAGTATGAGCATCACGATCTTTTCTTGGATGCATTCTGCAAATTCGGGTTTAAAAATGTAGTGGGGCTAAATTGAAAATAAATAAAAAATTTAGGTCAAAACTGTAATTAAACAAAAGTTTTAGATTTCCGATGACGATCGTCAGAAATCGAGTAAGGATGGATGGATCTGAAAGATTTTGGGTTGGTGAGTATTATGGTGTGGTGGTTTGTCCGAAAAAGTGGTGTTTTGGCTGGAAGTTTTAGATAAAGCTGACGGTTTTAGGAGGGCTTCGGTTTCCGGCGGTTTGAGCGTCGATCGGTGACGAGTAATGGTGGGAATGGTTCAGCTGATGGAGAGGAATGGATTGATGGTGGTGCTTCTGGCCAAATCGCGCCGAAAAGTAGTGAACGGAGGTGGTGGCGATTGCAGCTGTTTTGGCTCTTTTTACCGGCGATTAGTGGCTAATCAACGGTGTCTGATGCTTGGGGTTTGATAGTCGGCTTGCTCTGCCTCCAATGATGGTGGCTGATCGTTTTAACGGCCAAGGAAAACCAACGACGGCAGTCATGGAAGGGTGGTTGATGCGGCTGTCGTTTCTACTGACTCTTTTTCCTTTTTTTTGATTTTTTAAAGCTAAATGGGAAAATTTAAAAAGGAGAAAAAAAGAAAAGGTTTGGTGGTAGATGGGGTTGAGATGAGATTACTAGGGTTTCGGCTCTGATACCAAGTTGATGTAGCAGAAGTTTAATGTTCAAAATATTCTGTTGATTTTAAAGAATACCGGAATAAAAGAACAACTAAATTTACATTAATTCAAAAGAATACCGTGAATTTAGGGGTTAAGACTCGTTGATTCCGTAAAATATCGAGAATTAACTGTTCAAATACTCACAAAGAAATTTGAAAATTGAAATATTATTGAACTCAAAATTCTGTCTTCAAAGGCTACAAGAGGGAGCTATTTATAATAGTAGTAATTTTCCTAATTCATGAAGTAAAAACAATATCCTAAATTAAAAGGGAAACAAAATTCTAAATTAGAAAGGAAATTAAAAGTCTTAAACTTTAGTTAATAAGGAAACTAATTCTAGTATAATATGGATTCCTACTCTTCATCAGTAATATTATAAAAGTAAGTCAAAAGAAATAAAAAGTAACGGTAAGGGTATTAATACTTTAACGGTATAGATGTTTTAAGGTATTTTAAAAAATATAAAGACTAAATAGATATTAATGTTAAAATATAAGAACTAAATGAGTTTTTACCCCCCCCCTCTCTACACGTTGTGTCCACGATAGTCTTAATGAACTTGAAAAAACGTTTTTAGTCGTCAAGTAAACCGGCACGCGCAAAGCTTGCAGTTATTATGAAAAAAAGAAAAAAGAAAAAAAAAAGGTGAGTCTTTGATTGCTATTTTGATTTAAGTGATCACAAGCTCCCTCACGTGACTTCATAATAGATTTAACCGATTGCTCTAAATGCTGCCGTTTTGTTCTGGTCTATGCTTGAATTCATAAACTCCACAACCATCTTAGTAATAAGATGAACAATATGCACATCACTGAATCTTTTACGGGTACATCTAAACTCATTATTAGTAATAGCACTGGTCTATGCCATAACATATATTGGCAATGCTGTCTTGAAAATACATAGAGGTAGAATCGAATTATTTGATTTTTCGAATCAAATCATTTAATTCTTGAGGCGTTAATCACTTTGCAACGCATCGAGCACGGCAATGTTTGAAATCTATGTAGTGTATAATGAAACAGAAACACAAGACGGGAAGCCTGGATTTTGTTATTAATTTTGTCTTACGCACTTGATCGGCCACTTCAATTCACAATTAAGCACATAATAACATGGGCTGACGTACGTAATAATAATTAATTGAATTTCTGGTCATACGGTATCATTAAAAGTTCCTAGTAATCAAATCACAATGTGGATAATTGACTCAGTAATTTACAAATGAAAAAGTCAATGGTCATTGAGCGACTATTTATTGCTTTTTTTAATGTTGTGGTGATCGCCATACCTTTAGTGTTGAACCATTTTGCATGACGTGTTTGGCTAAACAAAATCGGAGGACTCCTGCTGTTGATGCCAAAATCCGGATTCAGTGACTTGATCTTAAATCCCTGCATCAGTATTAAATTTGTTTGGTGGGAAGCTGCTGGTTGATCTCTAAGAAGATCCTCCGACTATGAGCAGATAATCCTCAAGCGGATGATCAGCTGGTACCTGAAATCACATAGAATGGTCAAAGGTGTCGAAAGCTTTTTCACCGTAAACCCTCCAACACTCAATTCAATTTATGAGTTTTTTCCGAAAAATAAAAATATCTCAATAAATAGTTTCTCTTTTTTTTTTTATAAAGATGAATCCCCCCTCTTTAATAGTGAGAACAGTTAAAAAAATATCATAAAGAGATGAGTTGAAAATACCCTCAAACCTACTATCTTAGATGATGGCAATAACCATTAATGGATTAAGTCCATGCCTTAATTTTAGGAGGAGGTCTGTGGCTGTTCATTTTGACTGATTCTTGTTTCTTGGTAATCACCTAGTCGAGGTGATCTGCTCGAGGTCATTAAAATTATCACCTGGTCAAGGTGATCTACTCAACCTCATACCACATGGTCGAGGTGATATGCTCGAGCTCATACCACCTGGTCGAGCTAATCTACTCAAGTTCATACCACATGGTCGAGGTGATCTGCTCAATCTCATCGAAATTACCACTTGGTCGAGGTGGTCTGCTCATGGTCTCAAAATTACCACCTACTCAAGGTGGTCTGCTCAACCATTTGCTCACTTTTATTTGAAGGAGATCATGATCACCCTATTTAACTCCCCAAACACCTGCGATTATCTTATCTTAAAGTAAAATACTACATTGCCAATTCTACACATTTTCTGTTTGTTCACTGGAGATTTTTATTCTTCAGTTTGTTAAAATCTTTCCCACGTATTCTGGTGAAAATAGAGGTTTCAAAGAATTTAGGGTTTCTTAAAAACCTTATGTTTTTTGTTTGCTTGTTGGCGGTAAAATAATTGATATAACAGAACCATTAATAATTTAATGGATGACTTTACTTGTGTTAATATTGGCAATATTGTCACACAACATTGCACTGCTTACTGTTTTTACCTTTTTCACTTTTCACTAATTTAGAGGAGGAAGAGAAACATAAAAATTGAAAAGGTAGACCAAGTTATATCACATTAAACTTCAAATGTCAAGAATGATATTACAATCATACATCATCTGCATCAGTACAATGTTATTTCCAATTCTCATCCTGTGAAAAATGAAAAACAAATTTGCTGTGTACATGTCAGTCTACTTGGTTAATTGTTAACCATCAAATGCTGATCCTCCGAGAGGTTCTTTTCCTCCTGTTTTTCGGAATGAATAATCAATTTTTTGGCCACCAATCGGATGCCTGCACTCTGCTGATAGTCATATGGATCTAAGGACAGGAATGCATCCACAAAGGTCCCTGGTTTTAACAAGGAATCGAGTTCTGCTGCATCAAATTTAACGAACACGAGCTTCTGAATGGTGCCAGATGCTTCTTTCTGGTACATTTCTGTAGCATACCGAGCAACATTCCCGAATACTACAGTAGGTATGCTGCAAAAAGATTGGCAAAACATAATCCATCTGATGTATTTTCAATAGATCAATGTTTGTAAAAGCAAGGAGACTCTTAATTTCATGTTGATGCTTCATTTCTTATTCCACTTAAACAGAACATTAATGTTTCATTTGCTTGCCATAGATGGTGTTATGCCAAAAAGAGATTTCAATATTGACTTCCATCTTTATCTTCAAAACTACTACAAACTTTTGTACTGATCCATTTTTGTACTTAACCAGTACCGCATGAATCATGAAAACAATCTAAAAGCTAATAGTTAATAAAGCAAAATGAAATAAACTACATGCCCAAAATCCATGTGCATGGAAAAATGAACATCCAAACATCTAGGGCTGGCTATCTGTTTTCCCTATTATTATATAATTTTTTACACCTAAGACGCAACTTGATGGGTACCACAGAAAGCAAGAGATATCAAAATAAACATACCACGGTATCCTAAATTCTTGCTGTAGGAAAATGATGTATATCAGAATTTTAATTCCCTTAGACTGTAATTCTATTCATTTTCTTGCCAGAACGGAAATATATGTAATTGAAAATGGAGGGAAAACTTACTGCAATCTTGCTGTAGGATGGTTGAAGAAACCACCTTTTCTGGTCACAACATGCCTCCATTCAGAGCTGCTACCAGAATCTTCAACCAATTTCCTCACAACGACTTCACATGCATCAAGAACTGTGCATAGACTTTGAGATATGTCAACCACAAAGCTCAACCGTGGCCGGCCAGCCTGATCAACAAACTTTGTGCTAATTCCAAATCGTATTTTCAAACGGGAACAACAAAGCTGCAAAATAACATCATTGTGAAATAATTTAATTTTTTGAATTTGACTCCCAGGAAACAATGGGACAACACCATCACTGATGGAGGAGAGGGAAACTTCATCAGGCTCCATAAATCCAGCATAACCACTTGAACCCCCAGACACAGATGCTGTGGAACACATCTCACGAGACTCTGACGCTGATTTATCTTCCATGGTGTCATCTGGTTGAAGAGATTGGGTCTCCATCTGATTGCTGAGTTGGCTCATGTCAAAAGGATTGGGTTGATCAGCAGTAGTTACAGCCAGAACGGAGTCCACCTCCGCAGTTCCTTGAGTCACAAGAGAAAATATTGGATGAATTTCCTCCTTTCCTTGATCTGGGGGAGACGCATTTGAAGCATTTTCAAACTTAAATTTTGAAGAGGGAGTACTGAAGTTTTGGCTTGTCCCCTCAGGAGATGATTTAGCATTACTACGACTTCTTGTAGTAGCATTTGGGGAAACCCAACTGTTCACAGTGAATATGTCTGGGAGGCTTGATTCCTGTGAATATGGCAATTTCTGGTTAATTGTTACACAAGAAATCTTATGAAACATGCAAATCCATCCGCCACCCCACTAAACTCTCAATCAGATGTCATTTATGGGTAAAACAAGATAAGCCTAAAATATACAAGAACTCAAAAGTTATCGATTATGAGCAATCGGAGTGGAAGCATTCCACATCTCAGCATAGGCTGCATTTAATCATCTTACAAAATTTGATGGTCAAAAAGTAATTGGGATAGTTGAAAAACTATTGCAAACTTATATGCCACCAATTGATAGCCGTAGGTACAAAACAAAATTGAAGTGCATGATGTTATCCAAGGGTGGTGGGGTCTGGATTATGTATAAACCAAAGTAAACTTCAGAGGCATTGTAGCTAAACATTGAACTTCCCAGTCTCCTAGAGGGTCTTCATCTTTCATCAAACTTCAGAAAAGCTGTACTTTTGGAAGCAATATGCACTATCTTTAAGAAAACATGTTATGATAAGATCAACTAGCAAGAAAGCATATCATACTCATCGGACCGAAATTGAGTCAAAGCTTAACATTACAAGTATGTTATACAGGAATATTATGACATCTGAAAGCTATCAATTTCTATAATTCAAGAGAAGCCAGATCTCAATGCTTTTCCAACAAGAGATTACCAAGAACAAAACAGTTGCACAATACTTGAGAACTTCAAGATTCATTCGTACATCATCCAAGCTCCTGAAAGATTGTAGAAAAAAGTATTATTTCAAGGCAAGAGCAAGCAACGTAACTCCTTGCAGTCTGTAAAAATACCTATGAGTCTGCTGTCCAAGGCCAAAATAGGTTGCAAGGGAGGCCATCTGCACAGATATAACATATCAGCATCAAGAAGTAAATAGTTATCATATATGAAAAGTATAAAACCATAATGCCATAACTGTAAATTGCACACAAAATTCATCAACTATTGTTTTATTAACAAATGTGACAGAACAGAAACCCAATTGCACAACTCTTTACAGGCTAAAACGCTGTGTTGGCACCTTCAATGTTCACAAGTTTCTCAAAATTTATCCAATAAGGTTCAAACTTAAATAGATTAAACAAAGAAAGCTCCACCTCTTTGACATGTCTTAAGCCATAAAAGGGTCCAAATATTGTTTTGGAAAAAGCAAAAAACAGTGATTGGCTAAAAAATAATAATGAGAGGGAAGGAGATAGGGAGGAATTTCTCCGGTTTGGCTCGAAAAATCAATGAAAGAAGGGCAATGTTGTGCATGTGCCATCATTCCAAGCCCAATCCTTTCACGGTATAGGCAGAAAGAACAAGGCCAAACTTACAAATTAACACATAGTCATAAGATCTAATTGACAACAAATGAATTTCTCCTCACTTCAATTGCAGTGAAACCATACAGTTGAAAGCTTTAACTTAGTTCTTCTTCTGTCCCTCCCAAAGAAACTTCCCTACTTTCTTTTTCTCTTCTCCTTCCCTCCATCCAAACATAGGTAACTGTCGTGCTTCAACAAAACTTTAAAAGCAAAGCAGCTAAAGTGCTTCAATCCACTTTTACCAGACAGCCAGTGATTTCATCAGGCAGCATTAAAAATGATAGCACTTAATAATAACAGAAAAGCACACAAGCAAAACATTGAAAAAAACACAAACGCTAAAATCGTTGGCACCCACAAACACTTGAACATAACATCATAGTAATCCAAAGCTAACAGATAATTACTTTCATGTCACCAGCTCTCCTTCCAAATCTCTGCGTCAGCAATGCCAACGAGTCAATCGTCCCCTTGGGCTCCGGCGCCGGCCGTCCGATCTCCGCAAACGCCTCTCTTATTCTCGCACAATCAAACCTCAGTATATTATGACCCGCCCATATCCTTCCTGTATAAACAACAATAAATAAATAAAAATCTAAGTTAAAAAGAACAAATAGTATTACAAAAATTGAAAGAAAAAAAATAAGAGCTTTCAAAGGACCATGGAGAATGTCGAAGACTGTATCGGCGATATCGGCGAAAGTAGGGGCGGAAACGACGGCGTCTGGAGTGATGCCGTTACAGCGTACGGAGAGAGAGGAGATAAGCGACGAGTCGGCGGGTCGGACCAGAGTGGAGTAGTTGTGGAGCTCCTCGAGCTTTTTGGGACAAACTAAAATTGCTCCGAATTCCAAAATGGCGAAGCGCTGGCCAGGTCGGGTCGGAACCGTTGTTTCCACGTCGAAGAACGCGATTTCGGATCGGTCTTGTGTCGGACCCATCGTTCAGATGATTTTTCTTCTTGTTATCGTTTAAGGAAGCATATATCAGCTGATTTTGACTGAGGTGAAATAATCGGTAAACGGTAACGAAGGCGCGAATTCGATTGGATATTTATAGAGAAATTATGGACTTCTCCTCATATACATATGTATTTTTTTCCTTCGATTGCTTGTTGAACGGGTCACCGAATTATTAACTTGCTGTCACGCATGAAAAAATTCACGTTTAAGAAAAAACAAATCATCTCATATTTATATTATATTCATTCAACCACCATAAAATTTTAATATATTCTTCAAATTATTATTTTTTTAAAATTTATATCAATTAATAACTTTTACACTAATATCGTTCAATAATTTAAATAAAATATTAATTTTACCTCTAAATAAATTAAAAGACTATTTTATTTTATAAAAAATTTAAAAAATAAAAAAATTATAATTATAAAAATATTCCTAAATTTAATTAAAGAACAAATCTCAAAATTATAATTTTTATTTTTTAATAAAGGATTTTTAATAAATAAATTCAGTTATTTTAATAAAATTTTACAAAATTATAATTTTTTAATAAAAACAATTATTGAAATTTTGTAAAATCTAAATTTAATAAAAAAATCAACTAAGAACCTCTATTTGAAATTTATTTTTTATTAAATTTAGGGATATTTTTAAAATTATTTTTTCATTTTTTTAATTTTTATAAAATAAAATTGTCTTTTAATTTTTTGGGTAAAATTATCATTTTGTTTTAATTATTTAACAATGTTTGTGTAAAAGTAACTAATTGATACAAATTTAAAAAAAAAATATGGTATAGAGATCATGTTAGAATTTTGTGGTTGTTTAATAAATATAAAACAAAACAGAAGTAGTGTAATGGTAATATCCTAAAAGAAAAAAAAAGTGTTTCTATAAAATATAGAATATAAATAATTAGTTATGAAAGAGGAATGAATTTCAAGCAATGGGTTCAATAAAATTGAGCGAGGTCCCTCTTACCATTGCTCCATCTTATCATTTATTAATCTCTTTTAATATTACATTTCTAAAAAATTGTTACAATTAACTTATTTTGGATGGTCTCACTAGAATCATTTATTCAATAAGTGAAGCGTTTATTTATATATATATTTTTAAGTACATAATCGTTCCAATTTCAAAACGCATGTGTAACTGTCAAAACTCAATATATTAGAGGATGGGCATACCATATTGCATCATTCTTTTTATATAATGAATGTAAGGATTGATTATCAGGGAATAAACAGAACAGAAAAATAAACTATAAATTCAAATGCTTTGAGTTTCATAATGCAAAATATCGTTCATTTAATTAATAGCTTATCTTAGCTTAATCCAATCTCATCCTAAATGGGTTTGAAGATTCAGTACCAATTATTAAAAGGATAAAAGAAGTTAAAATGAGGGGAATGGGTAACATGCTGCTAAGAAATTGGATATGGACACATAACAAGAAATTAGAAACCCTACGCAACAAGTAAATTGAGAATGTGCACTAGGAATCATTCCTTGCGTTCATGTACAAGTAGAACCAAAGCCGTAATTTTAAATTTTCAAGCAATATCTTAGCTAATCATTGGGGTTTTCTCTTAACGCGCACTCTGTCTCACGTTTCCTCCTCCAAGGGTCCAAACCAGCATAGTTTCTTGCTGAATGGTGAATAGAATATGCCTAGCATATTGAAGTTTTGGCTTTGTAGTTAGCTAATCAAACATAATCACTATTAGCACTTACCTTGCTCAAAAGCATTTGGAATTGTTCATAGTTCATTTTACGCAAAATGATGGCAGTAATCGTGAAAGTTACAAGTAATGATGAATGAATTGTCTGATTGATATTCTATTTCAACACAATCGTGCATCATGTTCCAGGGTTCTTGGCTTGTCTACTATTAATTTGGGG
Source organism: Citrus trifoliata (assembly GCA_018350135.1). Classification (NCBI taxonomy): domain Eukaryota; kingdom Viridiplantae; phylum Streptophyta; class Magnoliopsida; order Sapindales; family Rutaceae; genus Citrus; species Citrus trifoliata. The sequence continues at coordinate 8,107,990 of CM031386.1, read as the reverse complement.
ACTAACAAAAGATAAAGGTCTTCCCGCAATTGCATGCATTCGTGGAAAGAATATTTAAAAAGTATAAATCGGCTAATTAGTACTTTTATAGTGACTCATTATCTATAAATTTGAGTGATGTCTCACTATTGGTAAGAAAAGACAAAATGGTGGGATGACTTGGGAAGTGAAGAAGCAGTCAACATAAAAAACGACATGAAATAAACAGAATCACATAGTTTTATAAATAACCTTTACTCGCTACTCGATAAAAGAAAAATTATAAAAATACATTTTTTTCATTTTGTCTTTTCTTACCGAATCATCATTTAAAATAGTAGCTAGTTACTATTTATAAATAGCGAGTCACTATAATAAATAGTGAGTCACTATAATAATAATAGTTATTCATTTTGTACTTTTTAAATTAATCGTTGGCTTTTCGCCACATGTAAAGAGTTATGGTCCAAAGTCTTGAGTTGTCTATAAAGAATCTTAAGTCAAGATGCATGAATGTGTAAGTGAATACACGAACAAGCAAGCACTCAACTTGTACCCAAAATCAATATCAATAAAATTTTCTTTTCATAAACACTTTGCAATTTCTTTAGACAGCAACTAGCAAGTAAGTAGTTTACATGAATTTTACACTTTTCGGGAGATTGGAGAAAGTTTTGCCACCTTATAAGATGAAAAACTGCCTAATACCTATGAGAATACAAATGAATGATCACAAGAACTGTAGCAACTCCAGTAAATGAACTCAACGCGAGATGCAGTTCGTTAACACAAAGCAAATTTCTCTTGCTACCTGTCTTATTCCTTGATGCCCAAAAACAGCTCCGATAGGTCTGGATTGTAGCCTTCCCGCGTAGCTTGCATAGTGATCTCACCAAGCATCTTATAAATTAAAGATGCATGGTTGTGGGCACTGTCACCACCCACATAATCAAGAAGAACACCATTAATTTGGACCCAACTTCGACCTGGAGGCTTTCTTACACCCAACTTAATCATCTTCTGTCTCACAGCAGCAACATTCTGCCACCATTTTAGCAGTAGCATACACATTAGCCAAAAGTGCAAGATAGCCAGCAGCTTGCTCAGGGTCAATCTCAGCCACTGATTTCTGAGCGACTTGTGACGCAAGCTCAGCATTGTTACGAATTCTTCAACCAAGAAGGAGAGCTCACACATCATCATTTGGTTTCATGGGCATATTCTGAACAAGACTGAAAGCTTCATCCAATAAACCAGTACAGCTGAAGAGATCTGCCATGCACCCATAGTGCTCAATCCTTGGTTTGATTCCCCAATTTTGATTCATGCACTCAAAAAATTGGCGGTCCTCATCAACAAAGCCATCGTGGCTACAAGCACTCAGAACACCTAAGAAGGTTAGCTCATCCAGTCTTGCTTCCTTCACTCCCAAGCTCCGCATCCATTCAAAGAAAACAAGAATAGCCCTGCTTCGCAAATCCCTTAATCATGCTTGTCCAAAAAACAGTATTTCTCCTCTGCAGTTTTTCTAAACTGTCCGTAGGCTTCTTCAATCTCACTACAACTAGCGTACATATGAATAAGTGCATTATTCAAAGATACTAAAACTGGCTCTCTTCCAACAGAAAATTTCTCCTACAACATATGAAGGTATCCACTTTCCTAACTTCAAATCCCCTATTTCAGCACAAGCCGATAAAGCTGCCACCAACACCACTTGGTCCAATCCCACACGGCCTCTTCTCACCTCGTTAAACAAAGACAACGCTTGCTTGGACTTCCCATTCTGAGCACACCCCGAAATCATGGTCGTCCAGGAAACAACATTCCTGTGTGGTATCTCATCAAAAACCTACCGTGCCCCATCAATATCTCCACACTTACATACCCCTTAAGCAACGAATTCCAACTCACAACAGTTCTGTCAGGCATATCATCAAACAGCAAACGTGCTCGCCCCAAAACCACGCTCCCCTCCACTCAGGCATATCATCATCAAATGTGTCTGTACAGATTAAACTCAATTTCTGTTTAATTCAGTTTTAGGAGAACATGTGGTGACGAGGATGAGTTGGAGACAGAGGATAAAAAAGAATTGCATGTTACTATCTACAAGAAAAGGCCGTCTGGAATTTTGTTAAAACGTCAACCGTCGAAGAACATTGAGGATATCTCATAGTTGAAAATTTAACCTGAGGCAACTGTATAGCTATCAAACATTTGCTTTAGCCTTGTACAATCTTCATCATTGGCCCTTGCAAATATAAGGTTGTCGTCTGCAAAGAGTAAATAAGTTATTGCCAAGTTGTTGTTGAACGACATTCTCCAGGGTCCGTACAGAGCTCTCATTTTTTCTTTCAATTTGTATAATACTATTTGTTCTTTTTAACATAGAGTTTATATTTGTATTGTTGTTTATACAGGGAGGATATGTGCGGGTCATAATATGCTGAAGTTTGACTGTAGGAGAATAAGAGAGGCGTTTACGGAGATCGGACGGCCAGCGCTGGAGCCCAAGGGGACGATTGACTCGTTGATATTGCTGATTGAGAGATTTGGAAGGAGAGCTGGTGACATGAAAGTAAATATCTGTTAGCTTTGGATTACTATGATGTTATTGTTCAAGTATTTGTGGCTGCCAAAGATTTAAGATTTTGTGCCCAGAATGTCGAAAGACTGTATCGGCGATATCGGCGAAGGTAGGGGCTGAAGTTTGAATTTACTGGAATTTGCTGGGCTTGGAAATATGTGAGCAAATGAGAATTGATGCCTTTATATCCTCAATAAAGGAAGTAATATTGTTCCCCTTAATCATACATACATTGCTTTAATCCCAAAGATGGAGAAGCCTAAAAAAGCAACATATTTAAGGCCTATTAGTCTATATAATGTGATTTATAGAATTATAAGAAAAATCATAGCCAATAGACTAAAATATATGTTGCATAGCATAATCTTACCAATTCAAAGTGTTTTTATTCCTATTAGACTTATTATTGATAATATAGTTATATGCTACGAATGCTTGCATAAGATAAGGTTATATAAGGGGAGGAAAAATGCCCTAGTTGCCTTAAAACTTGATATTAGTAAGGCATATGACATAGTGGAGTGGGGCTTTTTGGAAAATGTTACGAAGAAACTAGATTTCTCACCTAAATGAATTGAATTGATTATAAGATGTATTTCAGCAGTATCTTTCTCAATTTTCATTAATAGAGCAGCAAAAAGAATGATTCACTTTTAAAGGGGATTGAGACAAGGTTGTTGTCTGTCTCCTTATCATTTTATTCTCTGTGCAAAAGGCTTTTCAAATCTATTGTAGCAAGCTGAAGCTAAGAAGCTTATCTAGGGGTTGAAATTCAACAACAACTTGGCAATAACTTATTTACTCTTTGCAGACGACAACCTTATATTTGCAAGGGCCAATGATGAAGATTGTACAAGGCTAAAGCAAATGTTTGATAGCTATACAGTTGCCTCAGGTTAAATTTTCAACAATGAGATATCCTTAATGTTCTTCAATGGAAACAATCAAGCTCAGTAATTCCAGCACATGTAAATAGCTAGGAAATGGTAGAATTCTCTAGAATCCCTAGAGCTTGGCAAGTCTCTCCCTATAAATATGGGATGACATTAGGCATTTACATCCAACAAACACAACAACAAGCTTTGTAAGCAACTCAAGCATTGTAATCTCTCTTTGTGCAATAAAAGTTTTCTTATTCGGCTTCATTGCTCTCTTCTCTAGTTCGAGAAGTTCAAGGCTTACTTAGCAACATTCGGCAAAGTTGTCTAAGTGCCGCATGAGTTAGCTGCGCAAAATACTCATCCCGTGACAAGTGGTATCAGAGCTAAAGTTTGCACGCACGCAAGTTAGCTCGCGAAGCAATGGCCAACCCTTCGAACGTAGCACAAGAGGGTGTTGTTGGTGTGGATGTTCCACCGGAACCAAGCCGCGACCAAGAGGGGAGAACGAGCCCAAGGCAAGACTCGCAGCAAGTTTATGACCCCATCCGTGGATGCGTTGGAGCCTCGTGTGACTACTCTCGAAATCGCATTGTCCGCCACTAAAGACAGCCTCAAGGGATTGGAGGAAAGAGTGGATGGTCTCGAGGGGGAATACGCCGATTTCACGGTGGCAACCATCCAAGAGCAAGCGAACACTCTCCGAGGTGAGTTTCGTTCTTTCCATGATGAGTTGCTCAAACTTCGTAGTTTTGTTCAGGACGAACTACGCGTTGTCCGTGCAGAAGTAGATGAAGTCCGCTCGGATTGAACATGGCACAAGCGCACACTCTCCGCAAGTCCAGCTTCTGCAAACTCGAGTGATGCGCGCCGCATTGACGTACCAAAGCCCGACACATACGATGACACACGTAATGCCACCATCGTAGACAACTTTCTATTTGGACTCGATCAATACTTCGATACCATAAGTGTTTGAGACGAGGCATCGAAAGTGAGCACTGCACCCACCTATCTTAGAGGCGCTACACAACTATGGTGGCGTCGCAAGCATGGCGAGATGGGCAAGGACATTTGCACCATCGACACTTGGGCCGATTTCAAGCAAGAACTCCAAAAGCAATTCGCCCAAGCAATGCGGAGAAGAAAGCGCGAGCGCGCTTACGTCTCCTCAAGCAAACGAGTAGAATGCAAGACTACATCAACGAGTTCACTACCCTTATGTTGGAGATAAGCAACATGTCCGATAAGGATTCACTCTTCTACTTCTAAGATGACCTCAAGGATTGGGTCAAGACTGAGCTTGATAGGTGTGGTGTTAAAACACTTGACGACGCCATCGTCGTTGCAGAATCGCTCACCGAATATTCAACCCAATCCAATGACAAAAAGGCCAACGAAGGCAAAGGTGAGGGAGAGAGTCGCAAGGACAAGGGCAATAACTGCAAAGATTGGGGGCAGAAAAAGCCGCCTAGCAACATGAGCTGGCAAGGAAAATCGGAGGGCAAAAAGGAGGCGCGAAAGCCACGAAGCCCATGCTTCATATGTAATGGTCCTCATTGGGTACGCGATTGTCCGGAGAAGAAGTCGCTCAATGCTCTTGCTGCTCAACTCAAGAGCAACCCTACAATGTCCACGAAGGAACCCCAACTCAACATGAATTCTCTCAAACACCTCGACGCACTCAATCGCTAACAGCCCGCACTCGTCAAGAAAGGGCTCATGTATGTCAGCGCAAAGATAAATGGCCAGTCCGTTCGCGGGCTGCTAGACACGGGAGCGACACACAACTTCGTGTCCATAGACGAGGTCAAGCGCTTAGGCCTCAAGGCCACCAAGGAAGGAGGCACAATGAAGGCAGTAAACTCGCCTGCCAAGCCAATTGCAGGAATCGCACAAGGCGTGCACATCACACTCGGTATATGGAGTGGAAAGCTTGACTTCTTCATTGTGCCCATGGACGACTTCAAGATGGTCCTCGGCATGGAATTCTTCGACCAAGTCCATGCTTTCCCGCTACCCGCTACAAACTCCCTAAGCATCCTCGATAGGAGCAAAGCATGCATGGTACTCACGGAGCGAGGCAAGTCCGAGAAGAAGACACTCTCCGCCATGCAATTCAAAAGGACTTTCAAGAAGGACCCAAGTTTCTTGGTCTTCATTCGGGAACTAAACGAGGAAGGAAATAGCGGAACGTCAACAAGCCAAGTCCCTCCGCAAATACAAAAAGTCCTCAACGAATACAAGGATGTGATGCCTTCAGAACTTCCAAAGAAGCTTCCACCTCGACGAGAGGTAGATCATGCAATCGAGTTGGAACAAGGCGTGAAGCCACCAGCCTCGGCGCCGTACCGCATGGCGCCACCCGAACTAGAGAAGTTGCGGAGACAACTCAAAGACTTGCTGGACGCATGTTACATTCGCCCCTCAAAGGCCCCATTCGGTGCACCGGTCCTCTTCCAAAAGAAAAATGATAGATCGCCGCGGATGTGCACTGACTATAGAGCGCTCAACAAGATCACCATCAAGAACAAGTATTTGATTCCCTTGATCGCGGACTTGTTCGACCAGCTTGGCAAACCGCGGTACTTCACTAAACTTGACTTGCGCTCCGAGTACTACCAAGTACGCATCTCTAAAAGAGATGAACCGAAGACAGCGTGCACAACAAGGTACAAGTCTTTCGAAGTCCTTGTGATGCCTTTTGGCCTTACTAATGCACCCTCCACATTTTGCACGCTTATGAACATGTACTCCGAGATAATGAGCTCTTCCTCAAGTTAAATAAGTGCTCGTTTACCCAACAAGAGGTGGAGTTCCTTGGCCACAAGATTGCGGACGGGAAACTTATGATGAAGAATGCCAATGTGAAGGCCATCCTCAAATGGGAACCTCCCTCGAAAGTGCCCGAACTTCGCTCATTCCTTGGGTTGATGAATTACTACTGCCGCTTCATCAAGGGCTATTCAACCAAGGCAGCACCTTTGATGAATATGCTCAAGAAAAATAGAACGTGACATTGGTCCGAAGAGTGCCAACGTGCATTCGAGGAGTTGAAAAGAGTAATTTCAGAGGAACATGTTCTCGCTCTTCCGGACCACACTAAACCCTTCGAAGTTCAAACGGACGCCTCAGATTTCGCCATAGGAGGAGTCCTCATGTAAGAAAGCCACCCTATAGCGTTTGAGAGTCGAAAGCTAAATGATACGGAACGCCGCTACACGGTGCAAGAGAAGGAGATGACCGCAATCATACATTGCTTGCGGGTGTGGCAACATTACTTGCTTGGCTCACACTTCATGATCATGACGGATAACGTGGCGACAAGCTACTTTCAAACGCAAAAAAAGTTGAGTCCGAAGTAAGCACGGTGGCAAGATTTCTTTGCGGAATTCGACTATCGGCTCGAGTACAAATCGGGGAAAGCCAATGTCTTTGCGGACTCTCTAAGCAGCAAAGCAGAATTGACAATTCTTAGTATGAGCCAACCGAAGTCCAACCTTGTCTCACGCATCAAGGAAGACCTCCAACAAGATCATCTAGCAAAGGATTTGCTAGAGAATGTGCTCGAGGGGAAGACAAGGCGGGGAAATCGGTTGTTTGTGCCAAGGTGGGGAAATTTACGGAAGGAAGTTATCAAAGAGTGTCACGACTCCAAGTGGGCTGGTCACCCAGGAATCAAGAGCACCACTGCACTAGTTCAAGCCTCGTATTTTTTGCCACACATGAGGGACGACATTGAGGCATATGTGCGAACTTGTCTTGTGTGCTAACAAGACAAGGTGGATCATCAACTTCCAGTGGGATTGTTGGAGCCGCTACCGCTAGCAATAAGGCCATAGGAAAGTGTCTCCATGGACTTCATCACATCGCTGCCCAAGTCCGAAGGATGCGGAAGCATCATGGTTATTGTCGACCGATACATCAAGTATGCCACATTCATTGCCACACCAGTCGATTGTAAAGCGGACAAGGCATCCTGCTTATTCGTTAAGCACATTGTAAAGCTTTGGGGAGTTCCAAAGAGCATTGTGAGCGACTGAGACCCTCGATTCACTGAGAGTTTTAGACGGAGCTCTTCAAGATGTTGGGGACCGATCTCAAGTTCTCGACAAGCTTCCACCCACAAACGGATGGGTAGACTGAGCGCATCAATGGCCTCCTCGAGATGTACTTGAGGCATTATGTGAGCGCTCATCAGCGAGATTGGGCGAAGTTACCCGACATCGCCTAATTTTCTTACAACTTGCAACGAAGTGAGACTACGGGCAAGAGTCCATTCAAGATCATCATAGGATTCCAGCCCATGACCCCCAATGCTATAGCCTCGACTTACAGAGGAAAAAGCCCCGCGGCACACAAGCTCGCCCGCAAATGGCATGAGGAAGCGGACATCACGCGAGCCTACCTCGACAAAGCCGTGAGAAAAATGAAGAAATTGGCGGATGCAAGGAGACGGCATGTTGAGTACAAGGAAGGCGATCAAGTCATGATTAAGCTCCTACCACAACAATTCAAGACGTTGCGGAAAGTCCACAAGGGGTTAGTGAGGCGCTACGAGGGACCCTTCCGACTTGTTCGACGTGTGGGCAACGTCTCGTATCAACTCCAACTTCCGCCAAGACTCAAGATCCATCCGGTCTTCCATGTGAGCCTTCTCAAGCCATATCACGAAGACATAGGAGACCCAAGTCGCGGAGAATCGAGGCGCGCGCCAACCGCCGTTGTCACTGCGTTCGACAAAGATGTGGACTACATCATTGCGGACCACGTGGTTTCAAAGAGGGGTGTGCCGGCACATAGTGAGTACTTGGTGAAGTGGAAAAACCTCCCCGAGAGCGAAGCCACTTGGGAACGTGAAGATGATTTATGGCAATTCGCTGAGCACATCCAAAGGTTCAAGCAAGAGAGCGCGACGAGGACGCCGCGAGCTTAGGTGGGGGAGGATGTTGCGGACCGCCCAATTCGCTAGCCCAATTGCCCACAATTTCGGGCTAGAGAGCCAACACAAGGCCAAGAGTGCTACCTTGGCCCAATTCCGGAAAGTTCTAGACAACTCTAGCACATTTGAGCTTGTAAATACTCTAGAATTCTCCATAGAATTCCAGCACATATAAATAGTTAGGAAATAGTAAAATTCTCTAGAATCCCTAAAGCTTGGCAAGCCTCCCCTATAAATATGGGATGACATTAGGCATTTACATCCAACAAACACAACAACAAGCTTTGTAAGCAACTCAAGTATTGTAATCTCTCTTTGTGCAATAAAAGTTTTCTTATTCGGCTCCATTGCTCTCTTCTCTAGTTCGAGAAACTCTAGGCTTACATAGCAACATTCGGCAAAGTTGTCTAAGTGCCGTACAGATTAGCTGTACAAAATACTCATCCCGTGACAAGCAGCTCAGAAGCAGGACATGTTCTATGGTGATGTACTTGCTACAGAAGCAAAAGCAATTTCGTTAGGAATTGAAACGACATAATCTACTAGTTGTATGCCATTGATGATTGAATCCAATTGTCAAGAAGCTGTGGATCTAGCTATGGGAAGGAAATTTAGCATAATCGAAATATGCTGGATTATTTCATAAATTCACGAAGGCCTAAGAAGACTGAACAACACCACCCTGCAACATACTTCAAGGCTTGGTAATGATACTGCCCATTACATTGCTAAAATGGTTGTAAACAATACAGAAACTATAATGTGGATGGATACTTGCCCATCTCACCTTTTGTACCTTTTTCAATCCGAATTTTACATGAATTTCAAGCAATGGGTTTAATAAAATTAAGCGAGGCGGCTCTTACCATTGCTGCTCTTATCATATATTAATCTCTTTTATTATTACATTTCTAAAAGAATTGTTACAATTAGCTTGTTTTGGATGATCTCACTAGAATCATTTATTCAATAAGTGAAGTGTTTATTTATTAAACTTTTTTCTAAGTTCATAATTGTTTCAATTTCGAAACGCATGTATATCTATTAAACTCAATATATTAGAGGATAGGCATACCATCATATCATTATATATATATATTCTATTAGAGAATAAACAGAACAGAAAAATAAACTACAAATTCAATGTTGCACATATATCTTGGTTGATTCCAATCTCTTCCGAAACGAGTTTGATAAAAGAATCTAAAATGAGGAGAACGAGAAACATGCTGCTAAGAAATTGGATATGGACACATTACAAGGAATTAGAAACCGTTGGCATCAAGTAAATTGAGAATATGCATTAGGAATTATTCCTTGCGCTGATGCATAAGTACAACCAAAGCTGTAATTTCAAATTTTCAAGCATTGTCTTAGCCAATTATTGGTGTTTTCACTGGACTCCCACAGTGTCTCACGTTTCCTCCTCCTAGGGCCCAAACCAGCATAGTTTCTTGATGAATAGTGAATGAAATATGCCTAGCATATTGAAATTTTGGCTTTATATGTAGCAAATCAAACATAATCACTATTAGCACTTGCCTTTCTCAAAAGCATTTGGAATTGGTCATAGTTCATTTTAAGCAAAATGATGGTAGTAATTGTGAAAATTACATGAAATGATGAATGAATTGCCTGATTGATATTCTATTCCAACACAATCGTGCATCATGCTCCAAAGTTCTTAGCTTATTATTTTATTTGGTGACACAAAAAAGATTAAGGTCATGCCACAATTGCATGTGTATGTGAAGAGGGAGTTCAATAGACAATCAACTGTATTAGAAAGAATACTTCTATTAGTTTACATGAATTTTACACTTTTCGGAGATTGACGAAACTTTTTATACCTTATAAGATGAGCAACTGTCTAGTGCCTATAAGACAAACAAATGATCACAAGAACTGTAGAAACTCGAGTAAGTGAACTTAACGTGAGATGCAGTCTATCAACACAGAGCAAATTTCTCTTGCTACCTGTCCTATTCCTCGATGCCCAAAAACAGCTCTGATATGTCTGGCTTGTAGCCTTCCCGCATAGCCTGCATGGTAATCTCACCAAGCGTCTTATAAATTAAAGATGCCTGCTTGTAGGTACTGTCACCAGCCACAAAATCATGAAGAACACCATTAATTTGGATCCAACTTTGACCTGGAAGCTTTCTTACACCCATCTTGATCATCTTCTGTCTTACAGCAGCAACATCCTGCCACCTTTTAGCAGCAGCATACACATTAGCCAGAAGTGCAAGATAGCCCGCAGCTTGCTCAGGGTCAATCTCAGCCACCAATTTCTGAGAGACTTGTGAGGCAAGCTCAGCATTGTTATGAATTCTGCAACCAAGAAGGAGAGAACCCAACACAGCATTATTTGGTTTCATGGGCATATTCTGAACAAGACTGAAAGCTTCATCCAATAACCCAGCACGGCTGAAGAGATCTACCATGCACCCATAGTGCTCTATCCTTGGTTTGATTCCCCAATTTTGATTCATGCACTCAAAAAATTGGCGGCCCTCATCAACAAAGCCACCATGGCTACAAGCACTTAGAACACCTAAGAAGGTTAGCTCATCCGGTCTTGCTCCATTCACTCCCAAGCTCTGCATCCATTCAAAGAAAACAAGAGCTTCTTGCGCATAGCCCTGCTTTGCAAATCCCATAATCATGCTCGTCCAAGAAACAGTATTTCTCCTCTGCATTTTTCTAAACACTCCATAGGCTTCTTCAATCTCGCCACAACTAGCATACATATGAATAAGTGCATTATTCAAAGATACTAAAACCGGTTCTCTTCCAACAGAAAAGTTCTCCTGAACATATGAATGTATCCACTTTCCAAACTTCAAATCCCCTATTTCAGCACAAGCCGATAAAGCTGCCACCAAAGCCACTTGATCCAATCCCACACGGGCTCTTCTCATCTCGTTAAACAAAGACAACGCTTGCCTGGACATCCCATTCTGAGCACACCCCGAAATCATGGTCGTCCACGAAATGACATTCCTCTGTGGCATCTCATCAAAAATCTTCCGTGCCCCATCAATATCTCCACGCTTAACATACCCCTTAAGCAACGAATTCCAACTCACAACACTCCTTGCAGGCATATCGTCAAACAGCAGACGTGCGCAACCAACGCCGCACTCCCCCCCACTCATCAAATACAAATTCATCAAATTTGTCCTTATAAACACATTTGAGCAATACCCACTAGCCAAAACTCTCCCATGAACCTGCTCCCCCTCTCTAAACAACCCACATCTTGCGCACACACTCAAAAGAAACGAATACGTGTACTCATCAGGCTCAGTCTCTTTGTCTATCATTTGTTTGTACAAGTCAACTGATTTTTCAGGCGTTTCGCTCCTAGCATGGCCTCTAATCATTTGGTTCCATATAGAAGTACTTGGGTTTTCAGTTTTTTCAAAAACCTTTTGGGCATTTATGAGATAACCCGATGTCACGTAGAAAGCTAAGAGCTTTGCGAGGATGTAGTTCTTCTGGGAAAAGCCGTTAATGATTATTTGAGAGTGAATTTGAAAGAGCGTTTTAGTGGTGTTGCGGATTTGTAATAGGGAAAAAATTTGTCGCGTTGTTAGAGCTTTGGAGGTCGTTGCCGGATTGGCGGGAATTATTTCTTCAACTAACATTTAAGCAGTCGCCGCTGGCAGACAAGTAACATGCATAAGGGAGCAGGCCTAGATTTTACTTATTAGAGTAATATAATTTCACAATTATAATTATTATAATTATTGGAAAAGAGATATTAGAGTATTATAAATAGCCTTAAATTTTTTTAATGACAATAATGTTGGGTATCCCCAAGTTTTAATTATTGTCATAGTATTTAAGGCTTTGGTAATCTAATAATTTATTTGTATTTATCACAAACATGTTAAGTCATTATTAATATTTATTAATCTATGGTAGTTGATATCATGGATATTTACTTGATAACACGAAGCATATTAATTTTAAATTTTAACGAGATAATTAGTTGTTAAATTTTGCCATTTCAGTTCATGTGCAGAATTATTCTTTGCTGTCAGCATTGGTTAGAAGTACAATTTTTTTTTTTTAATCCAACTTTATTGGGTAGCAATGTTATGAATATTTTCAACAAGATAAAGAGTGTTAGTATTACTCTCAATGGTGATAATTTTCAAAATTAGTAAAATGAAAATAAATTATATCAATGAAAACTTAAATAGGGTATTAGGATTGTTATCAAAATAAAAAATAAAAATTAAGAAGTGATAAAATTATTTTTGTTGGCCTTTTGGTATTAATATTTTCTCTGTCGTTGGGCTACTTTCCCGAAGACCGTTAAGGGAATAAAGAACAGTTACAGAAATACATGGACAGAGGCAATCAACCTCAAAGTAGCTGTCTGAGCAATGTTGAAGATTTTCCCGCCAAAACAAAAACTCACCTTCATCGACTTCAAAATCAACAAACAGCCTTTAATCACTTTAAGATCAATCTCTGAATCATCATCATCATCATCAATGCCTTCAACACCATCTTCTTCTTTATCGTCATCGTCATTGCCATCCCGTTCAAATTTAACAAATGCTATACTGAACTCTAAAACACCCAACCAAGCACTAGTACTTTTCAATTCTTCTTCCAAAAAATTAAACCCAACCAAGAGTCTTGCACCCTTTGCAGCTATATTTTATGTCTTAGCCAATGCCAAGTTGTACAAAAACGCCAGGTGTTTGATAAAAGACCTGACTGAAAATCTCCTAAAATCTCGCAAACCCCACCATATCTGTTACTCTGTCTTTAATGCACTCAACAGCTTAGAGATACCGAAATTCAACCCCTCTGTGTTTGGTACGTTAATTATTGCATTTTCTGAGATGGGTCACGTTGAAGAGGCCTTGTGGGTGTATCGTAAAATTGGGGTTTTGCCTGCTATTCAGGCGTGTAATGCATTGTTAAATGGGTTAATTAAGAAGGGGAAGTTTGATTCTGTGTGGGAATTTTATGAAGAAATGGTGTTGCGTGGGTTGGTTGCTGATGTTGTCACGTATGGGGTTCTTATTAATTGTTGTTGTGGCCAAGGTGATGTTATGAAAGCGCTCAATTTGTTTGATGAGATGATTGACAAAGGGATTGAGCCGACAGTGGTGATTTACACAATTCTTATTCATGGTTTGTGCAATGAGAATAAGATGCTTGAGGCTGAAAACATGTTCAGGTCAATGCAAGAATGTGGTGTGGTTCCTAATTTGTACACTTACAATGCTCTAATGGATGGATATTGCAAAGTGGCTGATGTGAAACGAGCACTCGAGTTTTATCATGAAATGTTACATCATAATTTGCAGCCAAATGTTGTTACATTTGGAATCCTAATGGATGGGCTGTGCAAGGTGGGTGAATTAAGAGCGGCAGGAAATTTTTTTGTTCACATGGCTAAGTTTAGTGTTTTTCCTAATATATTTTTGTATAATTGTTTGATTGACGGGCATTGTAAGGCAGGTAACCTTTTTGAAGCAATGAGCTTGTGTTCTGAAATGGGAAAGTTTGAAATCTCACCAGATGTATTCACTTACAACATACTTATTAAGGGCCTTTGTGGTGTGGGTCAATTGGAAGGAGCAGAAGGTTTATTGCAAAAAATGTATAAAGAGGGGATACTTGCAAATGTTGTGACATATAATTCACTTATTGATGGATACTGCAAAGAAGGTGATATGGAGAAGGCTTTGAGTGTGTGTTCTCAAATGACAGAAAAGGGTGTAGAACCAAACGTTGTTACCTTTTCTTCTTTGATTGATGGTCAATGCAAGGCGGGAAACATAGATGCTGCAATGGGTTTATACACAGAAATGGTAATTAAAAGCCTTGTGCCTGATGTTGTTGTTTTTACAGCTTTGATTGATGGGCTTTGTAAAGACGGTAACATGAAAGAAGCCCTTCGGCTGTACAAGGAGATGTTAGAGGCGAAAATCACCCCCAGTGTTTTCACAATTAGTAGCTTGATTGATGGCCTTTTTAAAAATGGAAGGATTTCTAATGCATTAAATTTTTTTCTAGAAAAGACTGATAAAACAGATGGTGGCTATTGTTCCCCAAATCATGTGATGTATGCAGCAATTATTCAAGCTTTGTGTTATGATGGGCAGATTTTAAAAGCTAGTAAGCTTTTCGCAGACATGAGATCTGATAATTTAAGACCAGATAATTGCACGTATACTATCATGCTACGGGGGCTTTTACGAGCCAAGCATATGCTTGATGTGATGATGCTGCTTGCTGATATAATAAAGATGGGCATTGTGCCTGATGCAGTCATTAACCAGGTCATGGCTCGCAGTTATCAAGAGAATGGAGATCTGAAATCGGCTTTTCGCTGTTCTGAATTTTTGAAAGAATCGAGAATTGGGAGTTCTGAAACAGGAGACAGGATCTTTTCTTGGTCATTTAAAGCCCACAGTATATAAAGAACAGGATTTATCAATTTGTAGTTAATTTCCTAGGCAAGAAAATTGGCTTCTTGTAAAACTTTGCCCATTTCAAGGGCATCCAGGGCGGCTTTGATTCTTTCCATTGGATGTTCAGAATTGGACAGCATGTGGCAACATGCTGCTGAGGATGCCAATGATCATTCCTGTGAGCAGCTTTGCACTTCTTCAATGCTGCTGCATTTGTTTTCCTCAGTACTGGCGTAACTACATCAATCGTTGCTGATTTCTGAAGAGCTGCTTATGGATTGCTTCACAATTGCCAGATACTGAGATAAGTGCTGATTTTTCAGAGGGCTGTACCGTGCCATGTCATGGAACATTGCTGGATTTCAAAATTGCTCGAATCAGATCCTTTTGATTTCTATATTGAAAATTGACTCATGAAGTTTTTTCTGACTTATTGGTTGGTATTAATTAAGAGTTGGGGCAAGTGAATAAATGGATAGAGCCTAAGGTTTCCAATCATAGGGAAACAAAAGGTAGCGAGCTTCAGTTCTTATTTCCAATTCTACACTGTTTTCCAAGTCTAAGTTGTGTTTTTGTTGTTGCTATTTGTGAAAGAGCAGAAGTTGATGCAATAAAAAATCACGGCTTTTCGTGATTGTAAGATGGAAAATCTCACGTCTCTCTTTTTACCCGAATGCCTGTATGTGCATAATTACTGAGCTCAGCCTCGCCATAATTGGTACCAAAACCGATTAATCATAAAGCTCTGTCTGGATGGTTCAATTGCTTTAGAAGCTCTTTTTATGAACAACAGTTCGAGTAAAAACAGAAAACATTTGATACAAATACATAACTATGAAGAAATTGACATATGTTTCTTTCAGAGAACGTTTACGGTTGTGTATGTAAATAGTTTTTACTGAAGATTGCTTTTTTGTGAAGCGAAAATCCCTCTGAAAAGCAGTTGTCCGCGAAGCAGCTGTCACCGACAGGTGGGCAGGGTAGCTTAGTGGCTAAAAATTAACTGCCCCATAATCTAGGTACTTGTGTTTCTCTTTCCCCTTACAATTGAATCCACACAAAAAACATAATGAAAAATAAATAAATAAAGAGCCACCGAGATATTTTCGAAATCCATCTCTTTTTGCACGTGATCTCTCACTCATTCAGTAACCAATACACGCCGGCTTCTCACCCTTGCGGTGGCTCCGCTTCAGCTCCGCCGCCAGCATGGATGATTTAGAATTCGAAGACCCCAACCTTTTCCAATCTATTCCCAAATTCATCGCTGGCGCCATTTCTGGCACCCTCACTGGTCTCTTCGCTCTGGGTACATTCTTATGAGCTTCTTAATTCATTGTATGCATAAGTTTGTTTGTGAATGATGTTAAAAACAAAATCAAATTTCCGATGATTATGATCCATTTTAACCTTGCCTGTGATGCCAAGATTGAAATTGGTTACTCTTTATTTTTGTTGAATTCTCAGGACAATTCAGTACCGGTTCACTGTGTTTGCAAGATTGTTTAATGAATACGAGAAGTTAGATTGGTTTTCTTAGTGGGTTGAATTTCTATTCTGATGACCGTTTGATATGTGTTTGTGGATTAACTTGCAGCTGGAGCTTTCACAGGGGCAATTATAGGTGCTTTAGCTGGCAGGGCTTCTGACTGTGGTGTTCTGCGAGGGGCTGGACTGGGTGCAATTGCCGGGGCTGTACTCTCTGTTGAGCTTTTGGAGGCTTCTCGTGCTTACTGGTGTTT
The DNA here is from genome assembly GCA_018350135.1 of Citrus trifoliata. Lineage (NCBI taxonomy): Eukaryota > Viridiplantae > Streptophyta > Magnoliopsida > Sapindales > Rutaceae > Citrus > Citrus trifoliata. Next base: position 8,091,410 of record CM031386.1, on the reverse strand, counting down.
GGAACGAACTGGTTCTCGGGGCTCCTCGTCTATGGTTTGTTAACTAAATGATATTTCTTTAATACCTTTGGTACTGAGCAGTTAGGTTGTTGTTAAAACTAATTAAACCGAAAGCAGGGACTTGCTTGTTTGCTTGTTCTTATTAATGGATTTCCATAATCACCAAAAGTTATGTATGTGTATTAAGCAATCACTATCCATTTTATTTTAAAGATATCTTGTAGAGTCTTCTGTTTCGTATAGATCTACTACCCTTTTTTCTGCAATGGACTGATTGTATACATTCTGTGCCCAGGCAGACTTTGTTGAGGATCTTCTCCGCGGGAGATTCATAGAGGAACAGTTTACACCAGCCATATTAGGTGCTTACCACTGGCAGGTGTGTTTATATTTTATATCCTTCGTAGCTTACCACTGTCTAGAAGAATTATATGGTTAAGAGTGACTATTCATTTATTTTTGTGATGAGTTGAGTGAAAATTATTTGAGTTGGGCATTAGTCTAAGTTACTCTGCACTGTTATGTCTAAAGCCACAGAAGATAATTGATTATGCTATGGTTGCTGGCCGTTATGATTTAGAGATTTATCCTATGCAACCTGAGTCCAAATGGAGAATAAGCACTAAAGCAGATGTGTGGATTCTGGTGTTTTTTATTCTCTAAGTCCATGTTTGTGACTTGAAAATAGCATATAAAAGTGGTTTACAGTGCATTTTAAAGATGATAAGGTCTTTAAAAGCCTTTGACATTTCTGGAACAATCACTTCTCTCCCACTTCTCTTTCTTTATTGCGCTAGCTCTCCATCTTTTCTGTGCTCATTCTGTAGAACTAGAACTTCCAGCATAATGTCAAAATCATACTTGAATTTCTTGTGTATTGTGACCAAGCATTCAAGATATTGTTATGAAAAACTTTCTAGGTTAGGATATATATTGATTAATGAATATATGAGCTATAAGTTGAGTGTATGCCTGTCATATGAGGTTACATGAGCGCGCCATCAACTATCTGGATCTGCTATTAAGATAGTAGTTTGATTGGATATTTCCATATTTCTGATCTTTGTTTAATATTTTGTGTTAGTTTTTTATTTTTATTTTTTGAATGTTCTGGAATGTCGGAGATGCCTAACATGCAGCATGATATAAATAATAAATATTTTCCCTATTCAACTGTGCATGACTATGATGTATTTCATTCCGTTTGAATTTAAATCTTTTCAACAATTATTAGTGAAATAGTTTTAAGGATAGATTGAACAATAATCTGGAGATTCAATTTGTTAACCAATTTGTATTGGCATTCATAGGTAAGAATTGCTAGTGTGAGTTACGATGTAAACGATACCAACTGTAGAGCTCTATCCAGAGGATTGACAGGAGAGTCACTGAAAAAATTACCTTGTCACGTGATCTTAGATGAAATCAAGCCAACACAGAGTAGCTGCTGCTCTATATGTTTACAGGTTTTCATTTTATATATTCAACTATTTTAGTTAGAAATTTTGGTGCTTTTGTTTGTCATTATTCCTCATTAGATACATGGGTGCTTGTTGGTTCAACTATTAAAACATTTGAGGTGGTGCAAGAAATCTGGGGTTGGCTTATATAATCACATAATGTTGAAAGAAAGAAAAACAATCATACTACCATCACACTTGTAGTTTGGTGGTTCTGGCAGCATGATAATGAGAATAATATTTTGTTCTTTGCAGGATATCATTGTTGGGGAACTTGCAAGGAGCTTGCCTCATTGTCACCACACTTTTCATTTGGCATGTGTGGACAAGTGGCTAATCAGACATGGCTCATGCCCTGTATGCAGACGGGATGTGTAGGCATATGTGGGTTTGTATTATAGTTTACAGAAAGAAAATTTGAGGTGAAACCAGCCAGTTTACATATACATAGTGTGTTTGTATTGATGAGCATACAAGTCTTTCAAAGTTAATTTCTCTATATGTCATGGAGGATGGTTACTGTATATGCACTAGGGTGGCATAGTGACAGTCTTCATTGAGCTTTGCAGGTTGAGAACTTGTACCTTTTGTATCTAATATAGTTAGTAGTGGATCAAATAAACAGCTATTGTTTATGAAAATCTTCCACTCATGATGGCATTTGATTTTGAGAAGTTCACTTAGTTAGCTCATGCATTGTACCGTATGTTGTGAACGTGTTCGGATGTTGCCTTACACTTCAATGGTTCTAGGCAACCTGAGCTGGAAAAAATTGATTGCATACAGTTGCAGGAGGGACAAAGAACTTCCCACAAGCTGGGGTTTTTTTTTTTTCTTTGAATCAAGCATGGTCATGACAATCGACCAACAATCTAGTTTCATCCAGTTCATTATTCCTCAATTTGAGACTCTAAAATTTGGTTGAAATGCTACAACCCGAGACTGCTGGAACCTGTCTATTCATTGTCAAATGCCACGTATCTCTATGAAATTTGCTTGTTCAAACCAAATGTGTTGAACCAATCTTTGCTCCATGATGGTGTTTACAGATTCTTACAGTATATATGGAGGTTAAAATCAAATAGTAAAAGGAACATTTAGTTAGATCTGCAGTCTATTTCTTCACTTCCTTATGCGGGCCAAAAAATATATGTATAGAAAATTAACAACAAAAAGGAAAATTAATGTCTATTGGTTTGATGCAAATGCATTGAATAAGCTTGTATTATTCAATCTATATAAAAAGATATAATACAAAATACACCTCACAACAGCAGTCTTACCCAGACTTGATTTCTTATTAGTACATCCCCAACAACATGGAAACCGACCAAGAAGGGAAGATGATTCTGCCAACGACATGAACCAAGCAATAGGCGACTAATTTACTTGTGCATATCTGCAAACATGAAGACAACCCTTAACTTAATAATCAAAGTCTTTTCAATAAAGTAAAGATGAGTTAATTATGTTTTAACTCCAAAGAAGCAGGCAAAATCTTTTATTCACATTCATACATGGTCTAATGCACCAAGAAAGTTGGGGACAGAAATTCAAAATGTCCATTGGTGAAAAGAACCTAGACAGAAAAGATTGACACTTTTTCTTGTTCCAATGATTCAGAGTCACTATCTTTTCTGAAATTTTCTAATATGGGTCATCTAGCCTCAAACTAATAACACCCTGTCACTAATCATAAATCATATTCTGATATTCAATAGAAGAACTTTGACAAAGTGGCAAGGTAACATACGCGGGTGATACAGATACTGTAGACTGAATCTAATCAGTCCTTTTTGTAATCATCTGTTCACACTGCAACTGCTTCTGGCCTTTTGCTGGTTTTAATTCCCTTTATAGCTGTAAAACAATTAATTTACGCGAGAAAGAATGTTATAAGTACATAAATTTTAGCACTTGAAAAATTAATAACAGTTCTGAGAGTCTGCACCTTCAGCATAATCTTTAGCTCCAAAGACAGCTGAACCAGCAACCAAGGCATTAGCGCCAACTTCAATAACCTGCCACCATAGACAACAATCAAACATTGGATTTACCTGAATCACATTGAACTGGATATTGCAATTTTTTTTACAGATACCTGAGGGTGATAAATTGAGCTTTCATCGCACATAGTCATAATAACATCCCAATTCAGAGGGGCAAAAGGTTGTAGTTTTTCTCTTCTATCCCCACCCCCCATCCCACCATTCCCAAACCCTTCTTTTTTAATGGAAGCTAATGAAACAGATGGGGTATTTCTCTACAATATGACTGAAAATGTGCATAAAAAAAATTCTTATATAGGAAATTGAGAGAGATTTTTCATCTAAGCAAAAGATGGGGTTCCATGAAATCATCAGCAAGCATAATTGAATATTTTTCAGTTTGTAATTAAAATCAAAATATATGAAACGCATTTTGATTTCAGAAAGAACCATTCATAAAATGCTCATCTGCCAACAAAAGTGAAAACCTTGTGCCTCATTGCACCAATTGAGGTTTTTCTGGAACCACCAGCAGCGAAAGCACCAGAAAGGCAGCTAGCAGTAGTTTAAGAATGTAGCTGACTAAGTTCCAGCAGCGGATTCAATGGCAAATCTAGGCATGGATCGATATATAATCCATATTTGAGTGTATTCATTAAAGTCATAAGCAAAAAGTACTTGAACACTGATTCACAAATGATATAAATACACCAACTTAAACAAAGCTGAGATGATCATATATTGGATACCTTATATGCATTTTTCGGACCTACTCCACCATCTACTTCAATCCATGGGTTTACTCCCTGCATAGAAAACAAAGATCAGTGGCTTTTCAATACATTAAGAAAAGACATCAAAGCCTAACTGGAAGGATCAAAAGAAAACAAACATATCACACATGCATATACACACATAAGTGTGAGAGTATACCTTCTCTAAACACATTCTTCTCAAGTCTGAGATTTTTTTTACTTGGCTCTCAATAAAGCTTTGCCCACCAAAGCCAGGGTTCACCGACATGATCAAGACAAGATCAACCACTGTCAACATGAATGGTATAGAAGATTGTCAAAGATAACCCAAACATATGGTATTGGATCAACTTCGGAGGAATGTTATCCTTCCATCTTGCTCTCTTTACTTTCACAATTCACAATTTCTTCCAGTCAATTTTTTCTTTTAATTTTTTTATATTTTCAAAGATTCTTTCTTGAAAGAATTTTGGAAACAAAAGTAAAAGCAGGATGACCTTTCACACTTAAGCCTCTATCCCCAAATAACTGCCATGAAACAAGAAGTAGACAGCCCACATGGAGAGAAACAGAGAGTCAAATTCAACCAATTTAGCATACTACAAAGTAGAAATACACTGTGCTTTCTGTTCCACAAAAGGACATATCTCTTCATGCTAGGGAGTGAGCATTGGCAGAAAAAAGTCTTCTCTAGTAGTCATCTTTTGTAAACTCCCCTTAAAACTGGAAGAAAGAATAAGGATATAGAGAGGGAACAGAAGAACTCACCATCAAGGACACATTCTATTGCACTCAGTGAGGTAGCAGGGTTAAGGACAACTCCAGCTTTAGCTCCCAAATCTTTTATCTGAATTGCGACAATATTAATAGAGTACTGAAATAGGCGCCACACTACTGGTAGCACCAAGTGGGTAATACAAGAATGTGAATAAAAGCAGATATTGACAGCTTTATGGGAAAGTCAGCAAGTTCTTTATCCAAGCCATAATATATACACTAAATATCAAAGCAAAAAAACGATTCTGTTCTGATCAAGCATTAAGCATGACTTGTGGGCTAGTGCATATGGCTACAATTAGAGGTTACCCAATGATTTATTTATTCATGCAAGAAAGGTACAATCATAATCCACCAAAATAACAAGTTTGATACATTCAAGAGGCTCTAAATAGCAACTGCAGTTAAACAAAATACATTCTACTGCTTGATCTCAAATTCCCAATGTTATTGAGATCCATAAATTGTATCCAGCCATTGGAATATTGTACATATATCTCAGATGGAGATTTATTCCATTATCCATACATGTTACAGAGTAATTTCCATAGAAAATACACACTTAGTAGTAATCTTTCCAAGAAAAGATTAGAAACAAACACAAGAACACAAAAAAATATATATTTATATATGGAAATTCATAAAAGGAAAATGCATTAGCGAGATCAAGGAAAAATCTTACTTGGTTAAGAGTGCGGTGCAAATGAATGGTGGATGATTGCTCACAGTGGACGCTGACTATGTCAGCTCCAGCCTTGATAAAATCAGGCACTCGTTGTTCAGGTTCGACAATCATCTGCAACACTTCAGCTTCATGTCAGCAAGCAAGCATATCTTTTATTTGAAAATGACTTGATCAATGAGAAAGCTATGCAAAAGAAACAATACCAAATGAACATCCAAAGGAAGGTCTGTCACAGGGCGCAAGGCATCAACCACAAGAGGTCCAATTGTAATGTTTGGAACAAAACGACCATCCATGACATCAACATGAATCCAATCACAACCAGCCAATTCCACTGCTTTTACCTAAGAGAAGATGAAAGTCAAATTCTAAAAGCAATAAAAGTTGACAGCAATATGCAAAAGAGATCAGTCAAAAACTGCTTATTTTTGTAAACCCAGAATTGATTAACCAACTAAAGAAGTTGCCATAAACTGAGATGAAAATAATAAAATGTCAATAACTCGTGCAATAATAAGGATCATAGCCTTTACTGGAAGTTCAAAACTAACATGTTAGCCCTTTCGGCCGTAAGGCATGATAATATCTGAGACAATTAGTTGTGAAGCATTATCACATTAAATTATGAATTAGAATTATGGTGGCAGTGATCAAAAGGCAAAAGCTAACCTGCTCGCCTAACTTCGCGAAATTAGCAGAGAGAATAGATGGAGAAACAATAATATCACTTTTCGAGAACTTATCCACACGAGCTGATGCCTTCACTATAGTCTGAATTCTCCTCCTGAATTCATATAAAAAGATGTGATAGAGGTATATAACAAATGTAGGTGTGAGATAAGGAACAGATCAACACAGACATGTTGGAGACAAGTATACAAGTATATGCTATGTGGCAAGCGTACAAATGCTTGATAGATAATGAATTATATTCAAGGGTGGGAAATGGTTGGGTGCATTGGTCATTAATCTTGAACTCTATGAAGGCAGCCTAGTAACATGATTTATTGAAGGAAGCTTTTCCGCCTCATGGATCGATTTTATAGGAAAGCCAAAACATTCGTGAACCCCTTTCTTTCTTTCTTTTTCTTAGAAAGAACAAGCATAACTACAAACATGCAGGCACATATTAAATATAGCAATTATTTATAACCTAAGACAAGAGCACTTCATTTGAACAAACTTTGGTATCTGGGGTACAGACCAATTATACAAATTCAACCTCATTACCTATAAAGTATAAACACCAAAATCATGAAAAAAGAAAAGGCAACAAATTTAATCAAAATTCACCTTCATTTCTACCCAAAATGTACATGTAATACAAAATTTAGAAAATACAACACAAACTTCATCAATGTTCAATTATGCAAGGAAATTACATCATTTATGACGGGGTTTAACCCAAAAACAAAACATTCCATTCTAAATCCAAAACTTCATTAAACGAAAAAAAAAACCCAATTAAATTCAAGAAAAAAAATGAAAGAACAAAAAGAACCAAAAAAAAAAAGGAACCTTCAAAATCTGTACCTTGTAAAACTAAGTGAACTGGGCTGACTAAGATTGGTTTTCTGCAACATGAAACCACCTGTAAAGCCATTGATCTGAGTCGTTGATGAACACAGTGAGGCTGTAGACATCTCGACGCCCTTTTTTTGTTTCTCTCTCTAAAAGGTAACTGTTGGTTTGGTTATGGCTAGTGAGAGGAAATATGGTATCTGTTTTCGTTCGTTTTCTCCAACCGAATTTCAGCGGCAAGTCTCGGAAAAACTTGCAAATAATTTAGGAGATATTTGGTTAAAAATAAAGGTTTGTGACACGTGTGTGGTCAGATTTTAGGATTTATTTGCTTATCTTCATTGGTTTTGGTTGGCGCTCTTTGTTGCTGACGTGTATTGCCGCTGAAAATGGTTGGGATTTTCTTACGTGTGTATCCAGTCAGTTTTTTTTTTTTATTATTTAATGCCCATAATTCAGTTGAAAACAAGTTGCTAAAACTGGATTATTTTTTTTTTCTGAAGTGACTGTAGTTTAAACCAATTCTTGAATTGATTGAGTTATGATGAATATCTTTTTCGTTGTTGTGTAAATTTTTGTTCAATTATAAAATTAAATAATAGGACGATATAATAAATGAGTTTTAAGAAATTCATACTATTCAATTTTAGGATTACGCCATGATTATAAAAAAATAATATTTATTATTAAATAAAAATTATAATTAAAGACAATTTTTTTAAGTTAGTTGCCCATACCTCTCTATGCATAAAGAGTTCATATTTATAATAAAATTTTAGGTGTTTTTGACTTTGAGGAGCTTATAAGTTATTCTATTGAGCTTAAATAAAGTTTGCAACTACAGTTGTATTGTCCTACAATCATACTTAATTAACTTATTAAACTTTCTCCTGAGCTTTGATGTACTCATTCTCTCATGCTTTCATACTATCATACGCTCGATACAATATTATGTTATGCTGTCCTTTTTTGACTTGTTCCTTTCTTATTACAACATACCTAATCAAGGAAAAAATTGAATAAACAACAATACATACTTTAAACAAAATTAGTTTTTAAAAAATATGGAGAATAATTGTGCCCATATACATTATACACACACACTCACGCGTATAAAACTAATAAAATAAATTGCATCACTGTAACTTTTTAGGCCAAAAAAAAAAAAAAAAGATTTTGTGCTGTTATTTAAGAAATGATCAGCTTGCTTAAGTAGATCTCTTAAGATAGAGTCTCAAAATTCCTATACACTATATAATTTATAATAGATTTAGATTTTTTTTTTTAATTTAAACATCGTGAATTTTCCCTGTTCAAAAAATAATAAATAGATAAATAAATAAAGAGACATGCATCATCATGTGCGTTACAAAATCCGACCCTGTACTTTTTCTTCACTTGGCTTGCTAAAACCCCGCAGCTCACTCTGACTCAGTCGTTGACAACCAGCCCCAGCTCTGAGTACCCGTTTTGGACCGACCCATTTGGCCCAAAACGGAACTGAAATAGTTTTTAGCAACACCCAGATGAGATTTTCTTATACATGAAGCGGGTCAAGAAGAACCCGGACAGTGATGTCGGAACCCAGTCGGATCCTGACAACTGCAGTAACTACGACAATGTGTTGAGAGATCCGGTTGCTCAATACGGGTTTGAGTTTAATTCGATGCGGATGATGGGTCTTGTTGTCGTTACTTTGATGCTTGTTTCGGTTCTGTTCTCAGTGTCGGTGGTGCTTAGAGACCCACCTGATGATGGCGTTTGGGAGGCCAATGAAGCTAAATCTTTTGAAGTCAAATCACGAAAAGGTACTTGCTTTTTGAAACCTGTTTTTTTTTTTAATTTGGAAATTGTGGTTCATTTATTTTATAATCCCATACGAATCTGTTTGTGCTGTTTTTAGTAACACTATCAGTTTCAGTATAATGAATGATCTGCATTTTGATTGAATCGAAGTTGATTTTTTAATCTAATTTTAGTCGTAGGATCTGACGCTTAACCATTTTGAAGATCCTGAAAAGTTAATGCTTTACGCCTTTGAAATCAAAACGTTATACTTCTAGTTGCTTATGCTTGTAAAGTTATATTTAGCTTTTAGCTTTAATGAGTATGTCACTTGTTTACTATAGTGACAGTCATAGTAGGTCTTCATCTTCTTTCCTCTGCTCTGTCAGCTTGCGTGACCCAATCCTATAGATCTTGCAGATTAGCTCACTATACAGCTTCTATTTAGCTCTAGCTAAATCCTCAACAAATGGCCAGTTGTTCAACTAAATATTCTGTTGTGTTTGTGAACTTCAGTTGGCTGTATAAATTTGCCACACATTGTCTTAACTCATTGATTTGCGTTCAGTTAGAAATCTGCAAGCAATTGGAAGTAATGAGAAATGAGAAACTGATCTTTTAATGGTTCTTGGGAAACAAATTGACCATTTCTCCTGCGTTATTTAATCTTCAGATGCACTTGATTTGTTGCATGATTCTTTTGACTGCAAGCAGTCTTGCAAAGCGAATCAGCACTTGATACATTCTCTCTTCTTCTTCTTCTTTTTTCCCTATCATAGTTTTTAGTGCAGAAGAGGATTCCTTTCAGTCTGCTGAGGTGCCAAAGGAATTGCTTGGTGGCCTTCTTTCTGCTGAGTTCGACAAAAAATCTTGCCTTAGCAGATACCAGTCTGCCTTTTATCGAAAAGAACTATCACGGAAACCTTCTTCTTACCTCATTTCCAGGTTACGAAGTTATGAAGCTCTTCATCAAAGATGCGGACCGTATACTGAGTCATATAACAAAACCGTGCAAAAACTCAAGTCTGGCAATCAACCAGAATCCTCAGACTGTAATTATTTAGTATGGATTTCCTTTAGCGGATTAGGGAACAGAATTTTAACCCTTGCATCAACATTTCTTTATGCTCTACTTACAAATCGGGTGCTACTAGTCGATCCTGGAGTTGACATGGTTGATCTCTTCTGTGAACCATTTCCAGAGGTCTCTTGGTTTCTCCCCTCAGATTTTCCTCTGAAAAATAAGTTTGACAGCTTTGATCAAACTTCTCCGCACTGTTATGGGAGGTTGCTGAAGAATAACAATACTATGAATTCAAATGGGTCGTCACGATCTTTTGTGTATCTCCATCTAGTCCATGATTATGATGACCACGATAAGCTTTTCTTTTGCGATGAAAATCAAAGTTTTCTCCAGAAAGTACCATGGTTGATCATGAAAACTGATAATTACTACATCCCATCTCTCTTCTTGATCCCATCATTTGAGCAAGAACTCAGTAATCTCTTCCCAAACAAAGACTCTGTTTTCCACTTCTTGGGTCGGTATCTCTTCCACCCCACGAATCCGGTCTGGGGACTCATTACCAGATACTATGATGCATATTTAGCTAGAGCAGATGAAACAATAGGCATCCAGATACGAGTCTTTGATACTGGTGTTGGTCCATTCCAATACGTGTTGGATCAGATCCTAGCTTGCACCTTGAAGGAGAATCTGCTCCCCAAAGTTGACAAGGAGAAAGCCATCATCCGTCAGTCTGGGAATCAGACATCTAAATCAGTAATCTTGACATCTTTAAGCTCTGGTTACTTTGAGAAGATGAGGGACATGTACTGGGAATATCCGACTGTGACAGGAGAAGTGATAGGCATTTACCAGCCAAGTCAAGAAAGATATCAACAGACTGAAAAGCGCACACACAACAGGAAGGCATGGGCAGAAATGTATCTATTGAGCTTGACTGATGTATTGGTCACAAGCTCATGGTCGACATTCGGATATGTGGCTCAGAGTCTAGGAGGATTAAGGCCATGGATCCTTTATAAGCCTGAGAATCATACTGCTCCTGATCCACCCTGTCATCGAGCCATGTCAATGGAGCCTTGTTTCCATGCACCTCCCTTTTATGATTGCAAGGCTAAGAGGGGGATTGACACAGGAGTTTTAGTTCCTCATGTGAGACACTGTGAGGATATGAGTTGGGGTCTGAAGCTAGTTGATCATCAAGATGAGTTGTAAGTTGTAGCAGGATCTGTGTTGTTGTAACCGCCACCATCATAGTTGCAATTTGTGAGTGTACTATAGAATCTGCTGTTCCATTTAAAACGTATCCTAGTTTTTTTTCTCCCAAATTAATGTTCTAGTTATTTTGCTTACGAAGGAAGTTTATTTGTTTCCTTGAACCATCAAGAGTTACTGGTGTAACTCGCTTTTTTGAATAATGATAGACGAGTATGTGTCAAGAAACAAACTCTTCCTTCGATTGCTGGAGCAACTAGGGAGTTTACGTAAAACTTGTAAGTCTTATAAATATGAAATTATTCTTACTGCATGATTATGCCGCATATCAGACACTCAACTTTAATTCTTAGTTACCAAATTGAAATATGAAACACAAGGATGAGCAACCTTTTCATTCAAGTGATTCAAGTTTAAAGTTTTCCAATGCAATACAAACGGTCTTTTAGACTACCTTTGTTTAGTTTCCTTCAGTTATTTCCATCTATCATGAAGCAGGCCCAGTCCAAAACAACATCATACTTATCAATTCTTTGACGAAAAGCGGACACAGGATAGCGAACATATCTGTTCAGTTGTCAATTGTCAATCATATAAGAAAAGTACTCATTTAACATTTAACTTCGAACCATATAAGCATCGATCAGTCACGGATGTCAACCATCATGGATGAGCCAGATTCACATATTATACAATAACATTATTTTCATCTCCATGCTCGCCCTTCAGAGATTCCCTTCGTTGGCATACTGTTTCCGATCAATTCTTCCTCCCTTCACACAAGATTATGTGGTATCCATGCCTGCATCATAAAAACAAGATACATAAGCTATTATATGGGGAAACGATACTGCTAGACTACCAAATGAACCAAAAACTTGCTGATGCAAAAGCTTCAATAACAAGAAATTAAAAGCATACGTAGACTTGAAAGGTGCACTGGTAACTCCAACGGGAGTATTGAAGGCAACTTCCTGAAATGGGCCAGCCATCTTTCCACGTGGAAACCATCCAAGATCTCCACCCTTCTTTCCTGACGGGCATTCTGAGTATTCTGCAGCTATCTGAAAAGAAGTGGACAAAATGAAACATAAACAATATACAATCAACATCCAAACTAAGGCATTCATAAATGTGGCCAACTAAAGACCCATTTTTTCCCCTAGAAAGTGCAAATAGGAAATGTAAGAACTCACTGCAATACTCATCTAAGATAGTTATCAAAATTTGATGTTTTGTCTTTTGAACATTCAATAAAGACACTTTCTACTTATTTCACCTTTGAAAACTCAGCTTGTGGAACCTTGTCCCCATTGCTCAGCCAACCATCTTGCAGCTTCTTGTATGCCTCATTGATCTTCCCTTGCTTCTCACATAAGATGTGTCGTGCTAAAACATAATTGAGGACCAAAATGAACAAAAGGTTAACAAGAAGGATGTAAAAGATAAGCGACAAGAAGCACTAAAAGTTATGAAAGCTACAGGATAGAGTCAGCAAAAATAAGAGACCTTTGACATATGTGCAGGTGCCGAGGCCATCAGCTGACTTCCCACCTTTTCCTTTACCCTTTGAATCATCAGCTCCACCAGCTGCCTGTTTTCCTTTACCCTTCCCTCCATCCTTTGGTTTAGAATCCTTTCCCATAGGTGAAAAATCTAATTTATCAAACTTAAAGTGCTGAGTGTAAACAATCATAGAAAATGGAAAATTCTTAAAATAACTATACCATCACAATCATGGCAAATGCAGACAAGATAAAATTAAAACTCATACCTAAAGAAGTAAGAGTTTGAACGATACAAATATAGGATAAATGAAAATAAATGAAAGCAAGGGAAATACAAAATTCAAACCAATCAAATAGGTGAGCAGGTCAAAACAAATAGAATGATGGTTTATATTATATACACAGCCACAGCTGCACAGTTGCAGCATGAATAGTACAAACTCAACAAAAGAAAATGATAAGGGAAAAATATATGTTTGAAGGAAAAGATAGCAAAAAACAATCAGCACATATTTTCATTTGTTTCTTGATTATCCAAATAGAATGAATATAAAATATATATAATCTCAATTGACATTGTATATTATGGATATTATTTTTTTGATGAACTTCAAACAAACAATGACTTCTGCTTTATACTTCCTAAACAGAACAGGAAAAGGCAAACCATATCCCATATATTAATCAATCAAACAAAGTTCAAAATTCTATAATTAACATCAGTAATAACAAAACATGCATGTGATTAACAAACATATCAAATTTTCTTCAAATGATGGTGACCTCCATTTTCCCAGTTTACTTACAACTCCAGATAATCTTGCCGCCTCATCCATAAATTCCACTAAGGATCAACAAAAGCACACATATAAACTCATTATAGCCACACCAAATTTCAATCCCGAAAAGGTTCCCCTCCAAAGCACCAATAATGAAGTTACCAACCAACCCCAAACATAACTCGTAGATGAAATTGCAAATAAAACCAAATGAACTTGCAAATTACCATTCAAATCACGACCATTTTTACATCTTATTACAAAAATCAAAACATACCCAGATGCAAATTAAGATGGTAAATGATCACATAATAGCACAATTCCGCATCAAAATTTATAAAAAGAAAACAAGGGTCAATGGAATGCATGAATTAAAAAAACAGGAGAATTTCTTTATTTCTTATTCTACGGATTACGTTAATAGAGAAAATAATAAAATCATAAATAAAACAGAAAGATCTATCAGAGCAAAATCAGTACATTACCTTAAAAGATTTGACTTCGATCGAAAGGGTTCAACAGAGTAACTCAGAAACACAAAAGAACCAGCAGCCAACTGCCAACCTCTGCGGTTTCTCGTGGGCACCGTAGAAATTAAAACCTCCTCGTCGTTGTGAAGCCGAGTTTGTCTTCAACTAAATTACATAACTGCCCTTCTTTGGGGCTATGTGCACCACGTGTTATATTGTCTGATTTCATTGAACTTCGGAAGATATTTTATAACATTACTGCACATTCTAAATTTTTTATTTTAAAAAATTATCTGAAATGATGTATCATTAATTAAATAGTTGATAATTTTTTACAAAATTTAAATACATTAATTATATTATTTCACCAACCAATTGATAAATAACACATCATTTAAGATAATTTTTTAAGATAAAAAATTTAAGATGTGTAGTATTACTCGATATTTTATCATGACGATCAATTAGAGAAAGTTTAAAAAATTTAAGATGTGTAGATTTTTTTTTCTTTTTCTTTTTAATTAGAGAAAGTTAGTACGATATTGTATATATTTTCTGCTTTTTTTTTTAATTTTAGTTTTCAACTAGATATACATAATCTGTTAAATTGCTAATAATCTATAAATGTGGGATGGGTGATACTTCATACTTAGGACGACTCTGATGTAAATCGTAGATTGTATAAATTCCACCAAATAGAAGTGTTCCACCCATTTATATTTTTCTATTATTAACAAATGGAAGTGTTCCCCTCATTAAAATTTTTATATTATTTAAAAAACGGAAGTGTTTCTCCCACTAATGCGTATGTATTGCTCTTTACCTGCTAATAACATTATAATTCATTTATCTCCTTAAACAAATTTATCAATTGCCTCAAACTTGATTCTGCTAAAATTTTTAGTTGTTTTAATTCATTGGTAATTCCATATATGCACCAAGGGGTGTACCAATGTTTTTGCTTTCAAATTTATAATAGACAAATTTTTGTACGGGAACAGGTCCGGAGGGATTTTTTTATACTTGAGAAGGATGAGAATAACTTTATATACAATTTATTATTGAACAAAAATAATTTAATATCTTATTTCTTATTTGGTGAGGTGAAATTTTCCTCCCCTCCCCATCTGCTCATTTCTAATTTTTATTTTCATCTTATTTTATTTCTTCTAACATTTTTAGTAATACATTTAAAATTTAAATTATAATTGTATCGATGTAAATAAGATTTATAAAAATAATATAAATAACAGCTAATGCAAACACTTAAAAGATTCACGAAAGTAATTGTATTGATCATTTATACCATGTTATTTTTATGAATGTATTCAATCTTAAAACTCTATATTTGCTAATTTCATAGATTATCTTGTAATTTTGATGACACTGATTTAGTTTGATGAAAATGATCTTAATTACTTTAGTTTATTTTGATATTTTTGTGTTGATAATGCCATTTATACTTTTACTTTGGTATAATTAAATCCAGTTTGCAAAATAAAGTATAAGTTATTGGAGATTAGATTAGCCTCAAGAATCCTCGTTCCCTCCCATCAAACAATTTGGAAGGATATAACAACAAAAGATTATAAGAAATAAACAATGATCAGTCAACATTTGTAAAAGCATCCGGTTTTCCCAACATTTTAATTTAATTTTATTTTTTTTTGGAAAAAGGAATTTCACTCAATTCTATCAAAAGCATATTTCAATATCTAGTTTCTATGCCGCATAACTACATATATTCTGTGAGGCGTGTGCTACCATGGTATCATCTTTTAATCTATTCAAGAAAACTTTCGCAATAATTGTTTTAACAGGATGACCAAGAGCTTCAATCTTCGTTTCAAGGATCTCCAGCATCGCTCTGGAGCTCCTATCGTCCATTCCGTCAAGCAGCATATGTCAGTCAGAGTCGGAATCCAAGAGCGGCATCTGGTAAGCATCTTTTGGTTCCTCATCAGTGATAGAAGGAGGTCGAGCTTCGTTTGACCCTTGTTTTGCACGCTTTCTTCTTGCTGGTCTATTTTCATCCTGGAAAGATACAAGCATTTCCAAAGCAATTGATCCGTACAGATTTATGACTAGAAAAAGAAATGGAGATAATAACTCGAAACAAGTAACACGTATAAGTAGAGATGAAACTACTAGTGTAGGTAAAAGGGAAAAACAATAACTCAGCTCCTAATATTAGGACTATCCAAAAAATAATTTGTTTCAACATGAAGGATGACACTGAAATTCACTCTCGCTAACATAAATTTGTAGATTAGTATCATTTTCTACATGCTTATTACGCACAAACAAAATGCTTGTGTGTATCCGTGTGTGTGCGTGTAGCAACACAATGAAATATAAGGATTCCTCAACACAGCTTTTGCACATTATATTTGAAAAGAGTGAGAACCACTAAACTGAAGATTTCATAATCAAGCTCTCAATTACCTCATTAGCTGATGGTCCTGGTTGACCGGACTGACTTGGATGAGCCAGTTGTTGACCCCTCATCAGCCAGATGGTACCAAAAGACATTAATGCGGCCAAAAGCAAGGCTGGACCTATTCTTGGATCTCCCAGGTAATCATAACACTGGCCCATAATGTTGCGAATCCTTTGCTTCATTCCAATGCTCTTGGAAAAAGGCTTTGTGCACTTCTAGTCAAGAGAGGTTCAGAATCCTCAGGAACAAGCTCAGGAGTCTTCGCTCTCTGTATTGGGAAAAGACAGAAACTTCAGTGAACATAAGACTCACAAAGAGAAGTATCCACAAATTTTTATCCAGTTTTTCAGGTCTTAATATAAGCCATAACATTCTTTCAAAAAAAAAAAAATATATATATATATATATAAGCCATAACATAATAGCAATGAATGTTTAATGAAACAGACGTAAATTACACCCAGGAATCTAGAAACATTTTAGGAACTCCCTAATTAGAACCTAAAACAGTACCTTCAGAAAATTGAAACAACATTCATTTGTGGCAAACATGATAAGTAAGGATTTGGGGAATCTAAGTAATTTTTGATAACCAACATGAAACTAATTACATATAAATCATTAATCTAATAAGAACATTATAACTAAAAAGACAAGCGACAATTGAATGGAAAACCCAGTTGAAAAAGATTTACAATAGGAACTCAACTTACATAGAAGGGGAGATCCTTGGAGTCACCATCCTGAATTATTTCTGAGACCCATTTTGCAATCTGTGACAACGTAAAAGAGAGTAACAAAGACAGGTGAATTTGCAACCCATCAGGGCAGCCAACAACAAAAATGTTTGAGAAGTTCATACCTGAGGAATTTCATCTGAACCGTTGTACCTCACAACGAGCTGTGATGCAGGATCCACTTCCTGCTCTTGCATTGCATCCCATATATTTCTTGGCTTTCTCTCAATTTTAGCCTCATCTTCAGTGGTGTTTCTTTTGTAACGCACAATAAATAACTGAGGAACATCACTCATATCCCTCCTTGCTCCACAGGTTTCAAAGGATGTTTCCGAGAAAAGGTAGAAAGAACAATATCTCTGGACAAAGAGAAATACTATTAGTAGCTTATGGCGCCTGACATTATTGCATAAATTAAGACATAAACATGTACACAATTATCCCAAAAATGAATTGAGGATCACCATAAAACCATCAAAGCAACCAACACAATATGGCTTGATTCAGTTATTCTCAATGGTTTGGCCAAGTGGTTTTCAAGAAAATTTATTTGGCTGGCTAATAGAGTTTGAATCTTGGGGAGGTAGGGGGTTAAAAGTTTGATCTGGGCTTTTGCCCAACCCCTCAAAAGTTTTAAATAAATATATCATATAATATATAAAAGAAAAGAGTAGTTCACTTGTTGAAGACATTTAGTCCCGGTTTGTTTTAAACTTTGTGAAACTGAGAACTCTTCTTTTTAGTTCAGTTCCAATAATAAAAACAGAAGAAAACCTGAAACCAACATGTCGACTATCTTTTTTAAGATTATGCATATAGGAATATTTGATATCTTGTAAATAGCACGTGTTCAGAGTATGACATTCACTGCATTGACATAAAGTTCCGTATAAAAACTTTGCCATAAAGAAGGTTGAACTTCTAAATGTTTATCCCAAAAAGAAATAAGTAATATATGTGATAATTATTGGTTCTACTTTTTGAAACAACACCAAAATGAACCAAAAGTTCCCCTACAAAAACAGCAGTTACATAGATTTCTCTATTATTGGCAAGACAAAGGTTTTTCCTAAACTACATCAATAAATGCTAACAATCCTAAAAGATAAAATACTAATTCATGGTGCATTCTCAAACAGCGATACAAAGAAGATTCATAGCTTGAAGCAAATAACTAAACTATGTCAACATATTTTGCAGAGAGAAGCCTGCAAATTAGTGA
This sequence comes from Citrus trifoliata, assembly GCA_018350135.1. Taxonomy (NCBI): domain Eukaryota; kingdom Viridiplantae; phylum Streptophyta; class Magnoliopsida; order Sapindales; family Rutaceae; genus Citrus; species Citrus trifoliata. The sequence goes on along the minus strand of CM031386.1, from coordinate 8,073,041 downwards.
AGACCCTGTGAAATGCCTTTAATTTGTTCCCAATAAGGTTCATTCATTAAACAAAATTCTCTGATTAGCTGTGATCAACCAATAACAATCAGGTAATCTTTAAGAAATTCAGACAGATGTGCCTTAAGCACTAATCAATATCATCGACATGCTAGGAAACAACAACCATAAAACAAAGAGATCAGAATGCAAAAAGAAATCAACATAGAACAAAGAAATTAGCATGATAAAACTCACATCTTGAGCTTCTCCATCAAGCCAAGCAAAAGTCAGTCTCTTGTTTCTGAATGCGACTGCTGCTGGTGCTAAAGATTGATCTGTGTCAGCTGCATTTGATTCATCATCACTTAATAATGTTTCTTGAACCCTGCGCATGGTCTACAGCCTTGTGTTATTTGCTCCATTACTAAACTCAAAGAATTTATGGGCAATTGTTGTACCAAATAATACACAACTGAATATAAAGACAAAAGTATTGAGCTCAAATGTCACTGAACAGTGGTCCATTAATCTCAGAGAAGTCCCAAAAAAGTGAATACTACCACTAGCTGCTACCTATTTTAATAAAGCAGCATCATGTCATATGTAGAAAATAAATCACCATAAAAAGAGATGCTGGATGCTTGTGTCTCATGTCTCACATTGGTGTGAGAATGTCTCAACAGCAGTTTTAAGAATTTACTAAAATGGGATAGATCAACTAAAATAAGGGAGAAGATGTCCAGTGGGTTCTAAAATGAAAGAAAGAGATCAAAACTTAAACTCAATAAGGTTTCATCTCCACAACAGATAGGAGTGCATCTCCTGAAAAAACAATATAACTTTTTGTTGCAAGAGATCAGAAACTCTGCTGAAATTCCAAGAGAAAATCTTATGATGAAAAACAGTTATAAATCATTAAAAATCTAGAAAAATACTCCCTCGAAAAACTGCAGTAGAAAAAAATTTCAGAAAGTCGATAGGAACAGTTTTCCTTTGTATCCTCTTTTTGGAAAAATTCTTTTCTGTGAGGTATGCTACTCCCCATGTTTCCCATAACAAAGTTTCTCATTTCCCTTTTTCTCTTTAGAATATGGTGCATATGTGAAATCAAAAAGAAAAGATATTAAGCTCTCTTTTGCCAATTACCCTTTGCTTTGACTTTGTAGCAAGTTTTTAAATTTTCAAGGGGTAATGACAGAACAAAAAAGTCAAAATTTACAATGTAAATGTAATTATATCTTCTCTACAAGGAATTGTGCAAAAAAAGAATTAAGACTAATCAGAGGAAGGAGGAAGCTGATAAATTTGTTATGAGAAACAAAGTTTTTTTTTTTTTTTCATGGGGAGAAGAAAAGAAAAGAATATTGATAATATAGTTATTGCACTCGGATTTTCAAGACCAGAATTTCTCAGATCAGAATCCAGGCAGAAATGCTTACCTCTCGCATTTTGTTTAGCTCTGGACTTAGCCTTCCCGCAAGAATAACACAATACCAAATTGTAGTATCGCTTCCAGCACGAGAATAGCCTCGGGCATCACAACCCAATTCCATTGATGTCACACTCCTTAATTGAGGAAGCTCTGAAACACAAGTACCACAAAAATAAAGACCTATCAAAATATAGATAAAATTGATTCTGAATCATAAAAAACAGAAAATAAAAATGGCAATAGCATCTTCAAGGTTGAAATTAAAGATATTTCAAATGGCCATAGGACAAACAACAAGGATCTATATCAACAGATTTCAATCACACAACCTAGTAAAGGTAATATCATGTGTTCCTAATTTCCCTCAGTCAGCCCTCAGCTGAGTACTACATCATCTTGAAATATGACACAGCCACAAGGTGATTTCCATCTCTTTCATGCTAATGTGAGCAGTAAAGCAGGTAAAATAGAATGGTGGACGGAAGATATGCATCTCTACATTTTTTCATGCTTGACATCATTTGTACTATAAAACTTAATTTCTCACACCAACCTCAGCTAGGGTTTATGTTCAATTTTTGTTTGTGTATCGAGAGGAATGGGGCAGATTGACTGGAAATAAGAAAAGCAACTATAAACTTAATTTGATGGCTATTTTCAATCTGAAAGATTTATAAACCCACCTCTTGAACTTTTAAACCAATTTGTATAACTAAAAACAAATGATGAATCAAATAAATGCATTTCAGTATCTCATTTCCAAATGAAGCCAGCAAGGTAAACTAAACTATTGGTAACAATAACGTGAGAAAATTACACTTGTGCTCCTTTTGAAAGAAAAGGTATATAACAAGGAATAGTGCATTGAGAGTACCTTGCAGTTTGTTTTGTTCCATGACTTCTGAAAGCCGTGAATTATTAAATGATCCTGCAACATTATAAGCACTATTTAGCCTTTCACAAATTCAAAGGGCACCAAGAGTGAACAAGGTAACAGAAGAAGAATAACATACCATAGTACACGACAGGTTTAACACCCGGATCTTTCAAGAAAACAATGGCAGGCGCTGATTCCACCTCAAACCTATTGTCATTGACGAAAACTCAGTTACTACCTTCAACAATCGGAAACAATAAAGCACAAATCCTTCATTGGTTTCCACTGCAAGTAATCACAGATGTATTGTTGCAATTCATTGCAATTATACATGCAACTGAAAAATAATTGTTTATACGATTGATAGATAACTTTATTTCAAATGTTCCTTGAAAAGCATTTTTTTATCATGGTTCATGAAACATGAAAGACTGGCATAGCAAAATCTCATTAATGAGAAAGCATAACCACTTACGTATTCCACCAAATGGAAGATTCCTCCTCTCGCCATAGCACGAATGCAAAAGAGGCATAAGCCCAATAATTCCTTGAAATTTGACGTACAAATGGGGAAGCCCGCTCCCCTGTTTTTGAGAAAAAGATAACCTTTACCTACAAGTAAAAAGCAACATGTTCATAAGATACAAATTAAAGGAAAGATTTTGATGCAGGATGCGAAAGTGAACATTTGCAAGCCACGATTGATAATAAAAATAGAATTACAGAAATTGACAATGCTATGCATAGGATACATGCATTGCAGAAATATCCATATTTTAGCATCAAGATTCTAATTTGATAATAAATTTTTTAATTGTTTATTACCTTCAAAATACTGTGTTCCCCAAAATGATGGCAAAAGTTTTAACCCCCTTCCACTAAACCGCACCCACCCCAAAAAACATTTTGAATAAAAACAAAAATTAAATCGATCTACTTTTTTGTTGAACTATTATCCCAAATTAATTAGCTGATGTGAAACCCAAAGAGGCAGACATAAAATGTATGGAAAAGTCAAATTTTGCATGAGAATATAATCAAATTGCAAAATAAGTAAATAAATAAATCATGCCTCAGAATTATCGTTGAAATACGAGAAACCAGAAAAGGAATCATACCTTATGAGGACCAGTTTTTGCCAGAAAATTTTTTCCCTGGATTGCAAAACAATAATATATAACTCCATGTCATTTAGCAAGGAGGACAGAGAGATAAAATCAAAAGAACAATTATCCACATAATGCAGGTGGAAATAAATATTTACGGAATGAAAAATAACAATCAAACTAGAAGCTAATGGTGATAATGCATCATTTACTCATCTACTTGAGACAAATTCACTCAAAAATGCTTCTTTTTACCCCCAAAATTTTGACAGTTAGACTTAATCCATCCAAACCCTCACCCCATCCAAACCCTTACAAGTTAAAAAAAGAGGGATAACTAGCGGAGCAAATCTTTCTTCTAAAATCATTTGGGAAACAATTTTTTGATTCATAATACCCTAATGCTCGCTTTGGATTCACAGATTGGCGGAGTTTCATAGGTTACCAAGAAGGATGGAAAAAAGATTCAAAGACCTCTAGAATGAGAAATACTTTATAGAAACATAATATCCAAGTATGATACAAAAATATATTGAATGCCAAAAAGTACCATCATGATTAATTAATGGTTACAACTTGATTAGAGAATCAACCGGTTCGGCTCTAAAAATTTTATGCAAGAAACAGGATGTCTAAAGTGAATTTTTCCTGGGGCATAAAGGTATATAGTGTACAGAGAGAGTCAATAGTAATTACCATTGACTCCTTCGTATAGTAGAAAATACGAGGTAACTTGAGTATAGCTGTAGCAAACCAATCAGTAACTGCATCAACAGATAGTTCTCCCTCAAACCTTACAACACAGATCAATTTGAGATATCATTCAACTATAACATTAAACATGACTTGGAGCTTAAAAAAAAACATAAAAAGGTCATGAGAGATTACACCTAAGTAAACAGTATGCAGCATATCTAAAGCTTCTGCAGCTGACAGTGAAATATATAATTTTTCTTTTTCTAATAATCCCAAAAAAAAAAAAAACTAACTGGCAACTCACCTCGTCATACAATCTGAAGATTTACACCCAGGCGGGAATGCAACCAGTGAGGGAAGACCTGTATTCATTTCTAGTAAGTTAAAAAAAAAGAAAATGAAAAGTGCTTGGTCAAAATTAACTTTTACCTACAATAGAAACAAACAGAACAATACATGAAGTTTACAATAGCAGATAAAAATCAAAAACAGGAAAAAAAGAAATTCTGGTAACGAAAAATAACGTTCAGCTTAAAAATCCACCTAAATTCCAAGTCTTTGGCTACTTAAGATTGTATGTACGTGTATGCATGCAATCACAAGAATGCATGGGCATCAACTCACTAATATTCACCTTATGTTGTGTCTCCATCCAACCTGTTTCGATATCAACAGTTAAATTTCTTTTTGAAGCTTTTGACACCATATACATGAATCAATAAAGCTTTAAATTTATTGAAATCTCAAATTTTGGTCATCATAGTGTTCCAGAAGTACCCTTGAGGTTTTCCTCTATTGTTTCAATAACAGTGAATCAAAATTGAGTAGATATAAGACTTACCACGTCTAAAGAAAATTTGTCCTATCGGCTTTCTCTCAGCAAGGTGAGTTGCAAGACGAATATCACCAAGTTCCACCATACCAGTATTTGCAATCCCTTCCAACAACGCAGCTAAATGCAGAAAGACGGAAATCTATCAAATTCTTTAAGTGGCACTGTGTTTCATGCTGCTCAAAAGGCACCCTACACATCCAAGCTGTACTTGAACTACAAAGTATTTTGTAAGTTCTTATATTTATGTCCCCCATTATAAAGTAGAGGGAAAAGGACGAGATAATAAGAAAAATAAACTTCTTCCTCAGTCTAAAAATGAAAAACTAAAAAGACCAACATTTTTCACAGAATGAAATACAATTTACCTAAGAGCCCTTTTGTCCAACAAAATTGTGAACAGTAATTTTCTTTGATAACTATGGGTTTGGTTTAGTTTGATTTTAGGTTCCTATTTGAGTTAGTTATTTAAGTTCAGCCTTCTATTTTTATTCAAGTTGAGCAGGGTTATGTCATAAGTGATGTACAATTCTTATAGCATTACATACAGGATCATCTGGATTCTATAAACAAATAACAAGTAAACAGATCAAATCAAATTAAGAAAAGTAAAAACTGAGCACCTTAGATGACCCAGCAACAGAAACAAAGAAAAACAAATTATTAATTAAGTTACAAATACCAATTGTTTTCCAGGCACCAGAAAATTGACCACAAAGATAGCTCCCATCCGAAAACACCTGATATTTCCATGAGCCTTGGTAAAATATTTAATCAAAACAATTAAACTGTGCAGTCAATAAAAGGATCTATCAACAAAATTAATGACGAGATTAATGATTCATTAAAACTAAATTTGACAAAATGCAGATGGCATGCAAGTCCACAAACTTTTACAAGCTAAGTTTGATACTCAGATCGACTGAGCACATACTTCAATCATTTAGCACTAAGGTTACAGTATCTTAATCCTAGATCTTTTTTTTCTTTTGACAAGAAGCAAGATGCATGCATATGCACAAAAGGTGAACAAGCTGTCCACGGAACTTGAAAATTACACCAGAGTATACAGTTGAATGCCAAACAACTCTCAAGTTTCATACAGGATATGGCCGGTCACTGATGAAAAATAACATTTTAGTTAAGCATAAAAGTAACTGGTAAAATTTGAAGACATGAATTCTTTATGTAAAACTTATATTCACATAAATATTAAAATACTCATCTAAAAGCAACTGAATTAAAACATAGTTGTGTAATTTCATCTAACTTCTAAAATACTCATCTCACTTCTAAAATACTCATCTCAATATAATAAATGGACATATATGCTCCGTGTCGGAATCTACCACGTATATAAAAGAGAGAGAGTCCATGGCTCATAAAAGATTAAAACAATAATCAAAATAATATACCAACATATTACTGACAGCAATTTTACCTGAATTAGCCATGGCTTAGAATCATGAAATATGGATGGAAAATCCTCAGATGTGACAACATTAAAAGCATGAACACTACGATCTGATGGGAAAAAATTTATAATTTATCAGCAGTTTACAAACTCCCAAATCATCAGCTTTTAATAACAATAATAACATTTATAATCATCTGTACTAACCAGTGGCATCTAGTAAAGGAAGATCTATACGTGAATAACTCTCCTCACCATACTGCTCCCTGACCTTCTCCAGAATATGCTACAGACAAAAAGTAAAGCCATTAAATGCACCAGTTTAAAAGCTGGTAAAGAGAGACAAGAACTGAAAGGACACAAGCAAGATAGAGTGAAAGATCAGAGGCAACTACTTACTAGTTGCTCATCAATTCCATATATGTCATAATTTCTTTTCCATAGAGGATCGGTCAGAAGCTCATAAGCATATTGGATCTGGAAGAGAAACCTTGTATTTAACCAACAAAGTTGCCAAAAAATAACTTAACGAAAGAGCCGTTCCACTGATTTCAGGAATGCCACAGATGTAACAGAGAAGACACCACAAAAATAACATTACAACAATTTATTGTTGTGCAGAATGGGAGCAAAGCCACAACATACATACAAACAGAGATGGAGCCAGAAATCTAGTTCACAGGGGGCAAGTTAAGAATGATTTCAATATAATGGGTCATAACTTCAACTCATTGGAGCATTTCATAAAGTTCACGAGGATAGGAGCTTAAATTATTCAATTCATGGGGATACTTCAATTGAGTTTACAGGGCAGAGGCTTAATTAATAGATGCACGGCGCAGCTGCCCCCACTTGTTCCATGCTAACTCTATCCTTGCATACAAAAGTTACATTCAACATGGCAAATATAGAATAGTACCAAATTTAAACAACAACAGAGCATATGAACTCCTGTTTTTTTCAATAGTTCTTCAAATTGCCCCATTTATTAATCAATCTACCCAGGCCTACTCTGCATTTTTGCTAAAATGGTGGAGCAACAACAAGGGGCTGGTTAATATATTCTTTGAACAAGTTAGATATATTCCTTTTAGGCCCCAAAAGGTATTCAAATATTAAGCAACCTAAGTTGAGATTCACGCAAACACACACACAAAAACCCAAAAAAAAAAAGAAAAAAGAAGCATTCGCCGAGATCCAGGCCATCACACCATGGCAAAGTTCAAATAGACAAAGCTGAAACTTATTGTCCCCACTAAATCAACAGCATACTCCAGAATTTCTACACAGGACTCTTTTGCATCATTATACTAAAGCTCTAAATGAAATAAGCTATCAAATATTCAAAGCACAGCAAATTAGAAAATGAAAAATATGATCAAATTAAGCTCCATCTGTCCATCATCTCCTCCCGTCTCCTGTACTCTCATAGAACATTATACAAGTTCTACAAGTTCTACAAGTTCTAGTTTTCAAGTTATATAAATCAGAACTCATAAGTAGTATGTTAATGAACCCGCATTTGTAACACATTTGACATTGCACATCAGCTATCAACAAGTCATCATCCAAATGTATAGAAAGAAAAATTTACTAACCTTCAAGAAATCCGCAGTGCTTGGAATTTCCTCACCTGAATTCCTGAAACAATCAAGCGGGTGCAACATTTTTCAGTTTATGAGGCGTTAGTTAATTACAATTAAACAAATAATTAAATAATAATAATAATACTTTATTACCACTTGGATGAGAACTTCTCATAGGCTTCTTTCACTTGTTCGACCGAACTGTACGGTTTTATTCCCAAAGCTACATACACATACATATAATTCACGAAACCAAAGAATAAAATTAAATTAAAAAATACAAAAATAAAAAGGGAACGTAAAACGTAACAGGTAGAGGCAAGAGGATGATGTGAAAAAAAAGAGAGAGTAGAAACTGACCGTCGTAATGAGAGGGGGGAAAAGACCGAGGGAGAACGACGAGCTGGTAAAACAAACCGAGGCCGAAGAGAATCAGCGGGGCCCAGTACGCTTTGACTTTTGATATCACTGTCGGCCCAGCCATCAATATAAGCGAATGGCTCACTGGTTCTGGTTCTGCCTCTGCTGAACGGAATATGCGAAACCAAACGAGAGAGAATATGTGTCGAAGATGAAGAAAGGAAAGTATGTACGCACACTGCGCAGGCAAATCAAATTAATCAAAATCTGTTGATTACGTTCGATGATTATGATTTGATTTGGATTTCCTTCTTAATACTAACGGTGATTACTATGTACATACTAATTATGGTGAGGCGTAATTGCACGCGCGCGGTGAGACGAGAATCCGAGTAAGTACTTACACTCGTCCGAGCTAAAAAGCCCAGGTATGGTGAAAAAAAGCTTGGGCCTGAGGCTCCCCACACGAGCCATAAATTTTAAAGAGTAATGATATACTCATAAATTTTTATATAAATTAATATGATATTATAAAATTAATTGAATTAAATATTTTTTAATTTATATAATTTATTTATATTATTTTATATTTTTATTTAACTAATGAATTAATATCACATCACTTTGTACAAGATAAGTTTGAAATGAATTGAATGAATTCTGTATATATTATTCAGCCACCATATCATGAGTTTATATACAAGATACAAAAGCAAAAGAATGCCGAAATCTAAGGCAAACCCATTAATGTGATTCTTATCTATAGATGTACAAAAGTAAGAAAGGAAACAAATAAATCATATAATTATACAATCAATTCAAATCTTCGTGATTGACTTCTCAATCTTTAACATTCCCCCTCAAGTTGGAGTGTATAGTCATAACACTCAACTTGCCAAGTAGATGATGAAACTGAGCTAGACCAAGGGCTTTAGTAAAAATATCAACTGGTTGTTGGCTGGTGAGACAATCAATCTTGATATGCTTTGTACGCTCGTGGAAAACAGGATTTGAAGCAATGTGAATGGTTGCCTTGTTATCACAATATAACATAACTGTTTGCGAATGTTTCACCTTTAAGTCTTCAAGTAAATATTTTAACCAAGTAATTTCGCAACAAGTGGTTGCCATAGATCTGTATTCAGCCTCAGCTGAAGATCGAGAGACAATTATTTGCTTCTTTGTTTTCCAAGAGATCAGTGATTTTCCAAGCATGATACAATATCCAGTAATCGACCTTCGAGTATCTCTACATCGTGCCCAATCTGCATCACAATAAGCCTTCAACTGAATTGAGCTATGTGCTGACAGGAATATCCATTGGCCTAGTGCTTGCTTAATGTATCGTAAAACTCGATGTGCTTACGATGTGCTGCATCTAAGTGTGATGTACATGGCTTGTCCATGAATTAACTTAGCACATGTACTGCATACACCAAATCTGGTCGTGTTATAGTTAAGTAAATCAATCTACCAACGAGCTTCCGATATAATGATGGTTCTGTTAATAAATCCTCATCTGATGCACTTAAATTTAAGTTTTGCTCCAAAGGAATTTTTGTTGGTTTTGCACCTAGAAAACCCTTGTCTTCAAGGATTTCAAGAGCATATTTTCTTTGACAGAGATGAATCTCATTTCTCGAGTGTGCAACCTCAATGCCTAAGAAATATTTCAAGCTTTCAAGACCCTTGAGTTTGAAACGACCATTCAAAAATTCTTTTAAGTTCTTGAATTTTCTTCAAATTATTTCTAGCTAAGATCACATCATCAACATACACTAAAACAACAATGAAATTTCCTTCCTCTGATTAGACGAACATTGAATAATCTGCCTTTGATTGCTTGTAGCCAGCATCTCTAAAGGCGGAAGAAAGTTTAGCAAACCATTGTCTAAATGCTTGCTTTAGACCATACAATGACTTGTTGAGTTTGAAAAACCTTGTGTCCCCCTTTCGTCCAAATCCAAGAGTGAGATCCATGTAGACATCTTCATGAAGATCTCCATGCAAGAACGCATTGTTAACATCAAGTTGATGAAGATGCCATTTTGTGTAGCTGTAATTGCAAGTAATACACGAACTGTCACCAACTTGGCAACTGGAGCAAATATTTCTATATAATCAAGCCCTACCTTTCACAACCAAACGTGCTTTATATCGTTCAACAGAACCATCTGGATTATACTTGACTTTGAAAACCCATTTACACCCTACTGATTTTTTGCCTTGAGGAAAAGAAGTCAAGGTCCATGTCTGGTTGTTTTCAAGAGCATCTATTTCTGCTCTCATCGTATTTCGCCAATTTTTGTCTCGAAATGCTTGCAAGAAGGACTTAGGTTCTGTTTGAAGAGAAATGGAAGAGGTGAAAGCTCGATGAGGAGAAGACAAACAATCATAAGATAAAAAATTACATAACAGATAGGGATTACCAAGAGAAATGACCGTAGCTGACTCCGACGATTGAGACATCTGATATGAGAGTCTATGTTGGATATGGAAGTCATGCAAATACCCAGGAGGTTTAGTTGGGTGAGAAGATCTACGTGGCACAATAGAAGCATTGAAATCCGTATTTGAAATATCAGTGGCTTGCTCTAGAGCTGGTGTGGGATTATCATTGCAATTTGAAGGCACATTCTCGTCATTTGAAATAGAAAATGGCATGGGCAAAATTGGAGAATGTGATGGACTTGAATAATTAGAGAAAGGAAATTGATCTTTATAGAAAATGACATCACGGGATATGAAAACTCTACGATTTTCTATTTCATAAACTCGATATCTTTTTTGTCCATAAGGGTAACCAATGAATATGCAACGAGTAGCACGTGCATCAAACTTGGATGGTTTTTGAGCATGTGTGGAAGCAAAACATAAACAACCAAAAACACGTAGATGGTTATAAGATGGTCTAATTTTATATAACATTTCATATGGAGATTTTTCAGATAAAATAGATGTAGGTATCATATTAATTAAATATGCAGCTGTAAGAATGGCTTCACCTCAAAAATATTTTGGTAAATTAACTTGAAAAAGCAATGCACGTGCCACATTAAGGAGATGTCAATGTTTCCAGTTCTACCACTCCATTTTGTTGTGGGGTGGAGACACAACTAGTCTGATAAATAATTTCTTTGTTAGAATAATAAAACGGCATGATGAATTCTTGGCCATTGTCACTACGGACGATTTTAACCTTTGAAGAAAATTGTGTCTCAATAAGTCGTACAAATGATTGTAAATGATGATAGGTTTCGGACTTATGATGCATTAGATAAACCCATGTGCATCGAGTGTGATCATCCACAATGGTCAAAAAATAATGGGCTCCTGAAATAGAAGATGTTTGATCGTCTCCCCAAATATCAATATGCAATAACTCAAAAGGTGTAGTAGAAAATTTTGAACTTAAAGAAAATTCTACTCTTGTTTGCTTTACTATAGGACACACTAGACAATTACTAATGTCGCAAGCTTTAATGTCAAGTACATTAATAGAAAGTAGATAAAGAGATTTATTTGATAAATGTCCTAAATGATGATGCCATAATTAAGAATGAAAAGAGTTCACTGATTGACAGGTGACTTCCTTGAACACATTCAGGTAGCATAAACCATCTCGTTTAGTTCCCGTCCCAATCATCTTTCTCAAGCATAGGTCCTGAATTACACAAGATTGGGAGGAGAAGATAAATGAGTATTGTGAATTTTGGGAAAGCTTGCTTACAGAAATTAAGTTGAAATGAAAGGTAGGTACACATATAACATTGGTCAAAGTAAATTGTGAAGAAAAATTAATGGATCTAATGTGTGTGATAGGAGCTAATGAACCATTTGGTAGTTTGACAGTTTGATTTTTCACTGGCGTATAATATGTTAAATAAGATGGGGAACAAACCATGTGATCTGTAGCACCACTATCTATGATCCATGGAGTACATTCTAAGGATGAGAAGAGACATAGATTTACCTTACAAGTGAGTCATGGCAGAAGTACCTACATGATGTGCCATAGGACCTGATTTATTAACATTGTTCAAGAGCTCAAGAATTTGCTTGCATTGCTCCTGAGTAAATGAATAACCACTTGATTCTTTACAATCTACAGCAAGTGAGGATGTTTAATTGGCACTTGGTTTGGAATTTCCTTTCCGATTTCGGTGATATGGAGGAAATCCATGAATATGATAACACTTGTCAACTGTATGGCCAACCCATCCGCAGTGATCACATTTTGGGCGTTCACGTTTTCTGTCTTTTCTCTTCTTCACATCTTTGTATTCTTTCATTTCTTGTGAGTTCATTTTTGCAGCAAGTACAACAGCTTCTGGTGCAATGGTTTGATTTGAAGATACCGCACGTTGACACTCATCTTGAAGCACCAATAAATATGACTTGTTCACATTCGGAAGTGGATCCATCAATAAAATCTGTCCACGAGTTGCAGAGTATGATTCATTTAGTCCCATAAGGAACTTCATTGTTTTGTGGCTTTACTGATAGTGGATAACTGCTTTCATTGATCCACAAGAACACGTTGGAATTAAACAAAGTGCATACAGTTCATCCCACAATGCTTTCAGCTTAGTATAGTATGTTGCTATCGACATGGTATCCTGCACCAAGTTATTAATTTCTTTTTCAACTTGAAAAATATATGGACCATTTACCTGTGAAAGTCGTTTTTTTTAAATCCGCTCAAATCTCACTTGCAAGTTTGCAATAGATCACACTAAGAGAGATTTCTTTTGATATAGAGTTGAGCAGCCATGATTTGACCATATCGTTGCAGCGATTCCAGTGTTGTGACTCAGCGACTGAAGCGTCTTCAGGATGCTTGATAGATCCATCAATAAACTCGATTTTGTTCTTCGCACTTGATGCCATAATCATTGCATGGCTCCAGGTATTATAGTTGTCTTCAGTTAAGGGGTATGACACTAATATTACTCCTGGATGATCAGAGTGATAAAGGAATAATGGGTTACTTGGATCTTCATAGCTGGAAATTGATGATGAAGCTTTTTCTTTGTTTGCCATGGATTAATGGCTTTAAAAAAAAATCAGATTGCTGGGATGAGCAGAAGAATCTGGTTACCAGAATCTTGCTCTGACACCATGAAAAGAATTGAATGAATTCTGTATATATTATTCAGCCACCATATCATGAGTTCATATACAAGATACAAAAGCAGAGGAATGTCGAAATCTAAGGCAAACCCATTAATGTGATTCATATCTATAGTTGTACAAAAGTAAGAAAGAAAACAAATAAAATCATATAATTATACAATCAATTCAAATCTTCGTGATTGACTTCTCAATCTTTAACAAAGTTTGTATAAGAGTTTGTGACTGTATTATCACTCAATTTTAAAACTTAATGTCATTTAACACTGAGAATTTGAGGTTCGATGGCACTGATAGAAGGTTTTGGTATTTATTACGTATTATTAGCTTTTATTTGTAATTACTGTTTTTTAACATTAAATTTTGACTTTAAAACAATATTTACTTAAAATTTGTTTGTTACTAACTAATAATAGTTGGTACTCGACTAGATAAGATAGTTTTTAAGTACCCCTAGTATAATCTCATTACAATGGCGGAGATAGTCGGCGAGGGAGTTGTAAGATTCGTCATTGACCATGCAGCTGGCCCAGCGACTTCTGGAATAACAAACGGCCCATGAATTGAGCCCATCATGTCTTTACTTTGGTTTATCGACTGCGCTTTAGAAACAATTAACTCAATAAATTCTGTCCATTAATTTTATTGTTAAAATAACATATTTAATAGGCTTGTAATTTCATCTGCAAACAATCACAAAAAGAAGGCTTTTAAATTTTTTATTTTTTTATCTGATATGTGAATGAGAAATATGAAATATTTAGCTTTATATTTTGGATAATGTCTAATTTCTTCATTTAATATCGAAATTTATTTGAACTTATAATGAATCGAATTTGCCTACCTAGGTAGCATTGTGTTATAGAGCAATCAATCCAATGTTTAAGGCCATATTTTCCTTATAAATCTGTAAACTGAAAAATTATACTCTCCACGCAAGGAAGGTGAACTTTGCCACATATTTAATAACAAAACTGTTTTATTTAGTGTACAGCAACCGCTCCTTTAGTATATACAACTTGAGCCAATTATTTATTTAGTTCTTATATCACTTTTAACATGTGAAAATAAAAATAAATAAATTTTAACAAATATATATATATATATATATATATATATATATATATATATATATATATAATAGAAACTTCTCCATGAAACGAATAATAATTAAATGAATAAGTAGCAATACTTCAAAGACACCAAACGCTTTTTCTTTTATAAAATATATAGATTAATTAGATAATTATTTTAAACCATAAACAACTATCCGTTATAGTTATTAGGATTAAGTTAGGTTGCTGTTGCTGTATATTTTCAACTGTCCCTAAGCATACGGTGTATGGTATAAATGCTATAAATGCGTCCAATTAATCCTCACTCTTTACTTTGCAAAAAAATGTCAGAGAATTTTCTTCTCCACAATCCACATAATTCCGTTGCTTCTTATACTTTTCATGGCCTATTAATTAACTCCGTTGTCTGTATCATCATCATTATTTCGAACCATTATCAGGAAACCCTAGTTACTAAGAAACAACACATGCAGCCATCGTCACTTCGGTATGGCCAATGGCAGGAAAGAAATTAAACTATTAGAAATATTAAAGGAGTCGAATCAGAATATTTATGACGTTTAATTTAATTTTGTATCAAAATGAACATTCAAGGCACCCGTTAATTGCAATAATATTAATTCTGCTCTCAACAGCTTCGTTGTAAGTGTTTCCCCATTATTTCAAATCTTTTTTATTTCTATCAATTCCCTCATAATTGCTTCCTTTTATATTTATCTTTTTTTGGAAATTTTCTATATCTTTTCTTTTTCTCTTATCTCTTCTCTTATATAAAAATAGAGATTTGCCTTAAAAAAAAACACACATTTGATGACGTTGACGTTTGCTCTTCCTTCCTGCTCATTGAGAATGTTTACTAAAGTTGATATGTTTATAAATTTGCATTGTTTGTGTGCACTTGTCGCATAAACACAGTTCTTTCGTTTTTGGGCGATCAGGTCTGTCTCCCACAATTTCTGTGTTTTTTAGTGATATTATTGTCACACATGCGACGAGCTTATGTTGCCCGAATTCAATTTCTGTTTTTTTAAGCGACAAAATTTGTTGCACGGGTGACAACTCATGTCGCCTAAAAACACTGTTTTTGTGTTTTGGGCGGCGACATGCTTTTGTCGCACATACAGACATTTTGTGTTTTTGGGCGACAAGTGTTGTCTATCGTGCAGTAGTTTTTGTCGCGCGAACGCAGTTTCTTTTTTTTAAGCGACAGGCATGTCACATGAAAAATATTAAAATGTATTACTATTATCATTATTTTTCTTTGTTATTATAACTGTTGTTGTTGTTGTTTAGTAATGTCATTATTATTATTATTATTCATAGTTATTATTTTGCTTTCACTTATTAATGTGTGCTTATTGACATATGATAGGGACGAAAAGTCAGTTGAAATGTTTGTTGCTGTTCCACTGGAACCTGCGGCAGAAATGGACAATATCATGTATAAAGTATAACTTAGTTATCATGCCACACTATTAGTGTAGTTGTTATTTTTGTTCTTTTTGTGTATATGGGTGACTGTTGGATGTATAGGCTAATGAAATTTAGTCAAATTGTGATTGTCATCAACTATAAGCTGAAATGCACATGTGACTATTATTTAAATGACGGTCTCACGCTACTAATTTTCAATTTAATTAACTCATACTAATGCTTTTTTCCTCTCGCCACAAAATAAAATGTTTGTTATTTTTTATTTGTGTTGCCAGTTTGGTGACATACAACTTGATGGTTTCGAGTTTAATTATTTATTTAAACAAGTAAAATATTGGTGGTTTGTTTGGTGGAAACTGGTATAGCCTAGTGCTGAGAGAACTAAATTATGTTTTAGTGGTTTTTTATTTCACCCTCCAACCCTACAAGCATTTTGTAATTTTGGGAGACATGCACTTGTCGCTTGGGAGACGGAATTCGTCGCTTGAAATTACAAAAACAAGCATTATGTAATTTGGGGAGACAAACACTTGTCGCCTGGGAGACGCCAAAAACTGGGGTTTGTTTAATTGGTTTTGATATTTTAGTCATTTTGCAAGTCAACTGACGGTCAACCCATATGTATACTAACGGCAAGGGAGGTAAGTGAGAATACAATCAATCTCGCCATCTAAGTGAAATTATATTAAACCTCATGGGAGGTTTCTAAAATAACCATTTTCTATTAACGCTTTGTCATATGTTTGTTTCAGCCAACTCTGATGATATCCACACACGTGCCAAATAGTGAATAGATAAGAAACAATACTTTAGCAGCATTAAAATATATTATCCTACCATAACATGCACGAGGCACAAAATATTTTAAAGTGCAGAATAAAGGTAAATGCTCATTTTGGTCCATATATTTTGACTTAAGTGTTAATTTGATTTCTATATTTTAAAAAATACATCAAAACACTCTTGTTGTTAAATATACTATACTCGTATAAACTTGCTTTTTCCTTTTCTTTTAGAATAATATCATTGAATAGTATTCTTGCTTTTTTGAGGATATTAATGAAAAGAAAAAATTAATTTGTCAAATTAGCCTTAAAAATAACATAAACATTTCCACAAAAAATTATGTTATTTTAGTATTAATTTGATAAATTAAAACATAAAATAACTATTAATAAAATTATTGCAAGGATATTAATTAATTTATAAATAAATTAGAGCAAGATTGTTGTATGGATATATATATATATATATTTGTTAATTAAATTTTTACAGATAAATTAATTAATGTTAAAAATATTGTTATAAAGAAAAAAAATTAATATATTTAATTATAATAATATTTTGAAAATATAAAAATTAAACGAACACTTAAATTAAAATATAATAACTAAATGATCATTTACCCCTCGTAATAATTCAAAACAAGAAGATTCCAATTCTTTTTTGTTGTTGCATGAATGAGAGGACCGATGCAAATTTAGGTCCCGAAGAATTATATATTGGAGAACGAAACATAAGTGGGATGAACCTACTACAGTATGTATTCGCTTCTAACACAAACTTAATACACCTAACATGCACTCATTAGATATACAGTCTCATTGTGATTGTCTTAAATAAGTTTTTTTACGCATACATTATCAATATTAACGAACATGTGAATTTCAGCTGTATATTAACAGTAAGAACATGTACTCGAAATTTTTTAAAATTTCTTAATAATTCAGCCAAAACAGAGAATTGAGGCATGTTCAATGGGACTGTATTATTTTAAATTTGATGTCAATTTTTTTTAAATAATTTTTGCACAAATTCTGACTTTCTTTTTAGTGCTTGAAACTTTAGTTTTTAAAGATTTTATGTTTAGAAGAAATATAATAAATATTAGCCATATATATATTATAAGTGACAACTCAATATCAGTCATGGTATGGGACAGCTTAATTTACTGCAATTTTTAGAAACCCCACTTCATTCATTAGTCATTACTGATTCAACTTACCAAAGTCAGATACACAACACATGAGTGCAACAAGAAATAGAGAGAAACAAGGTATATATATCTTGCATTTTTGCGGAAGCAACATTATTATTATTATTATTATTATTATTACTATTTTTGTTCTTGTGGTTGCAGAGTACAAAACCTGAACCCCATTTATTCATGTGTTAATTAACTTTTCAATATTCATGTGGGGCATGCATTTGGAATCAGCCTAGCTAGCAGCCGCTAGTGTTAAACGGTGTCGTGTTTGGCTGTCTACATTCTACAACGCTGATAAGCTCATTCCAACAATAATTGTTGCTGCTCTCTTGATCACCGCCATTATTATTATTATTATTATTATTATTATTGTTCATATGATAATCACAAGAGAATCCTTCAATGAAATTCTCATCTCCTGCGTTATTAACACTGGAGCTTCCGACGATATTCCATGCATCGCCGGCGCTGCCCCCGGCATCATAAACAAAGTCCAAATTCTTGTTCATGTTTTCCAAAGACGACATTGCAGCAGCTTGCTGTCTGTCCTCGGAAAATTGCAATATCGACGGGGGTGATTCAAGATAGCTACCATCGCCAAAACTAATGATGCTACCATTAATATTGCATCTGGTACTTTCCCAGGCTTTAAGTATGTCCAGGCATCGTGGTCTAGTACTAATATACGTAGTAGCCATTCTGTTAAGTTGCTTATTAGCTGATGCTGAAACAGGCCCTTCGGATTTTTGTTGATCATTTTGCTTGGGCTTAGACTCTCTCACCAACCTAGCCTCGGCTTCGAGTCTAGCATTCTCCCACTGAGCCATGTGACTGAGGTTTGATGCGTTCTTGGGGTCACCATCGGCCGAGGCAAGACTGGGAATCTTCGGCCTGTGAGTCATCGGATCAATGCCCATCCGGGCTAGCCGTTTTTTAATGTGTGTGTTCCAATAATTCTTGATCTCGTTGTCCGTTCTCTTTGGTAAATGAGCAGCTATAGCAGACCACCTGACAATTTTTTTATGTTTTTATTATTAAAATCACATAAAACATGCACCTAATAATACGAGTGAAAAGACAAACGTCTCTTCATTTAGTCAGGAACAAAATTTTTAGATATTCAAAATCTTGGGACAAAGACATATATATATATATATATATATATATACAGCGCTATTATATAGAGAAACAACTATGTATCACATATTTAAATCCAAATTTTATACAACACTATATAGGATCCATATTTGAATCATTTAGACTACATGATAACCTAATAATCATCTGGTGAGATAATCAAGAAATTGAGGATATCATTACTTCCTAATAGAGTTCTTAAATTCAGGCAACTTCTGAACTTAAGAAGACAATAAGAGGAAGTTGATCAATATTGCAAATTGTGAACCGTTTCAAAAACCCATTTTGATTTTTCTTTGAAGCAGTTGATGGAGGCTTTGTTTGGGATTGTGGAGTGCTTCTGTAAAATTAGATAGTGTTAGTGTTAAATGAAAGCGAAAATTTGTTTAATAGTAATAGCTTACAGAGATGACTAAGTGCAATACAAGTGTTTCTTCAACAAGTTCGATAAAATCAACTTAACTTTCTATGCAAAACTGAAAGAGTTATATTAAATGCTACTTTAACAGTTTTGTCTAAAATCCCAGCTGCTAGATAGCTGTAGAGCCTGAGTATTATACAAAAATGAAAAATCTTCACCTGTTGCCCAAAAGAGCGTGAAGCTGAATGATGTTTTGCTCTTCATGAAGGCTGAACTTCCCTCTCTTGATATCAGGCCTCAGATAATTAGTCCATCTCAATCTGCAGCTCTTCCCACATCTCTGAAGATCTGTAAACACAAAGAAACTCAAGTCTTTTAAGAACGAAAGCTCCATCTTCCATTAATTATTCAAAAGCTTCAAAATAGAGAAACCCTAAATTAGAGGAAATGGAGGGGCATTAGAACTTGACCAGCTTTCTCAGGCAAAGAACGCCAGCTTCCATGGCCATGTTTTTTAATATAATCCAAGAGTTTCTGATCCTCTTCAGGTGTCCAGGGACCTCTCTTCAAACCATTTGTGTCACTGCAAGGAGACCTCCCCATATTGATGCTAAATAAGGCAATGAATATTAACGATATGTTTTTGAAGCAATGGACGGGTGGGAGTGATAAAATAAGAAAAACACAGATACTGCAAAGCTCGGTAGTGAAATGACAGTGCTATTTTCCTATTTATGGGGCATGCGAATTGGGTCTTGCATTAAATTTGTGAAATTTGAAAAAGACCTCAACACCCTTTCATATTATATATATAACACAAATTTAGTAATATTCAGATTAATTATGCAATTTCGTATCTGTGGTTGTATGGTGTT
Source organism: Citrus trifoliata (assembly GCA_018350135.1). Lineage (NCBI taxonomy): Eukaryota > Viridiplantae > Streptophyta > Magnoliopsida > Sapindales > Rutaceae > Citrus > Citrus trifoliata. Next base: position 8,052,753 of record CM031386.1, on the reverse strand, counting down.
GCAGCTTTTGATTAACTATATTTATTGTGGAATGAAAGCCTTAATGAGTTAACTTAATAATCAATTTTAAGGGTGCGTTTGAGATTGAGGTTGGGCGGTTGTAATTTAAAAGTTACAGTATTAATGTATTTGATAAACAGTAGCTATTGTAACTTGTAAGTTATATTAATATGATTTTTCACTTATATAATGAAAAATCTATTATATATTTAATAATTTTGTTAAAATTATTATTTAAAATTTCTATTTACTACAAATTAATAACTTTTGTTTGATAGTTATAACTTTTTTTTTCACAACAGCTATAGCTTAAAAGATACAATATCTTAATTTCAAATGAGACCTTTAGTTTCGATCAATTTAGTTTATAAATTAAAATCTTATTTGTTTACCGAACAATCTAATAGCTTAGTTTTCATAGTTCAATTAATATCATACAATATAAAAAAGAATCATAATCACATAGTAGATATAATTAAAACAGTAAAATAATGGTGCGTAGTAATAATAATCTATAATAATTTGGGAACCACTCAAAAGTCTAGTTGTAAATCATTTTGTTGATGAGAGACAAGGTTAGACTTTTTCCATGTAGATTAATTTAACTTAAAAATATATACGAATTATGTCATAACATCTACGATCGAGGATTGGGTAAGTAATTAAGGTAAGTAATAAATGGAAGTTATCATGAGTTCGGTTGACAAAGTCACTTGTGAATGAGGCTCTCCTGCCTGGTGATACTACGACATTTAATTTTTAGATACGATGCTTCTATGAGATAAATACATTTTAAACTTCTAAACTATATGGTGTATACAGTGATGCTGTAGCATATAAAATGTAAAAAATGACATGATATGATAATAATGATATGATTTATGTATGTCAGCACGTATGGCATCAGAATAATTAATACCAATCGATCAACAAAATCTCATCGTGATCTTGGCGATGATTGCAAATTAAATTAAGTACGAAAACTCAGCTCTACTGCTCATTGTGTCATCCTAATTCATTAACTTGAAGTAGTGGGTTTTTGTTGGGAAACAGCGTAGAATTAATTATTCTCCATCTTATTGTATGGTTAAGGTAGTAAGATTCACCAACTATACTTTCATAAAGTTAAGGTCTGAATTTATGACATCAAATTTTAGAATATATTAGAAGTAATACGGTAATTATACAATAAGTAAATAATATTATGTTATGTGTTTATTTATAGAAAAAATATCAAATTTATCAATTTCATAATTACTTAATTCTTAATACTCATTTTTGGATAGTGGGTTTGTTCCTATAAATTGAAGAAAGAGTAGTTATTATTAATAAGCTCCTAGTGGGATAGCTTTTGAATAAAATCAGTGAACCAAATGGTTTGCCGAGTTTGGTAATTCAGGCTCTAAAATTTCTAAGTGAAGCATGTAACCCCTTTGGTCCCGAAGGCCTTAGTCTTGAAGCAGTGAGGTACTAAGCGTTGATCTGATATTGCTTGTAGCCTATATGAAAATTAATTTCGATTTAACATTCATTTATAGATAAGAAAATCGAAGGAATTGGTCAGAGCTGATCAAGAATTGAGAGAGAGAGGCCACTTGGCCCTTGGCCGAGTGGTTGAGCTGTTGTGTGAGGGCAACGGTTCAAACCCCTACAAAAATATTGTGGAGGCTAAAATTGCCTTCCCAATTATGTAAATAATTGTGTGAAAACAGTATCCTCTCTCTCGAAATGAGAGTGGAATAGACATCTCTCTAATATTTGAGAGGATTAAAATCTGAGCTCTTATTCCAGTAATTGTTTGATTGTAAATATATCAGTAAATATTCTCATGTAATATGGGTTGTAATTATGGGCATTAGTCCCGTATAATAATAATAATAATAATAATAATAATAAAGAATAGAGAGAGGGAGAGGAAATAGAGTTAATTAGATAATTTTATTAAAATTAATTTGATAAAAAATATTTTAATTAAAAAATAAAGATGTAGAGAGAAAATTAGTAGGTTCAAATTAATAGCTACACCCATATTTTATTTATGATTTAAGAAATTTTACATTTTCCACGAACGACATCCACAAAAACCGCATTAATTTTAGTCTGTTTATACTTGCCCGAGATTTTTGTGTCCCGCCGCTATTACTATCCTCTGCGGAGTTAGCACAGAGTATTTATATAAGTTCACTGTACACGAACAGTCTACAGACATAAGAGGATCAAGGTTATGAAAATGTGGCAATCTTTTGATCATTTGAGTGCAGCATTTGTTGTACTTCACTGGATCGATGGGAACTTTATCATAAAATTATTCTCACGATCTTCTAAATTTTATGCATTAGTTAAAAGTGGGTATGCAACTTTATGAACTTCCATTTCCCTACAAACTGGTGTAATTAATTTGAAGGGTGGGTTTTGCTCATGAGTTTGTAAGAAACGGTACTATTTTGATTGTAGGAGGAGCACTGTCAGTAAAGGATGAATCTATGAAATCACTCAAGTGGAAATGATGGCGGTCATAGGAAGCTACTTCTGAGAGTTTGCATTTACCAATAATATTGGCTCCACTGATAATGGAGTCCCCTTAAGTGGTTTGATTGGGTTTGTTCCTCAGTTCGAGTCGCAGGAAGTCACATTTATTGGGAGAACATGTGCCTCTCAGTTCAAGCGAGAATTACTAGTCTGGGTTGTGGTACTGGACTTAAAGTGTCTCCCACAGTTAGGGCCCTCTCAAAAATATCTCGTGGTCAAAATCAAAAAAAATAATATTAGAGAAAAATCCATTCTTATTTCAATGTTTTAGTTTAAATAGTTTTAAAAAAAAAGTCTATGAGGATTTGAATCAATACCCTCAATAATACGTATGTAACATGATAATTTTACCACATGTGCACGTGTATATATATATATAGAGAGAGAGAGAGGGAGAGAGAAAGCAATAAGGTATGGTGCTTGTTAATCGATTTTTATGCTAAATTTAATTTATCTTTTATTTCTTTTTTTTTTATATATCTATTATGGTGACAGCGAGACGGACGGTAATCTTGTCAAGAATTTATGTGGGAGTTTAACAGCAGAAAGAAATGCAGATGGAGGGTTGTCCATAATTTATCACTCTCCTTTTATTCATCAATGGAGGATTGAAAGTACAGCAGCAGAGAATTAAAAGCCAGGAACCGGCGAACTTCAATGTTTGTGCAATAATCTAAACTTGTTAATTAGTTTCTGCCAGCTAAAATCTTAAATTGTGTCATTAATTACACCCCGCAGCAGTTGCCCAAAAAAAAAAAAGGATTATAATTTCGGCTGATCATGGGCCGGAGACTCTGTCGGCTTTGTTGAACAATCTCTCTTTGGGCTTCGAAGCTGTTTGAAATGATCCCATTCTCATCGAAAAAAATGCAATGCTGAATCTTGAATATACCATGTCCATGTAGGGAGATTCATTAAAAATGAGTTGGCAGCTTGCATTCTCTTTTGACATGGACCAGGCAGAGTCAGAGACAACACAGATGCTTTTCAAAGGTGGAAGGTTCTGTTCAAGCTGTGTATTTTCCATATCACTTTCCATTTTCCAATGGGGGGGGGGGGGGTTATGTAATCATGTAATACTTCAGTACTTCTTCTTAAAAAGGACCCGGACAATTGGCACTTCTCTAACCTCGGAATAAAACTCCCTTTTCGGATTTTTTATTTTATTTCTGAAAATATCCTCTCTGTTAAAACTCAAAACAAATTTTATTATTTTTCTTTTCTTTTGTAATTTTATTGTTGCCCTATACACAACTAAAAACTTTTTTATCGGCGATGAATTTTTAAATGTCAATCATAGACTTAATTAAAACATATTTTGAATTATAATTTGAAAGTTATCTTAAGTACCAAAATATTTAATGACAAAGAAATAGGAAAAGAAGAGTATATTGTTTTAAATTTGTATAATTTATTTTAGTTATTGGAGGTGACTCGTAGAAAACTAATAAAAAAAAAAGATTGATTATAAATACAAGTAATTTATTTGAAAAACAAAAAGAGATCTAAGTGTTTATGATTCTTATTTATTCTTAAATATAATCTTATTTAAAGTGAAATTTTATAAAGATAACGAAGGAGTGCCAGCCAATAGCTTCACTCTTAAAACGTGCAATCATTATGAACTTGAAGTCAACTTTCATTAGTGATTCATTGTTTCGAGTGGACGTGCAGGCTATGTTTCTGACACGATGAGAATCATATAGAGTTGGGAACCTGCGTGCTTGGTTGTGGGGCTTTGGAAAAGGAACATCTCTACAGCATTCGCACTTTCGCAGGATCAAAAAGCCAGATAGATCCATGCCATTTGCCAATACGTTCACAACAGTCAAAAAGATTTAAAACAATTAAATAGCTTTGGGATCAATCAATCGAGGATGGTAAGAATAAAAGCAATCGTAAAAATCTCAACACGTGTTCATACAATTGCATCCTAATCATCCAATCAATTCAACTAAAGCGACGAAGCAGACATACGCAGATTATCTATTATTGGAAGAATTTGATTTGATAGCTACAAAAAAAAATTTGTCTTCTCGATTAATACCATGATTTTTTTCGTTAATGACCTTCAAAATCAGCGTGCATGCTACGTGGCCGGATTATGCATGCAGTCATATTTTCATATCTGGGGTGGTTGTCAACTCTGCTCTTACATCAATTCTTCTGATAGATAGTGACGATAGCTGTGCTTCATCTTTTCATTTTTCACTGTTTTCATTTTCATTTTCATTTTTTTCAGTGGGAAGGCAAGAGAGTAAAACCTTCGGTTCTTGTTATTTTTGCTTGGCTACGGTCAAAGTGGTTTTGGGTTGACAGTTGACACCCTCTGGTAAAAGCCAAGGGCTGTTCTGATTTCTGACTTTCATTTCCTGGGTTTCTTTTTTGATCTTAATTGGCTCCTCCTTTTTCCTGATTGGTCAACTCTTGCGGAAATCAAGGGATGAGCATACACTTTTATGGGCTACTACATTTGGAGATTTGATGAAATTTTTATCATATGCATATTTGTATGTATATGTTCAAGATACATTTATTTAATATATTCTCAGTTATTCATCAACTAATATTCATCAACTAATTATGTGATTTTATGCGTTTAACGAAAAATGATCAGATTATAAGATAATCTTGATTCTAATTGATGATGGTTTAAGCGTATATGCAATGTTTGAATATTATTTTTATTGGAAAAACTTTTTTTTAGTGTTAAATGGAATCTTCTTTGAAGAGCTCTCACATGGCTCAAATATATATATTCTATCTCTGTAGTTTTATTATTATAATGTAGTCTAAGTATCTAAACTCACAAAACTTCATCTCTACTTTCAAGTGTTTAAAAACTTGAGAAGTTGATACATATGACAAAAATAAGATAATAAAACTGAAGGAAGTTAAAATGACATTGTATATGTAGGGAAAATGATAAATACACCCCCAATATTTAGGTAAAGGGATAAAAATCTTCCCAACGTTTCAAAAAAATATTTATACCATAATTTATTATAATTTTATCATTATACCCTTCTAGCATATAAAAAAATTATTAGATTATGCAATTTGTCTATATTGTTAATAAAATTATAAATATACCCTCATTGCCTCATTCTTTTATTTAAATTTTTATCAATAACCAATTTTCAAAAAAGACATCTACACACTTAAAAAAAATTGTAAATAAATTATAATTTTAAAAATAAAATTGGTTATTAATACCATAATAAATAGCATAAAAATTAGTTATAAATATACAAGTTTAAATGATTGACATGTAGAGAATTGTTAAATATACAAGTTTAAATTTTAAATAAAATTGGTTATTAATAACCAATTTTATTTTTAAAATTATAATTTATTTACAATTTTTTTAGGGGTATAGATTTTTTAAAAAAAACTGGTTATTGATAAAAATTTAAATAGAGCAATTGGACAATGAGGGTATATTTATAATTTTTTTTATAATATCCAACTTGTCTATTTGTAATTTTATTAACAATATTTAGACAAATTGGATAATCTAATAATTGTTTTTATATGCTAGAAGGCTATAATGATAAAATTATAATAAATTGGGGTATAAATATTTTTTTTTAAATATTAGGGGTATTTTTGTCCTTTTACCTAAACTTTGGAGGTGTGTTTGTCATTTTGCCGTATATGTATAATATATATATATGGGGAAAAATCCAGAAAAAACTTTAAAATTACACGGTTTTAAAAGTATTATGAAATTAAAGCATTAAAACTAGCAGGATTTTAAAGCGTTCCTACATTTTAAAATTCTAGATTGAAAAATTTCTATATATCTATATGATGACGATATCAAATATTTGATTAGTTTTAAAAATAGGGATCCTTCTTATAAATAATTGTGTAGAGAAATTTAGAAATTCTCATTCACACTAAGGTCATGAATTAAGAATAAACAGAAAAAAATGATTTTTTTTTTTTTAAATGTGATTGACCTGCAATTACTTCCCTAAACATTTTGGCTTAAAACATATTCCTTATTTCGAGTACTTCTTACTTAAATAACTTCAGTCATAAAGCCACAAATTCTTTTACAAGACCCTTAATTGACTGCTTCATTTATGGGGAAGTGCGCAAGCAATGAGGTAAGACGACTGATATGGAAAAAAAAAAATTATATATATGTATGTATGTATATATTGTTTTTTATATTTTAAAAAAGGGGCAATTATGACCATTCAAATTGATCCTTGGAAGGAAAATTTTATGCAAAGTGGTAAGAATAATTATTCATAATCAATCTAATTATGGAAAGAGAATTAATGGCAAGTCTCTATCCTCTCCATGTACTCTTTCGCGTAGGCTTGCAGAAAAAAATATAGACTTTATATAATTAGAAACTAAAGATAAGCTTAATTCTCACACACCTTATCTTGACGAAATTAAGCTACAATAATTTCCAAATTCATTCATATTATTTACTTGACGAATTACCAGTCCATTTCCTAAGTACATAATAGACAATTTTACTATTTTAGGGCTGAGATTTTGGATTTTTTGATCATCAATGGCTGTTCACTATCTCTAATATCAATGCTATTCCTAATATCCTAAAGTTTTTTCTAGTTTGAAATTGACAATGATTGACCCATCTAGACATAATTGGTTGATGATGAACTATTATGTATCATAAATTCATATACTATATACTATAATTCTGAATTATATTTTTCCAAAAAAAAAAAGAATTCTTTGTTTCTTCTTTAACCTGCCATCTCTTTCAGTTTCTTCTTTTGAAAATTCTTGCCTTCTCAAAAAAAATCTTCACATACATCCAAAAATATCACACTCATATATACCTCCACATTCCCCATAATTTTACAAAATTCAAATAAAAACAATAGGTGCAACAAATAGTTGCTTCTTCCAATTAAAATTAAAAAATAAAAAAAAGTATCTTTAATTTAAGCGAAGATATGAAATATCAAAACAAATATCGTTAGTGGGATCTTCCCCAACCAAAATTTCCTGAACGGACAAAAAAAAAGAGGGTCTCTTGGCTTTAGGTTTTGGGGGGCCTTAACCTCTCAGAAGCTCACAGACAGAGAAACTGTCGCGATTAGCTCTGTCTTTTTCCACGTGGGCATGCCAGGCTGGTAACCGCGGAGCCTTCCACGCGGCATCATCTGCGGCCAATCTCCTGGTGTTCGTTTTTGTCACGGTGGTGACGCAAGCTTAAACCTGCACCGCGTGTCTGATTGCAGCGCGAGAATCGCCGTGGGGTCCATTTGCCGCCGTGTCGACCGTTAGAAAGGCCTAACTCTCTGACCTCACCATTCGGTGGAGACGCCCGACGAAACTTCGTTAACTTCTCACTTTATGGTGAGCCCCCCCGCACGCTCGTAGGTTTCAAAAATAAAAAAATGGTTATCTTTTGATTTAATTTCTTATGGATTTTTTAAAATTTTTATTATGCTATTTTTTAGTGATAATATATGGATAAAATTTAATTTTTTTATTTATTAATTATAAATTAATAATTACATTATTCACTCAGAATATTATTAGGAGAAAATTTTAATCCTTCAGAAAAATAAGCGCACAATCACACAAATATCCTTCATGCATTTCATTTTGTTATTTTTCAACATAATTACACAATAATGACCAATATTCTTTTCCTCTTTTCCAGGAAAAAAAAAAGAAAGAAAGATAGAAAGATAGTAAAAATCAAATATTTTATCAAACGTAATTCAATAAGGCAAAGAGATGAGTCGAAACAAATATAAAGAAAATTTATACCCATAACTCGTTCATCTGTCTATTAAATTAATACATAATTGCGAATTATTTTTTTCTATGAATAAAAACTTATACGTAAGCTTTACGACATATATGTTATACAGTTCTGTTTTGATTGTCAAATGGCAATGATTAGTTGATTATGTATAATGTAAATGCAAGCTGTGATCATATGGAGTTTATATATATGCTGTTCTTTTAGCTCAAACGAATAAAGCTAGTTGATTGGTCGGTGACTTGGCTCAAAATTGAAGGTTGGAGAAAAGATAACAACAGTGGATGTAAAGAAATAATATTTTTGAAGGACAAAAATCTAAATGATTAGGATATAGTTAAGGAACATTTCGTGGAGGACTGACTGAGGTTGTTGCTGGAGTTGTAGATTGGGTTTTTGATCATGTGCCAAAAACCAAAAGAGCACATGGTATTAACCAATACATACGGAAAAAATATATAACAACCTTAAAGAACATTCTTGCATCACAAGTTACACTTTCAAAACGGAATGCATGCATCATGAAATGAATGAATGGGAGGGATAAAGTAGCGAATGGAAGAGTGAATGAATGAGAGAAAAAAAGAAGAGATGATTTTGGCTTTAATGTGACCTGGAACAGAATAAGTGGAAAAGTTATATGATTTCACACTAAATAGTTAATGCATAAGCTAATTATCAACTTAAATAGTATATCTAGGTCATACTTATTTTCTGCCAGAAGAGTCGTTCTCTCGGGCAAACGTTCACACAAAATTATAATTAGATTAAACTATTTTGTCTTGAATTCACATTTTAAAACTTGTGCATGTCGGTGCTAAAAATATATATATATATATATTGTTTATAATACTTCTATTTTGTGCTTTAAAGAAAAATTGAAGATTCAAGTGTAATAATCGTAAGTCCATTTTTTCCAATTACACACGTCATAGTGATGGGTAGGCACGTTAGAGATTGTGCAAAAGATAAAGAAACAGTGCAAAGATAGCGAAATTTTGATTTTGGACTTTGGTTTCTACATGTGTTAAGAAAATGTCACGGATTGATAAAGTCAATAGCACTTTAATAAGTCTTAAATTCAAAATATAAAATTAGGATTCGTTTCTGATTTAATTTACTTGAGTTTTAAAAGAACTTGTGACACGTGAACATCATAATCCATGAATGGTATAAACTTTTTTTTTTTATAAAAAAATGAATGTATAGTATAGACTTAAATATATAAATTTTTTTATATATATTTCGTCAAGTGCCCATCAAAAGTGCAGTATTTACTAAGATAAAAGTCGATATCAAGAATGAAATCTTGATCCAAAGATACACTGAGAAAAGACTTTGTAAGAAAGGGTTAAAAGGAATTGGTGAATAATACAAAATACAAAAGCTATAAAATAATGCATCTTATTCTCAATTCTTGTAATCTCCATCCAACACACATGAATTTGGTGTACTAAGAGAGAGAAGAGAGATATAGAGTTAGTTTGCATTTTGGCTTATAATGCTTGGACTTTATTACATACGGTTACATTAGAGAATGTGTGAGTGATGAGAGAGAGATAGATTTATGAATAACATATTCAATTTGAGTCCCCACAACCTGAAATTATATCACTAAGCAGAGTCCCCACAAGCTGATATTCAAAATCCAAATCTGAAGATTTAAGAATTCACAAGAATAAATCTCATGCTTTCAATGATGTAAGCAGTAGCATGCCACAGGCTAAAATGCATTAATTTTTTGAGAGAGATACAAAATAAGATCAGTTAGCCACCAACTGAATCTCATAAATGACAAACTTCCTAGCCAAGCAATTTGACAATAATGAATTAATGATACTAATATTGGAAGAAACCCCTAAATAAACATTAACAAGAAAACAAACCCAGTTCATAATCATACTTTCATACAACACTCAATATATGTTTCTTTGCTACATTTAATTTCTTTCAATCCTTCAATTTAGATTCAGAAAATCTATACACAGACCCACACTATCACTTTTTCAAGATGAACAATAGTAGATAATAATAGGCTTTTTTTTTTATATATATAATGATTTTACTGTCAGTAATTCCAAAAACAGTCAAAATCCATTGGTCCAGCTGAAGTTGAAGGAGCATCGTGATCATTAAATGGCCTCTTCACCATTTCAAGATTGGACACAACTGAGGAGATTTCAGGGTTCATATCAGCAGTGAGGCCTGTGTCTTGTGAAACACTGATCATTTCCCTTTCTGTTTTGAAACTCTGGCTCATGTTTGATCCTTGGTTTTCAATTAAAGCCCTTAAGATTGAGTGATCTTGCATGAAAACAGAGCCTGGGAATTGCGCGTGTGATGAAACTGGGACCGATAAAGGAGAATAGAATGGGTTTGAAGAGAATGGGATTCTTGGAAAAACATCAGGACAGTTCGAAGACACAGAGATGGGAGGAGGATTGTTGAAACAATTTTCAATGGTGGTGGTGTTTTTTTGATTTCTTTGAAGATCAATAGAATTGGAGAAGCAGGACACGTAAGCCGAATCGGCAACAGATTTGATGGTCTTGCTGCCATTATCAGGAGATGAATCCATTAATGGTGGCAAGCCAGGAGGACCCAATTCATTTCCAAAAGACCCTAATCCCGCTAGCCCTGAAATATGAGTCCTTTTCCCACCAGAACCCTTCTGAAACACCCGGCAAAGCACCCACTCATTCTGCATAACAAGAAAACACAAAACAGAGTTAACAAAAACAGAGTTGACAAAAACACAGGAAAAAAAAAAGGGGAAAAGGCACAAACTTTGGCAGTTTTGGGGAGGCTATGAACAGAGAATTTGCCGTCCAATCTGTATTCGTGCATCACCCAGCTTGATTTCTCCCCTTTTGGGGCTCTTCCCCTGTAAAAAACAAGAGTCTTTTTCATTCCAACCAGAGATTTTCCTCTGTAAATCTCCTTGTCTTTCCCTGTGGCTTTCCAATAACCAGATACAGTCGCCCTGTTAGTCCTCAAACCAGTTGGATATTTCCTATCCCTCATGCAGAAAAAGTACCATTCTTTCTCTCCCATCTTTGCTTTGCCTACATCCAAACAACCCCAAGAAAAGAAGACAAACAAACAAGGTAAGATGAGATCTTCAAGACTGAAATAAAAAAACTCAAATGCAAATTCATAAAAAAAAAATTAGAGAACCTACAAGGCAATTCCCAAGGTTCATTTTTGTTCAGATCAACATCTCCAATAGCTCTACAAGAGAAGCAAACATCAAGAACTTTCTTGTACAAATAGTGAGTGATAAGCTCTTCGTCAGTTGGATGGAATCTGAAACCAGGCGGCAAATCCATCTGGTCATCTTCCTTTCCAACTCCAGAAACGTTTTCCATAACCCTTCAATTCAAATAGCTAGTACCCTGTTTGTTTACTTGTCTGAAACTAAAAATGAAAAATATAGATGATTGAGAGAACAAAGAGAGAGGCGGCTTAATATATAAAGCTAAGAGAGATTAGATAGAAAGATGAGTAGGATTGTGTGGAAAACGAAAGAAGCCATGGAACTATAAATAAAATAAAATAAAAAGTTGAAAAAACCCGAAAGATGGAGGGATGTTTTTGTTAAGAGAAAAAGCGCTACGAGAAAACAAGATTGATGCTCACAGGGAGATAGAGAGGAAGAAACGTGGTATGTAAAGCAACTTGGTGGGCTGTTTTTTGCCCACTATTTTAACTTTTATTTTGCAATGATATTGACGATATGCGATTACTTTTCCTCCATGCTTGCATGTAAATTTGACATTGTTTCGCTAATTAACATATTCATTACGTTTAGGGTTCTCAATATCATGACTTTTTTTAAAAAAAAATAATATTTCCACCCATTAGTCAAGTGTTAAACCACTTTCTTTCTAATACAGCATATGGGTAAGAGTTTAAGTTCCTTATGTGCATTGTAACAAAAAAGTTTCCTTCCAATTATTCGAAGGTAGATCTAATTACTTTTCGGTCCAAATATCCAAACCGTATCACAACATAGCTCTCTATGTAGGGTCTTGACGACGGAATTCTTTTTCTTTCTTTTAATTGTAATATTAATAAGAGTTCTATTATGGCTCAAATTATAATGGGATGAATTTCTTAAAAAATATTTGGGACAAGATCTTTCTCCACACGTGCAAAACTGAACTTAATCTCATTTATGTATGTGTAGGAAGATAAGTAATTTATTAATTATTCTGTTCACGAGTGGGTGGTATTGGAAATTCATGTCATGTATGTTTCAAGAATAGTATAAAAAACCGTATTTTTTTCTAATGACTTTTAGTTGGTTTCTAACATAGTATACAATACTAACTCATAAATTTCAACTTTATAATTTTCTAAATCATGTTTTTATTTTTCTAAAATAGACGAGCGGTTGACAAAATTTAAATTGATTTTTTAATCTCGTATCTCTCCCAAGGCTTGAATTATGGGTAACCAACTAAGAAAACTTTTTAATAGCTACTCAACTTAACCCATGAAGACATTAAATCATGTTCTTAATGATCTAACAGTGTCATATACACATGTATTCATAATACGATGGTGTTATATCATTTTCACATGTTCCACGCCAACTTCACTTTTGTATTATTTTAAAAATTATGAAAGATATGATAATAATATAACAGTCTCACATCAATTTGTACAGATAAAATTTGTCGACGTTATATTAAAAATAATTTCATTTCCGAATACATTTTAATCTATGTATTAAATTTATATAACGAAATCATTTGTTACAAATGTTTGTTGTTTTGTTTGGCATAAATTGTCCAAAATGCAATGACTAGTTTAAAAGAGTAGAAAGTCATTAGGGACATTAACTATTTTATGATGTGAAGGAACGAGTTTCCTTCCCTAAAACGAATCACCTTTATCAAATAAGTGATACCAGCCGCGTTAATACATGGAAGGTTACAGAAGTTTTGTATTCCAGCTTTTTAAATTTTTGCTAAAATTGTTTGTTCAAGTCCAAATTATCCATATGCCCCCATCGAAATTCCCTTTGAAGAACGAGAGAGAGAGAGAGAGAGAGAGAAACAAAAGATTTGAAAATAGTTTCAAACTGTTGCCTGGATTTTCATGTTAAAATCATTAAGAAAAGGCAAAGCTTTCATTTGAAAATGAAATTGGAAAAAGATCATGGTGATCTAACTTTTGTAGTTTTATTTGATAACATCAAGAAGGATTCTAAAATCTAAAAGGAATGGGACAAATGTTAGGAGACTCAAAATCAATATATGTGGACACAAAAATATATATAATTTCTACTAACCGTATGTTCATTCAAGGGGGCTTAATAAATTAATTAAACATTGGCGTTATTAGAAGGGTACAACGAATTTAATTCTTATATATTTTTTTAATTAATGTTATTTAGATTAATAATGTGAAATGTTGAGCAGATTTTTGAATTTTGTGATAGTCAAATTCGGCATGCAAAGTTACAGTGTAAATTTTAAGAAATTCGGTCCTCTGTTAATCCGAGATTAGTGCATTTTAAAGAATACTGTAAATTGTGGCTGCTATTTATTATGTATGAAGTTATTTTTTTAATACATTTGTATGAATATTAAATTACAATCACTGATTTTTTTTATATTAAATCTCCAAAAACTATATTGCACCCCGACTAATTCAGATTTGAATCGGGTAAGACTACTAGCGCAGTAAAACTTTCTCAATAACTATATTAACGCAACTGCATTACCAAATCTCGAACTGACGATAATGATTGATTTTAGCATAAAAAAATGTATGGAGATTTGTCTAAATAGTTTTATTATAACAAAGTTTAGAATTATGAAACTCTTAACTTAAAACAAAGCAAATCTCTCTCTCTCTCTCTCTCTCTCTCTCTCTCTCTATATATATATATATATAAATATATATGTGTGTAATCTTTCCCAGATTACATACGGAGAAAAGTATTAACAAAATAAATAATATTATGTAGGTCTCTATCTTAGTGGCAAATTATTATCCAACATTTATTTCAGATTTCCACTTTTGAATGATAAGTTAATTATATAAATCTTGAAAGTTTCTGTAGCGCATGATTTAGGTTTGATCCTAGCCTAAGAACAAAAAGCCAATTACCAAATATCTGGTTTGTTTCCAATTTGTCAACCGAAAAGCAAGACCAGCTAATATCCACTTGCTAGTTGGTGTGATGCAAACTGAAAAATAATAATAATATTTGGCCCCCCCAAAAAATAAATAATTTTTTTTTAAAAAAATGACTAATTAAACTAGCTTTTTATTTAATAGTTTAGAGGGAAAATTAGGTGATATAATTTAAAATCGCACGCCCGTGGCCTCGAATAATTATAAATTTCCGATTGCAGAAAGTAATTCCATTTCGAAAAAAATATAGTGACAGTAACATCTCTCCGTCAGTACACTAATCGTATAAATATCCGACGCGTATCATCCCGGGACGTATGAGGAATTTCAATCGTACTGGAAACCTCAGGGCAGTCAACGTTTATTAATGCCACGTAAGCACAATTAAAGAAAAGGGAGATTTTCCAACAAAAAAAAAAAAAAAAATTGACAGTGCCATCACAGTTGGCCAATCAGGAGATATTTTGCTACTACCACGTGGTTGGTTTCGAATGATTAAACTAATAACGCCAAAAGGAACTATGATTAGTGTAATTAACCGGAGGGTTGACCGGCTAACCCCAAGGGGCAAAGGGGAAGGGGGTGGTGATGACGTGGCACTTGTGGGCCTGCTTCTCCTGTACCGACATGTGGGCATGAGAGGGACAAACACATTGTCGTACAACACTAAAACGAATGGTCGGTCGTCAAGCTGAAACAATTTTGGAAATTTATAAAAAGAAAAAAAGAAGAAGAAGAAGAAGCTGAAATTAAAATTTAGGCAAAGGTCAGCTTGTTTGAATAAAAAGGATTTTGCAAATGTTCTTTCAAATCTTCATAAGCATTTTTTAAATGGTAATTTATTGGGAGTGGAAAGTTGACCAAATCAAGCATTCATGGGTGCCTAACTTTGGGATAATGATATGGCTGATATGCCCCCATATATATATATATATATAAAATAAAAAATAAAAAATAAAAAATAAAAAAAAAAGTTGCAAAGGGAATGATTAAATTGATAATTTTATTGAGGGCCTTTTAAGTATGTGGCTTCTTACCTATCACATGGTTAAAGTCAAGCAAATATCTGGTTTAAAAATGAGCCACATTTTTTATTGATTGTGAGTTTCTTTTAAAAGTTTGACTTGGGGTTTTATTCCAAGTTCAATGAGCTGTCTTCTTTCTTACATTACCATTTCAAAATGCATGGCAATTAGCTTCAGTTATTTAATTAATAGGGAGGGGGGGGGGGGGTTCTATTTTATTTGTTCTTCTATGGATTCTAGTAGCTACTATCACATTTTATTCATTCTTGCCGATTACTGTTATATATAATATTAATGGACAGTTGACAATGTAGTTAATGTGATAACTAGGGCTACTATGATTAATTTCCTCTACTTATATTATTTTTTTAATTTTTATCTTCGGTGGCATTTCAAGCCATTTTTACTCAATCCTCTCACGGCACCTAATGCTTATAATTTATCCTCTCTCTCTCTCTCTCTCTCTTCATCCACGTAACATGCCCGAGCTTTACCGATGACGTCCGTGCGCTTTTTCAAATTTTTTAAAATTTCCTTCCATCATCTGATTAGGATTTTTCAACCAATGGATGCACGGTTGAATGGGGAGAGAAATCTGGATTAAGACGTTGAATTTCAATTAGTTATCAAGTGAAAGTTGCAACCATATATATTTCAGTGTCCGGATTTGAATCGTGTCAGTGTTCGGATTGGAAGAGTATGCTCGTATCAAAGCTGTTGAGAGCTTATACCTGGGGGCGAGATGTTGACGGCCTGGGATTATTAGGGTTCATTGATATGGAGACTTTTCTGGTGAATCATAGGGGCTGTGGTTTTTGTTCTGGTTTTGTGATCTTATTTTGTATTCTGTGGTTAGAGTTGTGTTGTATTACCAAGACACTATAAGTTTTCTTTTCTCAATTCGAAAGTGATTGATTTCACCGACAGCAGTAGTAGAGTTGTTACGTATTATCTTAATTTCAACTTAAAGCTTAGGTATTATCGTATAACTGTACTTAAACTTAATGTAATCTTATATTTGTGTCTACGCGACATTATATTTTAAACCATTATTGGTCTTTTAATGAAACACATACTTTCTTTTTCCTTTTTTTTTAACAAAAAAAAAAACTTTAATTACTTATCATCGTAATTAATTTATTATTTTATGAAAATCTATGGCATAAATTAAATGCAAGAGGTCAAATGTACAGCCCCCCATTTTCATATTTCTTCGATAGAATTGAAATTATAATATTTTAATGTAGGGCACGTTATAAATATATGCGTTCAAGAGGGAGTGCACACTCAGTCCCTGGCTGGGTACCAACCAGTTCAATAATCCTTTCATATACGACAAGACTTGAACAACTCCCATAATTTAATTGCCAAAATGTTATAAACTAAGCTTCGAAGTCGTAACAAACTTCTACCAAGAATAAGAATATCCTTATCTATGCTATTTGCTTTCAAAATTAATCACTACTTAACAAGTCAACTTAAGTAGCGTTTATTTTTTATTTTTTAAATTTAAATAGGTCTGAATTTTTTTAAAGTCTGAATAGATCTGATTACGAAAATACAAATGACGTGTTTATTTTTCTTTTTTAAATATATGAATATAAGTGATATTTTATTTGTTTTCACAATAAAAAAACATCTTAGCTTTGGTGATTTAACATTTATGTCTTTGTAAATTAAAACAAAAAAAGAGGATTATATTTTATAGTTTAGGAAATAAATTATTTTACATAGATATTTTTATAATATATAATATTTACTTATCATTCAGACATTTTTTCATTCACATAAAAGTCACAAAAATTTAATTTTTCTATTCAGATGTAAATGTCTGAGAAAATCATACATAAGTTCCAAAAAACAAACAAGCATATTTTAAAAAATGTCTGAAATTAATAAAATTTCAAATTTCAGTCATTTAACAAACAACCTCTTAGTGTTTAATCTCAATTTCTTTAAGACTATGGTTGTTGTGATCCTTTTAAGTGATGGTATGAACCTTCCCTTAAAATTTTTTTTTTTAATAATTACATTATTCACTCAGAATATTATTAGGAGAAAATTTTAATTATAAAAAAATTCATTCGATAATGTAACATCTTATTATAAGTACAATTTTTGTTGATATTTTTAATAAATTAATATTTCATTTTTGATTAATTTCAAGGAGGCCATTTTGCCATCAGGAATTGTCTAAATTTATTTTTTTTTTTCTCCGTTACTATAACTTTACTCTTGTTATTACTATTATATTTTTATTCAGTACTGTTGTTAGAGTATAATTTATTGTTTTAAGCTTATACCACTAGTTGTTTTAAACTTTTTCTGATATAGTTTCAGAATCAAAGTGTCACGTCTGATTTCTATCTAATTCCTATTTGAATTTTAATTTCTTAGCTCCCTCTAGAAGCTTATTGAACTATCTTCAAGCTCTCTTCTCAATTTGCATTGTAGATGAGGAGTCAGGTTGAAATTTATTTAACCTTCTAAGTCAAATGGGTTTTTTTTTTTCAAATGCGGTAAGTACACCAATATGCCTTTTGAAACCTAAAATTAGAATCGGTCTATATATTTGTCTCCATGTGGGTGTCTGCAAGTATGAATTTGCAATAATTTTAAGTGGGGCACAATGACATCGAACCTATTTCATCTCCCCACAACAAAGAATAATTGGGTCATTGTCTATAATTAATGATTAATTGTTAATCCACCAATCAATTCTACCATTAGGTCATTATGTTGCAATGAGAATAATATGTTAATAATATTTCAAAGATTTAATTAGAGTGGGGACCTTATAACTAAGATCCAAATTATATTATACCTCGAAATATTAATTAAATCTCACTTTACTTTAGCATATCAAGGGACTTTCAATATTTTCATTACAATAATTGCTAGAGATGCAAGGCACCTAGAATATGTGTATACTAGAGAAGCTAATCTCACTAAAGATACCGAGTGATAATGATGCGTTTTCTTCTTTCAATTTTTAAATTTTTTCCCTAAGGCATGACAATGAAGTAACAACTAATCATTAATCATATGGGAGCAATATGGAGTCGTATCTCATCTTGGGCCCTCTTAAACTTTCTGGCCCAAATTCATCAATTATTTTCCCAAACCATTTGCACCTTTGTAATGGTTCTTCTTTTCAAACGCATTGGTTCTTCTTATTTCGGTTGTAAAACTCCCTTGTTTTGTCCTCTACTAATTACATATTTAAATTTGGATTAGCTAGACATTAGTAAAAGGTTTAGTTACTAGTAATTATTGTTATATAATTGAAAATGGTGAATGGTCATAATGTTGAGTGAGCATCATCTACCGCACAAAAAGAATTTACAACAACACAGTAACCTTTTATGACATGAAACTTAAAACTTAAAATAAAATGGATACAAAATTAATTATGTTTTAATTAAATTTCATGTCAAAAATCAGATGTATATATATCAGCTCGTAAACATTCGTTAAGGCTCAAGCCCATAGCTTGCTCCCACCAAGTTTCTTTAGTAAATTCAAAATATCAACTCTGACATATCTAATTAAATAAGAGATCAAAATTTTCGGATGAATTAAAATTTCCAGTAAATTTAATTTTACCATTAAAAGGAACTCATACATATTCGGATCTAACAAAAGATGCAAAATTTTAGATAACAATTAGGAACCCTATATGAACATGTCATACTTGCAATGCGTAAAAGCTACTCTTTTATAAGACGTACAAATTTCGTTCAAGTTTCGACTTACGTAATCCGAAAGTTAGTTGCTATAACCATCAACGACCTAAGTTAGTTACTATGACCATCAACTACCTTTGCCGCCCAAAATCTAATATGAAAATTCCTTTTTGTTCTCTTGCCAAGTCAAAGTTTAATTCCTATTCAGTCTCTTCCGATCTAGCAACCAAAGCAACAACCCCCAAAGAGAAATCTAAAATCACATTAAAGGAATCAGACCTTATGTACCTTTTCAAGAAATGTTCGAACGCGAGGGATGTAACCCAACTCCATGCGCAGATAATCCGATCTGGGCAAAATCAATCACGGTTTGTAATCGGCAAAATCATCGTTTTTTGTGCCGTTTCAGATCAGGGAGACATGGGCTACGCCGCCTCAGTTTTCGAGAACATTGAAAGCCCCGATGGGTTTTTATGGAATACCATGATTAGAGGGTTTAGCAAGAACTGTAAGCCTGTAAAAGCTTTTGAGTACTATAAGATTATGCAAGAGAATGGCTTTTTGTCTGATAATTTCACTCTCTCGTTCTTGCTCAAGGCATGTGGGCAGCTGGGGTCAGTTGTTTTAGGGCAACAAATGCACTGTAGTGCCCTGAAACATGGGTTGGACTCTCATGAGTTTGTTAGGAGTGCCCTCATTCACATGTATGGCATGGTTAAGGACATTGAAATAGCTAGCCAGCTGTTTGAGGAAATTCCTGAACCAGAATTAGTGGCTTGGAATATCATTATAGATTGTCATGTCGGCTGTGGCAAGTACAAAGAAGCACTTAATTTGTTCTTGAGAATGTTCACCAGTGGCATAGAGCCGGATGAGGCTACAATTCTCGTGACCCTCTCGGCTTGTTCTGCTTTGGGTGCTTTGGATTCTGGGAGATGGGTTCATTCTTGTGTTGATGGAACTCGTCTCAATGGCATTACTACGGTTTCCAATTCACTAATTAATATGTATGCAAAGTGTGGCGCTGTGGAAGAAGCATTCGAGCTCTTCAATAAGATGAAGGGGAAGAACATAATATCTTGGAACACGATGATTCTTGCCCTAGCAACACATGGACATTCCAAGGAGGCATTGGCGCTCTTTGAGAAAATGTTTCGAGACAATCTTGAGAGACCCGATGATGTCACTTTCTTGGGGGTTTTGTGCGCCTGCAGCCATGGAGGAATGGTTGATGAAGGGAAAAGATACTTTGATATAATGTGCAAAGAGTATCATATTAAACCAACCATAAGGCACTACGGATGCATGGTTGATATTCTGAGTCGAGCAGGGTTTGTGGAGGAGGCTTATCAACTGATAAGAAGCATGCCAATGGAAAGTAATGCCATCGTATGGAGGACACAGTTGGCTGCCTGTCAACTGCATGGAAAAGTTGAACTCGGGGAGAAGGCGTGGAGGTATCTTTCGGAGTTGGAGCCAGATCACAGCAGTGATTACGTTGTTCTTGCAAACATGTATGCAAGCGCGGGACAATGGAATGAAGTACAGAGAGTGAGGAAGTCGATGCAGGACATGGGAATTCAGAAATCAGAGCCTGGTAAAAGCTTCATTGGCACCGACCTTGATAAGAGGTCAGATTTGGGGTCAGTTGAAACTTGTCCTCATCAAGGCCGCCAATGATGCTCGAGTTCGATGTGAGTTGTTGGATTAAAATGATTCTTTCAAGATTGCGTTACCTTTTTCGATTGTTTGAAAAGCTAGCAGAGATATGTAGTATATGGCTTCAAGTGTGGGTCTCTGATTAAGAGTCCAGCATACATTACATAGGTACATAAAAATGTTCACATCAGATTCACAGTATTTGGTGGATATTTCATACTTTGTTTACAAAGAGTTTTCGAAACTGATCTTAGGTGACTGGGCCCGGATTAATCTATGAAATTTTCTTTTGTTTTTTGTCTTGCCATTCCTTGATTTCAGCTCGTATCTTTGCTTCAACATTTGCATGAAATCCTGGATATGGTTCATACCCGAAGACTTGGAGGACCTGCACCCAGGGGATTATGTGCATAACCAAATAATTCTTCGAAACCCATTAACTACTGATCAGATATTACAGAAGAACTGAAAGAAACTTGCCTCGAGCAGTACGAAGAAAGGAGCCATCAAGAAGGCTTGAACGAGGTTATCCAAAAGAGCTGGTGCCCTTTTCTACAAGAAAAGTAAATTGACGAGATGCATAAATAGAGGGGGCGGGGGGGGAGTTGCGGTACCTCATCTCCAAATCATAAAAAATTACTCACCTCAAAAATACCATGACCAAGAAACTGTCCCGTCCAACAGATCAACTGTGCTGCCACGGCAACCTGAATTGCATGGATGCCAAAAGCAATAATTGTGAACAGCAGAAGTAAGAATTCACATCGAACAAAATAAGTCAAATCGACAAAACTAACCTACTAAGAACACAATAAAATTTGCTGTTCCTTGTACTTGGCGACTTATGGAGGCCCTAAAGTACATATACTTACTAAACATATTTTATTTCACTTCCTTTAAACCTAGTGCAACATGTATGCAAATAAAAGGCATATGGTCACACATGTGCAGGAGTAGTTTAAAACAAAAATCACACAGGCCTTGTGATGCAGAAATGGGACTTCTATCTCGTTGAAGCACTACTCTAGGAAAGACCTAGTGCATATAAGGATAGCATGTGCTACATTAGTAACTTTGCGAAGCAATTTAAACTTTATGAATCAGATAAGATACAGAGCTACAAAAGCATGAGACATTCTAGTGATCCCTATAATCTGTGGCAGTAGTAACTTCATAAGAAACCTCCGTATTTAGTCCAGCAACCAGGCTTACATCTAATGTAAGTAATGGTGGCACAGTTTTACAGGTAAAATGGGTATTCCCAGAATCGTTTCTGAACTTTATGAAACAGATTAGGGACGATAAGCATTTAATGAAATATAAAGCCACAGGAGAGTGGGACATTTCAGGGAATCCCAACTGTACAGGAACCTCCCTAATTGCTCAAGCAACAAAACTTTCAGGATGGTCCCTCAGTTATAAATACCAACTACCCCATCTTGCAGATAATATGGTTCCGTTAAGATTTTAATAGAGCAGATGTGCATTTCAGAGAGAAAGTCAGAACAAAACACTCAAAACAGCTAGGGGATAAATTTGTCTTATTTCACAACATTTGACAACAATTTTACCAACTTGAACCAGCTAAACAAAAGAAACCTCTTGAAGAAGTTGAATATCAAAATAATAAAAAAAAGGCCAGAATGCCATATTCACATCAATCATTGCAGACCTAAAACTTCTAGCATTTTTTCTTTTTTTAACAATTACATAAATGTGAACTGATCCCCTCTCCAACCCCGGTGTTAGTGGAGTTCCAACCTAAACATCTTGTGCCACCCCAAGAGCATTACTAGAGGAAACAACCAGCATCCACAATTTAATTATATTACTAGTTTGATGTATCAGTTGAAAAAGAAAACATTCCGTTGACTAACTATCAGCTAGAAATGTAAGCATAGAGTATACAAGTAGTAGTTATCACTTGATGAAACATGATGGCAAGCATCAGTGAAATTCCTGAAAGACGCAGAAGGAAAAAAAGAAAAAAAAATCCAAAAGATATGAAACAGATCAGCACTATGCCCTACCAATCAGAAAATGATTTTTTTTTTCCCACTCATTATGTGAACAATTATTCTTTAATCTGATATAAAAGCAGAAAACAGATTAAGATGAGAGATGGAGCACAAAAATTTCTTGGGAATTTCCTAATGCTGTCGCTGCAACTAATCTCATTCAGTTTAAATATTTTATAAACTGTTAAGCGTTCCACTTTTTCTGATCACTTGTTCTTGCATTGACCCAACACAACATGAATTTGAAGCTAAAAACTCAAACTCAAATCAAGTATTTGCAAGGGACGTAAAAACATGACAGGAGATTGTAACCCATAAAGGCACTAAGCCACCAATTTACTGAAAAGGTTCATTCAAATCCCTTTGATCTCTATATATCCAGAAAAGCCATAAGGTACAGCCACAAGTTTAGCTTCATATCAACATAACCTAGAACGTTTCAGCTCCATATTAACAAACTGTTCCTGGAAAAACCAGAATTTATTGCAACCTTAAAAGTTTACCGGAAAGAACACTCACAGATGGTCAACCTAAATAACATGTCAGTTCCACAATACTCTCAACTCATCAAGAACACATATTTATTTTTCAACAATATACATTACATGGTATTGTGAAAAGTTACAGATTTTGCAGACAAGAGTATATTATTTTAACAGTCACATTATGTTGTTCTTTAATCAGGCCCAACAAACAAATTACAACATGAATTAATTGCTAAGAGAGTGTGGCAATATAAATAACATTTAAAAAAAAAAAATGTAACCCTACCTGTCCAAATTTACTATGGTTTCTTCAACCAGACCAATTAACAGCCAATTGAAAAAAAAATAAAAAAATTACCCAGAAGGCCAATTTCTTCCCTTTTCCCACAATTTTCCCCCCAAGCAAACAGGCAATAAATTGTTTTTAAAAAAAATTACCTTCCAAGCAAGAGAGAAACCAAGTCTATTAGACAGCAGACTGGCGCCAACCCAACAGGCAAAACAAAGCAAAGCAGCCAAAGAACCAGCTTTTTTATCCAAACAATAATAGAATGAAGCATAGATCAGCGTAAACAAGAATCCAAGGTTGAAAACCAGGGCATGACCAAACAACCCACATGGCAGGAAGGAAACTTTATCAGAAAAATCACACACGGAGGGTGTGAAGTGCAAGAAAATAAGCGTAGAAAAGAGAATCGGCCACACAAACAAAGTGTGTATCAATACGTTAATTTTGTTGCTGTGATATGCCCCGTAGAAAGCAAAGTGCTTTTCAAGATCAAGCAGTCCGGATTTTGCCATTGGATTTACTCAAGAAACAAAAGAATTGAAAACTTCTTCTTCTTTTTTTTCCCCGGGAAAAGCTAAGAAAAATAGACGAGACAGGTGGGTTGTCAGATTATAGTTGACGGTCCCTGTAATGTCTCTTTTTGAGGTTATTTAAGGGAAACTTGTACTGAATTTTTCGGGGCGTAGAAGTAGAAGTAGTTGTTTCCGATAAAATCTATGGTATACTTTTATAATTTATCTTCTAGATTCTTTCCCTCATTATTATTATATCTTTAAAAGGGACTTGACTAGCTTACAGAATCTGTAAGCTACAGACTGCGGCATCAGCCGTTGGATGTGGTTGGATGTGGAGTGAGAAACTAAACAATAGAAAATCGGATGGTGGGAAGACCCATAAGGGAACTTAAAAAGAGATTTGATTTCACACGCCATGTTTGGTATTTTAGATTTATCGTTTGTTTTAAAAATAAGACCATGCCTCGAAGTCTAAACAAGCGAAGAAATCAAACAAGGCATCAACATCATTATACACGCCAAGGCATTCATTTTCGCTGAGTGCTTTACTGCTTTAGGCTCCAAAAGCAAAATGGATGGATATACAACACATGAATCATGCATGATTCAATGGAAATCATTTTAGCACCTCCGTCCGGGTACCATCACATGATAAAAATAAACTAATAAAAATACTCTAATTGTGTTTATGATATCTAAAAATACCATACCCACTGATCAACGTCTTCAAAAGCAAAATGAAATGCCACGTATTGACTTGAATCAACTAGTCAAAGTGCGTGTTTGATTGAATCAATTTCACACTCCTTGGGCAATTGGCCGTCTTAATTGCGTTCAGTCAAATCAAGCCAAAATAATTAAAATATAAATAAACATAGAATAGAAGTCAAATTCATAAAGTCGCATTAATTTGGGCTAAAGCCGCCTGTTTCGGGACTTTGTTGGTTGGCTGATATCCAATGGGCTTCATCACCTTTAAAAACAGGAGGAAAAAAAAAGGAACACTTTCGAATTGGCCCATGCAGGTCTCGAACCTGCGACCTTCGCGTTATTAGCACGACGCTCTAACCAACTGAGCTAATAGGCCAGTTGTTATGAGGCCTCGCTTATATGTTAACTATTGATTATTCTAACAGAAATCGAAATATTAGTAATAACAAATTGTGGGTAATTGAAGCAATTGCGTGTACTCTGTTCACTAAGATGTAATTGAAAGAATGATAAAAAGGACCGAGGCTTTGAACTTTTTTATAATCAAAGTATCCAATGTTTTGGTGAGTTCCCATTTGTCCTTTTAAGTTACTTGACCGTAACTTATAAACATTGATCTGTTGGTCATTCAAAGAGCATTAGGGGTCGTAATTCATCCATATCCAACTAGTTTTATGCGTTTTAGAAAGGGTGGACAACAATGATTTCCTTATCCACTTTCCCTCCTCTCTCATAACAAACAATCAAAGCTCCCCACATTTCTCATCGCACCAAGTACCGCTCCCTATTCAAAAAAGAAAGAAAAACTGGCCGAGGCTATAATGAGTTTCACCATTACAACCCCAAATGTTCAGAGCTCTTTACAATCAACTAAATTTGACACGTACCCATGTTCAAAATCAGTAAATTCTAAGCTTCCATCGACTGTAATTCAAATTATATATATGCTGCTAATTAGCAAATTGATTTTATCTTACTTGTTTGCAGCTTAAGCAGGGTTCAAGAACCAAACTTTTTAATGGGTGGCAGCAGGTCAGTACTCTTTTAAGAAGTTAAACATTTCTTGGCAAAGCAAACTTGAGAGTCCGTACAAAATCTTTTATAAATGGCATCATGGAGTATATTTTGGATTTTGTGACATGGTTAGCTTGAGGGCAGCAAGAAAAGAAGGGCATGTTTAAGTAGAGTGAATGCTTTCCCAGATTGGCCTCTAATTGCAATTCTAGTTGAGCATGCAGAAGGCCAAAGAGACCTTATCACTGAAAAATCCATTTGGCATCTCAGTGACCAAGCCATAAAGAACGTTTGTAAGTGCTCTCTCTCTTTTCCATTTTGTCAAATTCATGGCTGTGCTTTTAATTTCAACTAGACTAATCTTTAATTCATTCTCCTTTATGTTTGTTTAGATCTTTTCTACATCATGTTCACTTGTTGGGGATGTATGTTCTTTAGTGCCACAAAAGTAAGCATGCACCCCTTCCTTAGCATTTAATTATTCACAACAATAATAATACTCCTGTAAGGATGTCCGCGTTTTGTAAAATAAGATAAAAATAAGATACTATTGGTAACTAGCAAGCGTTCGAACTCTCGATTTTTTTTTTTAACGTTTGTACCTAGTTACCAGTAACTATCTGAAATTTTAATCATACAAAATGTGAACACCTGCGCTAGAGAAAGACTCTTCACGAAACAAAACTTAATTTTGTTTGTTTTGAGTTTGATTTCTGATTCAACAGAAAAAATTTTTAGGATCCATATTATGACTCAGACGCGTACAGAGAGGATGGAGGAGATGGTACTGGACACTGGTTCTATGAGAAGGTAATTCATATTTCAACAGAACATGCAAAACTATGGACATAATTAAACATCATAATAACTCAATTTGAACATGATTCGAACTACTATAGACAACGGCTATTAAGAAACTAGTTCATTGAATGATGGAGTATATCTTATGGAATGGTGGTGGTGATGCAGCAAGAAGAAATTGAGGAAGCTGCAAGAGCAGAGCTATGGCGTGAGGAGCTAATCGAGGAGATTGAGCAGAAGGTTGGGGGACTGCAAGAGTTAGAAGAAGCTGGCAGGAAGTAGGAGCTTGTTGACATTTGATTTTGCTAATGTCTATGCATTCTATTTTAGATCATTACTGAAAAATTACTGAAATGTATATACCTATACTGTTGAGCATATTAGTGCTCCTCGTATTGTATGATTGGCAAAAAACCAGCTCTTGATGTTATTCTGTGGAGCAGGACTACTGTATTCAATCACAAAATCAAAAAGCTTTCATGGGAGAGGAGTTTTAGTTAAAAGATCATACCTCGACCAAAAACAAGTTTTGCTATCATCTTTACTTCCTAATCTGGTGAACATTTCATTTGCTAAAATTCTACATGAACAGAGACTATTTAACATCAACAATCTTGTTACACTAATCAATTGATGACACATCAAATGAAAAACAGAACCATACATCTCATTCGCAACTTTGTAATTACTGATTTGACATTCAAAATTAAAAGAAACGCTTTGTGCCATAAAACGTAAAAGAAATAAATAGCTTGATTTTGTAAGGTCATGTGATGTACCTTGATCGGTTCTATACTTTTTCTAGAGAATATGGTATAGAAAATGAATGTCTCGTACTAACATATGCACCCCAATTGTCCAAATAGAACCCGTACAAGAGCTTGAGCATATTCTTGGTGGCGCCTTAATTCGTTGTGTGTATATTATGTAGAGGTACCTTCAAGGATATTGTAATGTGCAGTTTTTAACTATTGAGAATGAAATGAAACGTCCTGTTCTCAAAAGGGGAAAAAAAAATGCCAAAGTCTAGCTGAGGCTTGAACTCTTGCTTTTCAGATAAATGGTGAAATCCCATATCCATTTTTCCTAGGCAGGTGCACATTTTAAGGACACAAAACTCAAAAGCTTAGAGCGGAGGCCCGTCTCCGGCTCTGCATACATTTTATCAATTGATTCAATCATCCAGTCTGGCAATTATCGTTAAAAGAGTACTCTATTACAACTCTCAGTGGCAGTGCCAACGCTATCTTGCATCATCCATTCATCCTTATAGAAACATCTTACAGCTTACAAGACTGTCTCATTTAGGAGATGTGCCACACTAACATGTGCTGTGCTGAGTCAAATGATTGTGAATTTGTAGGGCTTCCAATTAGAGCTGGTAAAATGGGTCATTGGTCGTGTTTGTGTCTTGTCAAATTTAAGTCGACCTAAACACGATCATTTAATAATCGTATCAAAATATTAAGACTCAAACCCAACACTAAAAATAAACGGGTTACTCAATAACATATTTAATATCTATATATTTAATAAAATTTACATTAAACACACACATAGAGATTTATAATTTATTGATATTATAAATTATACATATCTACCAAATAGATTACACATTTTATACTATTGAACCTTTAATTATACATATATAAATAGTATAATATATCAATGTTATAAAATATACATGGCTACTAACATTTTACATATTTATACTATTAGAGTTTTAAACATAAATAAAATTTTATGAATGAAATACTGTATATATGTTCATCCTTAAAAAAAAAAAAATAGAGAATCATGTCTAATTTTTTCATTTTGATGATAAGAACCTATAAATTAATTTAGAATAAAAAATTTAATCATGTTATTGATCGAGTAAATGGGTTAATAACTTAAATTCTAACCCAACATGAAAAAAAATTTTATCGACCCGAACTCAACTAATTTACTAATCGTGTTAAGTTTAATAACTCATACTTATTTATTTGTATCGTATTCATGTCAGATAATCAAGGTGTGTTAAATTTTGTAAGTTCTACTTCCAATAATGAATTGATCCATTATAAATCCATGACATCATCATACTCGTAAGGGGCTTCAGACTCTTCCCCACACGACAAAAAAGAAAATGATTTGCTGTCCTATTACTGAAGTATGGTTCCCAGACTTTCTAATCTATTAGTACAAAGATTTTGACGCCATAGTTTGAAATCCACTTATTGGAACAACCAATGTCAGTTACAAAAATCAATTAGTAGCTTAAAAAATTTGACCAAACTAGACAAAACAATGGTTTTTATTTTGTTTTGTTTCAATATTATATATAATCTAGGACTCTGGGTTCACGCATACACAGGGATTCATATAGTTCCATTTGAATATATATATTTATAAATATAAATATGGGGTGTCGTTGGGGGACCAATGTGGCTGTCTTTAACTGGCCCTGCTGTCCAAAAATTAAAAGGCTAGTAAATGAACTTTGAACAGCATCCAAAATCCTGGAACTGGAGTTGTGTGTGGAAAACTGGAAATGGATACCTTATTAGCCCCTTGGTATGATCAAAACTAAAGTTCCAAAACAATGGGTTGCTTTTCCATCCCTTTGAAAGATAATATAAAACCTCCAAATCCTGTGGGCTTCCTCTGCATTATTATTTGTTTATTATTTATGTATATCAGTATGTATCACTCATCGAAATAAATATCCAAAACATGGGTTCAAAGTGAAATGAACTCAAATTCTGAGAATGGGTTGCTTTTGTTTTGAATGAAATAAATATTTATATCTGTCTTCGATTATTATCTTATTGCAACTACTCTTTTGATCTTGAATGTTGATAACTGAAATCTAATGGACCTCACAATTCATCCCAATACGGTGCGGTTTGCCAGTTATCATATTGGCCCATTTCACCATTAATCCAGTTGTTGTCTCTCAATTTTGATAAATAGTTTTTTTTTTTTTTTTGAAAAAACAAAACAAAACCAAAAATCATCCAATTCATTTTTCTTTATTTGCTCCACGCCTTCACGGACTTCTCATTGTTTAAAGTAATGTATTCATATGCAATCACAACAAAAGGGTCCAAAGATGTTAATAACAAAAGGTGTCAAGAGTTGTAAAGGTTCCAACAATTTTTTTTTTAATTATTGTGGGACTATTAACTTGAAATGTAATACTTCAGATATTAAAAAAAAAAAAAAGAGGAAAGAAAGAAAAACGGGACAAGTAATTTTGTAAAAAAATAGTTGTAATTTATACATGATTAATATCAAATAAGAGTAATTTCAAATTTGATTCATACATTTTGAGTTTAGTTTTTATAAAATGTAAGAAAATTTATATCAAAATTATAGTAATGTCATATTTCTGCAATGGAGATCAATAAATATCTTAGAATAATTTACCGTCCACCTGGTTTTTAGTATTTTTTTAAAAATACACAATTCTTAATTTTTTTTTACTGAGTTACACTTGAAATTATATTTTTTTGCACATGTCCACTATCGTCTTCAAATTGTTAAGATTTTGCTGAGGTCATAAGGGTATAATGGTAATTTTACCTATATAATTTGGATAATATTCTGTTAGTTTTCTTAACGGTTTGAAGACGGCAGTTGATACGTGCAAAAAAAAATATAATTTCAAGTAAAGATCAACAAAAAAAATTAAGAATTGTATATTTTAAAAAAGTATAAAAAAAATGGATGGTAGATAATTACCCTTATCTAAATATCAATAAAATAAAATTATGCACATCTATAATTTATATAGTCAAATGTTTCTTTACCGCAAACGACCTTTTTTAAAAAATATTTTTCCTACACTCGTATATTTTATTAGTCAACAAATAATCAAGATAAAAGTTATTTTCGTAATAGTAAATTGTCACAAATTTGACAAATGAAACCAATTGATTCGGTTCAAGCAAAATGCCAGCCTATTATACAAATTTTTACATTAAGAAAAACATAACTGACTCTATTATTATTATTTGTTAAATTGTCCTTAACAGGAAAATAGATGGCTCAAAGCCTCCAAAAAAGAAAAAAAGAGAAGAAAAAGACAGCGAGATAATAAGCAGAGGTGGGCTGTTTTGTCTCCCAAATTATCAAACCTTATCCATGTTTTATAATTTTGACGAGGCAGAGTGGCAAAAAGAGCCACATCCAAATTCAAAACCACGGCTATTTAGGCGTTTAATGAGACAGCAAAAAAAAAAAAAAAAAAAAAAGTTAATTTTCTAATTTTAGTCACCGGAAATTTAGAATTATTTTTTTAATAATGAATTTAATGCACAGCTCAAACTCACTTCCTATAAACATGCCCTTCTATTCTAATTAGCTTCCCTGTTATTTAATTTTATCCTCAAAATCCAGTCAACTTCCACACTCGCTCATTTGCGGTGTCGATTTTTATCCATATCACACAAATCTCCATTTCTTTTTATACTATTTTTGTAGTTATTTGTGGATAATGTTAAAATTAAATCCATTTCTTTGGATAAAGGCCCCACCTCACCCACTCTCTATCTCTCCATTTTTTTTACAAACACATTTAATATGTATATATATATATAAATATATATTCCCCCACATTCACATTGCCTCCTTCCTTGTTCCTCTTCTGCTTTCATGCTTTGATATAAAAAAGATTGTGCTCTAATACCAGTCAGAACCCAGAAAAATCAATTTTTTTTTAGCTCAAGTTTGCAGTTTGATTGATAAAATAAGTGTGTTCTGGTTCAAAGTTGCCTTTGTTGTTTCAAGGATTTTTTTTTTCTCTCCCGGGGTTTGTTTTGTTCTTGTTTTTTTTGTTCAAGATCCAAAAAAGAGCAAAGAAAAGTAGGTTCTTGTAGGTTTTGTTTTCTTTCATGCTGTAAGCTTTCTGAAAAAAGAAAAGAAAAGTTTTGTGCTTTGTGACATCATAATTAATAACCATGGCTTGTTCATTGAAATGTGGGATCTCTGTTTCTGTTTCTGGGATGAATGAGACTTTTCCGAGCTCAAAAGACAAAAGTGTTATTGGGTTTTGCTCCTTTCTTGCTCCTCCTTCACAAGTTAGAGTACTAACCTCAAAATCAAACTCCAAAATTTTACCTGCTTTGAGCATTCATTTCAAGGGCCAATCCCTTGCCGTCTCAGATCACAAAAGCTTAACTCTCTGGCATCTCAAGGCTCCCAACAAGTTCTCCGTTAATGTAAGTGTAACAATTTTTTTTACCCTTTTTTCATGGTTTAATTTTACATCATGGGTTTTTATTCTTGTGATGATGAGTCTTTTCCTTTTGATTTCAGGCACAAGCATCGATTTGTGTTAGTAGAGCTATGAGATGGTGGGAAAAAACCCTAAAACCAAACATGATTAAGATCCAATCAGCACAAGAACTTGTTGATGCCTTGGGAAACGGTGGTGATAGATTGGTTATTCTTGACTTTTATTCACCTGGTTGTGGTGGTTGCAAATCTCTACATCCGAAGGTATTATTCTATTGGCCTTCTTTTTTCTTTTTCTTTTTTTGGGTTGTTCAAGCTATGTTTTATAGATAAGCTTATTTGATTAATTATAGCTTCTCAAGTTTATATTTTGGGTTTAATTTATCAGATCTGTCAGCTGGCTGAATTGAATCCAAATGCGATTTTTGTAAAAGTTAACTATGAAGAGCTCAAAACCATGTGTCACAGTCTCCACATTCATGTGCTGCCGTTCTTCAAATTCTACAGAGGAGCTGAGGGCCATCTCTGTAGCTTTAGCTGCACCAATGCTACTGTAAGTTTCTTTTTCTTTTTTTTGCTTTTAAAAAAGTAATCATTTCAATTAAATCAAAGACTCAATGAACCAACTTGTTACCTTGTACAATGTTCATCAAATTCTAAGCGTTAAAAGTTCATGTGTTGCAGATCAAAAAATTCAAGGATGCATTGGCAAAACATGGTACCGACCGATGTAGTCTTGGACCTGCCAAAGGTCTAGATGAATCAGAACTACTAAAACTAGCATCAATCAATGAATTATCAATCAATTTACCATTACCATCCACTGTAGGAGAAGAGGTGGAGGATTTGGTGATGCAAAGTAGCATTGATTTGTCTGGTATTTTGAGCAAAGCAGGAGAGAACAAGACGGCACTTCAAGGAGAGGGAGCTTTATTGTAGTATTTGTAATAATCATAATAATAAGGTACTATAGTTTTTTTTTTTTTCCTTAATTTTGTTTTTGGGTTTGCAAATTGTGTATAGGCAATTGGCTTTTTCCATAAAGAGGGCTTGTGAGTTTTTTTCGATCAAGCCCTCGTGCCTAATAATACTTAGTATCCCAGATTGATTGATCGATTAGTCTTGGTGTAATTTTGTTCCGAAAATTCATCTAGGATTCTGTTGTTGTTGTACCCATTATCATTATGAATGGCTTCTATAATAGAAGCTCGCAATTGCTATAATACATACATAATTATCTTTTGATCTTTTCTTTTAAGGAGAATTTGGATTTGTTTAGCTATTGTAATTTTTAATCTGCAGTTGCCTTTGAGGAATTTTTTTTACTAAATTATTAAAGTTTAGTTATAAGTATTATCAAACATTTTAATAATTGAGTTTTGATAATCTAAGAATCTTACCACATTTTTAAACAGTCAATTTATATCATAATATATTTAGATGGTAAATAATTAAAAGATATGATTTTTTTTTTTTGGAAATACATTTTGTCTCATTAACCGGGTCTAAGGCTTATTTTCTCGATAATTTAAGGAAGAAGGTTACCTCGTTTCCGTCATTTTTAGTGGTCACGGGACAATATAGAGCAGCCACGTGAGTTATAAATAATAGCTGAGAAATTTGCTTCAATACATCAATTAGTAGACAGAGATATTGTCGCCTTGCCGTCTAATTTTCTTAATATATTATTTTACCATCAATTTTTTTTTATAACTATTTTTTTACAGAAATATTTCAAAAGATTTTAGTATATTAAGTGAAAAATATTATAATATTTAAAATTTTATCAATTATTTACTTTTAGATATTTGAAGAAATCAATTTATAAATCTTTAAATAATTAATTTTATATTTTATTTTGATTCAAAGAATTAATTTGTACTTAATAATTTAGAGATAAAACAGACTTTTTAATAATTGTGAAAATATTTTTAAAGATAAAAAATTAAGTCATAAAATGATAGTACCTCAAAAAAAAAAAAAAAAAATGTTTACAAATGCTTTGTAATTATCCCAACAGCTAGTATTGAGAAGGCCACCCACCGATAACAGCAACAGCCACCGCCACCACCAACTGTATAATAAGAGAAACGCGGGCCCAAATGTTGGCATAAAAAGGGATCAAATGAGTCAGATGCTCTCGGAACTGACGTGGATGGCTCAGAATTCCTAGTCAGATAGACCCCACCAAACACAAAAAAAAAAAAAACAAGATTAATGCGGAGTCATTATGCAAGTGCAACTTGGACATTTACTAAAGTTTTATTTATTTTAATTTAAAAGCCACTACAAAATATCACAATTAGCAAGCGTTCGTTTTCTACCGTCAAAGCAAACGCCTTCCGTCGTTTTTTTATTAAAAAAAAGAAAAGAAAAAGGTCAATTTCCAACGCCAAAGCGCAGCCGCCCCAAAGAAAAATAAAAATGGTCAATTTAGTTTCACCTAAATAAATAAATAAATAAATTTATGTAAGCAAGTAAAAACAACTGTTAATTATTCAAATGTATTTAAATAAATAAAAAATGGTCAATTTACTTGAATGATGTAATTATCAAAAGTATTTAAACAAATAAAAAAAAAGGGGTCAATTTACTTTAATGATGTACATTTGACTAACAATCTTACTTACATCTATTATTGTTGATTTTCAATGTTTATCCGGAATAGTGTTGTTTATTGCACAAATGCACCTGGGCCTTTCGGTGGGCCTCTGCTTGTTTAAGAGGGCCCTAAACCGCACCATATGATATCCCTGCCTAAATTGATGCAATAATTTCAAATCCAACATAGATTTATTTATTAACATGAATAAATTTCTTTGTTAAGGGGTCACATTTCATTTTGCACAAACATTGCAATCCCTATGAATTTCTTTATTGGCTCAATTCTTTAAACGAAAAATTCATGTTTGCTATTATTAGAGAAATTGAGAAATCAAAAAACTATCATCAATCTCATATATGTAAATTGTAATCGGCTCTACAGAACCTAAGAGCAATAGATCCCTAATACAAATTTCAAAGGCCATATATTATTATTATGGTGACC
This sequence comes from Citrus trifoliata, assembly GCA_018350135.1. Lineage (NCBI taxonomy): Eukaryota > Viridiplantae > Streptophyta > Magnoliopsida > Sapindales > Rutaceae > Citrus > Citrus trifoliata. The sequence continues at coordinate 8,017,835 of CM031386.1, read as the reverse complement.
ATTAACCCATGAAACTTGTCGGAATATAATTAGTTAAAAAGTTACTTTCAATATAAAAATTGAGACTTCATAGCTGCACATGGCTCCATACAAAATGAGATCTCTGACCTAAAATCAATTAGGGTGTTGTATTAGCCACTGGCCTTTTAGCACACATTGTAAGACTTGAATTCGAGTTCCCTCAAATTTGAATAGAGGCTGATTTTTTCCCTTATAAAATGTGAATAAAATAAATATTTCTCAATTATTAATAAAAATTAAAATTTAAAAAATACTTCATATGCTATTAATGTACTCTTATCTCAGTAATAATTTAATTTATAAATATCAATTACAAATATATTCTCATATAATATGAATTGTAACCTAAAGCAATAATCTTATATTATAAAAAAAAATAAAAATTGGGTATTGTATTAGTCATATCATTTTCCTGAATCTTTAGTTACATCGTTAACATAAATATCTAAAAGAAACAATTTTAAAATAAATTGAAATATTAATACAAATACCAGGGGAAGAGATGAGATTACACTCATGACTCATTTTCTTCTTTAAAGATACAAAACATAAGTTTAATTACATTTTAGAATTCAAGATCCTGCCAGTAACAATCCTAAAGCATTACTCAGAGGGTCCATCCGTCCAGCTCCGGCTATGATGCAACAGCTGTATCAATACTATCATATCACCTTGTTATGGCACAATATGAATTTTCATATAAACCCCTTGCACCCCTTTTTATTTATGAACAAATTAAATGTAAGATAGAGGTGGATGCTAAATTAAATGTGGCTGAATGCATGAAAAAATTAGCTTAATACTTTCAAAATAAGAAAGGGAGTGCAAAAAACTATATGAAAATTTACAGCTCCACTTGACACACAAGAGGGGGGACAAAGCGCTAAATCATTAAAAATGGCCAATATTCAATTAGCTCAAATCATTAAAAATTTACTAAATTCTAAGAAAAAGGATATAATTACAAAATTCTTTAGTTAAAACTTTCATGTTAGCTCAGCATCAAGAACAAGAACAAAATAAGCTGAAGATTCAATGTAGACTCTTCACCTCATCCTTGAGGTTTAAGGCTCCAATTATTCCCATCTCATGCTTATAGTAGGTTCATCTCTGATCGTTAAATGTGAACACTCAAAGGACCCAGGAAATAACAAACTAAATTATACAGATCAAAAACAAAAAAAAAAAGAAATTAAACAAGTTGGTCTGCCAAGGTTTTGAAACCACAAAAATTAATAATAGAAAATCAAATATTTACTCTGGCCTTCATATTTCAAATAGAAATGTTTATTACATAACATGTTCATGGAGCTCAATTTTTGGAATCAGGCTGCAACATGAACATATTTCAAATCTCCGTTCTTGTTCAATAATCATCAGGCCTTTGCAACACCAATTCACTTATAGTAGCAAGAATATTTAAAAGGCCTATCAAATTAACTTGAATAGTCTCAAAAAGAAAAGGGATAGAGGTTCCTATTCACCAATCACCCATTACCCAACGAACAAGCAATAAGTAGTACCAAATCAGTTTAATCAAATTCTTGGGGGAGCAATAACAGGTACAGATTAGGTTTCCGTTACATTAACTTCTGTTCACAGCATATCTGCTCTTAAAGTATTAAAGACCATCATTAAAAAAATAAAAAGAGAGAGAGAGAGAGAAATAACAAATGAGAAGACAAACAAAAATGCATTGACTATAGTTATTACCAAATCGGCAACCAAAAACACACACATAGCTAAAGAGAATTCATGCATCATTTAACAGAAAAAAATTAAGCAAAACTGCCAGATCATCAATAAGTTGCCTCAGATTATGTTCCGTTCTTAGCATGTACTCACAGTATATTTAAGACCATTATTGGGATCATAATTCATGATGCGCCCAAAGAATAAAGCAAGAAATTGTAATTTTGCAAGTTTGACAACAATCAACAAAGATATTTCGGACAAGAATTAATGGATCATTTAATGGAGACAAGAAAGATTGATTTTCCACCCCCTATAAACTCTAACCAAATTGTTATTTAAAAAGAAAAAAAATAATGAAATAACTTGACGCTGCCTCAACTTAGTTTGGTTACATAATCAAAAAAGAAAATTCTCACTATGCCTCAGAGGTAGTGACAATCAGATTTCATCAGAATTATATCTGATAGTACATGCATTTGAGATGCATCATGGGCAAGTTGAGAAGTTTAAAGAGGTAACATATCATTCACAAAAACCACAAAAATTCAAAACATGTGCATGTGTCACATGCATTAGCTGCTTCTACAAAATCATTGAAGCGAGAAATTTGAGTCTTTTTCTGAGAATATAAATGAGTACCCAAAAGCATAAAACCACATGGCCTAGCATTGGCAACCCAATAGTGTCCTAGGAACAAATTTTGTTCTAAACAACAAGTACAGCATAATGTAATACAGCCATTGAAGTTAATAGTATTCAACAATTATTATCAATTAAATTTTAACTAATGTGCAGCAATGCAATTATTATCAATTAAATTTTAACTAATGTGCAGCAATGCAAACACACTAACAAATTTTAATAGATTGAGAAAAACACAACATGTAAAAGAGAACTGAGGTGCCTCAGTTCTCATAGTAATTCTAGATAAAACCACCTTTGGCACCAGTGGAAGCACTGGAACAGATAAGTGTCTGTATCAAATAAAACCTAAAACATGAAACCCAAGCCACATTGACAAATATAAAAGATTACTGTTAACCCAAATGTATAGAAGTGCAAAAAATTTCATCAATGCAAACAAAACACAAATTGTGAAACCACCAAGAGATAAATTTAGAATTGAAGCAACAAAATCAACATCGTATATGCATCAGAGAGATTCCCATTAGACTAAGTCATCATTCTCCCTCGGGAGTAACTGATGTCCCTGTCTGTTCTATCATCAGTTGCATATTTTACAATACATTAATCCATTTTTCTTGAAAAAGCATGTGAAAGATCCCTAAAAAAATTGTGTTGGAAAAAAAAAATAATGGTTCAAAATATAAAGCTTTGTTGATGTTAAAGACGGCCAAGTGCCTCAGATTAAATTCGTTTCATAGATGTAACTCTCAAAGTATATTTAACACCATCATAGGCACATGCAAAATCATCTTGACTAAAAACGTTAAACAAAATCAAAACGCATGAACAAGGAGAAGGGGAAAAAAAAATTCGAACTTTACCATGAGAGAGAGGTGTCGGGTAATGGGTATTAAATTAAGGCCTGAGATTTATAAAGGTTAAAGAACGTTCTGGCGGTGAGAAGAAGGGATTTTTGAGATTGAGAGAGGCGGCAAATATTAGGGTTTTGTGAACTTATTTATTTATATTTGACGGGACAACTATTAGGGCAACCAAAGAGAGTAATGGAAATGGTTTATGATATTTTCACTACTGCTCCTAGATTGTTAATTATTTCAGAAATGTTGATTTTTCCTTTCCTTTCTCCTGTTAAGTCCTCACAGGCCCAGCTTGAACTTGATGGGATTGATCATGAATTAGCCATCGAGGTTTATAATATAAAACCCCACTTTCAATTTTATTACACTTGAGGACAAAATAAGTTTAGTAAAACTCATTTTTATTGGCTCTAAATACCATCCCGCAACTGAATTCATTCTTCTTCTTCTTCTTTTTTGCTGCAATTTCTTCATGCTTCAACAACCCACTTCTGCGAACCCCCTATAAATTTAAAATAATCTCTTAATTTTTTCTCCTCCTTGCAGTTTAATTATTTCAATACAAGATTATACCTTTTTAACTATAAATCTAAAATGTATTTAATTTAAATTACTTGTTGGCATTAAAAAAATTATCCCTTAAGAGATTTTATTTGCCTATAAGATAGGCACGATTGCATTCGCTGGGTTTTGGACTGAGGAAGTACAGAATGAAATTCTGAAAAAAAAATCACATTTAGAAAAAATCACATTTAGCATTAAAGAAATATAATTAAATGGGGGTTTTAGAAAAGATAATACTGGGGTGTTAAAAGCAATATTCTTAGCCGATCTCTCAGCCTTTTTGCTCTCTACTAGGCCTAGTTAGGTTCGTTTCAGCCCATATTGTAACTGGGTTTAATCCACTCCTCCTTTAAAAACAAAGGAGGGATGACACTTGACCCCACAATGTGTATTAGCAGTAAAGATGGTCAATGGGTCGGGCGGTACGTGGCACAACACGTGTCTGTAAGGTACGAGTATATTTTGGTGAGGCACGAGATACGGCACGGCACGTACGTGAGTCGTGCCAGACCTAGAATTTTAAGCACCCGGGTCTTAAAGCACGGGACAATTAGAGATGGGCAAAAGCACGGCACAAAAAAAAAACACGTAATAAGCACAACTTATTAGTGGGCTAGCACGCGGCTCGTGAACCATTAATAGCACGTGAGCCAAAATATATCTAAGTAATTTTTTTTAACAAAAAGTAAATATAAATGTTATGAAATTAAAGTACAATATCTTGAAATTAAATGTTTTAATATATTTTTTAGCATAGACTTTTAAAAATTAATTTAAATCATTAAATCTTAGTTTAAATAAATATTTTAATTTTTTATATTTATAATTTATTAAATGAATAAGTAAATATCATGATTTTAATAAATAAAATTATAAATATCATAATTTTATTTATGATATTTATTAAATGAATAATGTTATTTATGATATTTAATTTTATTTATGATATTTATTTAATTATTTATTTATGTTTATAATTTATTAAATGAATAAGTAAATAACTAAATATAATGATGTTAATAAATAAGATTATAAATATCATAAATTATAAATAAAATTTTTTTACAAAATTAATAATAAAATTTTTTTCATATGAAATATTTTTCATATTAATATTAAATCATAACTTAGTTAATATTTAATAGAGATACGTTTAATTTGTGAATGAAATATTTTTCATTTTATACACAAGAAAAATTATGATAAATTAAAAATTACATTTTCATTAAATGAAGTTAAAGTACAATTATAATATTAGTAATTCAAATAAAATTAGGTGTAATTTGTATTACTACAGTTAACAGTACATCCCAACTAGGTTGGCACCTACTGAACCATTTATCATTTGCAAATTTACAACCTTTTCAGTAATAAAAATTGTTTCAAAAAGTTACAAGAAAAAAAAAATCTCTAGTCTTTGGAAGTGGCTTCAATGTTCAGTACTCTGCATAATCTGGATCCACTTCATCTTGATCAACATTCAAACTCTCAATTTGTTTAATTAAAGCATTTTGCCAATCTTGTTGCACTCGGCGTTCAGCATCTTCCCAATCTTTCAAGCACAACAATGAGTCTAATGTCTCTGATGACAATCTTGACCGATGTTCATCTAGAATTCTGCCACCTGTATTAAAAGGTGATTCTGATGCTACAGTTGAAGCTGGAGGGGTTAGTAGATCACGGGCCATAATGGATAATATAGGGAAAAAATATATCTTACTTGTTAGAGTTATAAATATAAAGCATATTTTTGTAATGATTCTGCTGATGTGGCAGCTGAGTAAGCAAGACTGTTATTGTTAGTTTGTAAGCTTGTTATAGAGCTGAGAAGTTAGTTAATCATAGCTTACTCTCAACACGTGTGTGAGCAATGCAGAAGGTTCTAGATCTTAGTATATAAAGTTAACCTATGTATTCATAATTCATTGAATAAGATTCGATCTATTTTCTCTTATAGTTTCTCTTATTGCTCATTGAATTTTTCTTCATTTTCTCTGCAACCAAACAAGCATAAATAGCTTGGTCAAACTTCAATTTGGTATTAGAGCCACATCTAGGCTAATCTCATGGCATTATCAAGCTTGACTAAAAACATCTCTTCTTCAGCAACAACCTTTACTTTCACAACTCTAATAAAACTTGATCGATCAAATTACTTAATCTGGAAATCTCAAATTCTATCCTTAGTTCGAGCAAATGAGCTTGAGAGTTTGCTTGATGGATCCAGAATCTGTCCAGATCAATTTCTCTCAAGCACTCAAGGAAATTCAGATGCTATGTTCAATGCTTCTGCAAGTTCAACTGTTGCTTCACAAGAGAATCCTAAGTTTCATGTGTGGAGAAAGCAAGATCAGATGCTGCTGAGCTGGCTGCTATCCTCTATCAGCATTGAAATCCTCAGCCTTGTGGTAAACTTTAAAACCTCTTATGAACTGTGGTCTAGTTTAGAGCAACAATTTGGATCTAAAACTACTACTAAGAAAGTTCATCTCAAAATGATGTTGAATAATCTGAGGAAAGGATCTATAACTATGACAGAATATTTTAGTAAATTGAAGTCAGTTACTGATGAGCTGGCTATTGCTGGAAGTCCTGTTAGTTCTTTGGATCTAAAACTACTACTAAGAAAGTTCATCTCAAAATGATGTTGAATAATCTGAGGAAATGATCTATAACTATGACAGAATATTTTAGTAAATTGAAGTCAGTTACTGATGAGCTGGCTATTGCTGGAAGTCCTGTTAGTTCTTTGGATTTTATAACTCATCTCATCTCTAGATTAGGTCAGCCTTATTATCCAGTAGTTGTGTATATTGAAGCAAATGTTCTAAAAATGAGTATTAATGTGGCTTATTCAATTCTGTTGACCCATGAGGCACGTTTAGAAAGCAATCAATCAAATTCTTTCAAGGAAGTGAAACAGAACTATGCTGCTAGCTTAGCTCAAGCTGGGAATAATAAAAAAAAAGTTAACAATCAGGGAGGCTGGAATAATAATAGTCAAGGAGGCTGGAATGGAAACACTGAAAACAAACCTGGATTTCATAACTGGAATGGAAACTTTACAAACAGAGGAGGTTTCAATCTAGGAAGGGGGCAAAATTCAGGTAGAGGACAATGGAATAATAATTGGAATATCTGGAATGGAAATCAAAGTAGAGGCAATTTTACTGGTGCTGCTGGAAATTTTTCTCATAGATTTTCTAGTGGCTATAATGGATTTGGAAGAGGAGGAGGCATAGGAAATATTGTTTGTCAGATTTGCTTCAAACACAATCATACTGCAGCTGATTGCAAAGATAGATTTAACAGAAATTTTGTTCCTAATTTTTCTGTGCAAGGAAATTTTCCAGATCAGAATCAAACTGCCAGAACTGCTTTCATGGCTACATCAGAAGGAGTTGCTGACCAAGGATAATATTTGGATAATGGAGCAACACATCATCTCACAAACAATATGGAGAACCTAGCTGAAGGTAAACCTTATCTTGGATCTCAATTGCTGTTAGTTGGTAATGGACAAGGTCTTAGAACCACTTCCATAGGCAATATATGTCTCTTTACATCCTTTGGCAATCAATTAAATCTTTCCAATGTTATATGTGTTCCCAAAATTACCAAGAATCTAATTAGCTTATCTAAACTTCTCTCTAACAATATTATAATCATTGAATTTGTTTCAAATCTTTGTTTCATTAAGGACAAGATGCAACAAACTTTGCTGGCACAGGGGATTGCTGAGGATGATCTCTTTAAGCTACTGACTCAAGATACACCTATTTCTGATTCTAAAGCCTTGGGTCTCAAACCTAGTTCAATGTTGTCTGTTTTTTCCAATAAAGAGAATGTACACTCTTTGAAAGAGTTGAATCACCAAACAAATGTCTGTTCAAATTTGATCAATTCCAATAATGAGAATTCTGTCATTTTTCTAGCTTCCTGTAGTGAGTCTATGCAGTTGCTACACAATAGGTTTGGTCATCCAACCAAACATGTCTTGCAAACAATAATGAAAAGTCTTCCCATGCATTCAACCCATTCTCAATCACTTAATTTTTGTGATGCTTGTCAATATGGAAAATTACATCAATTCCATTTTCCAGTCACTGATATAAAGTCAAAATTTCCTCTCCAACTCTTATATGCTGACTTATGGGGTCCAGCTTCTGTGTTGTCTATGGATGGATACAAGTACTATATTTCTTTTGTTGATGATTTCACAAGATATTATTGGGTATTTCCACTTACACTCAAATATGAGGCATTTGACACCTTCAAATATTTCAAGTCCCTTATCGAAAAACAGTTTTCTTTATCCATCCAAACACTACAAACTGATATGAGGGGTGAGTTTATAGCCTTTAGATCATTTCTCCAACAAGAGGGTATTCAATTTAGATATAGTTGCCCCCATACTCACCATCAAAATGATATGGTGGAAAGGAAGCATAGGCATGTTGTTGAAACTGGACTCACACTCTTAGCTCAAGCTCATTTACTTCTCTCCTTTTGGTGGGAAGCTTTTCATACAGCCACTTACTTAGTGTATAGAATGCCAACACCTGTTCTAAACAATTTATCTCCTTTTCAGAAACTATACAATCAGCTTCCAGATTACAAGTTTCCTAAAGTGTTTGGCTGTTCCTGTTTTCCTTTTCTTCAACCTTATCATCATCACAAGCTAGATTTCCATACTCAAAAGTGTGTCTTCATTGGTTACAGCCCCATTCATAAGGGCTACAAGTGTCTTGATCGAACTAAGAAAGTCTTTGTTGCTAGACATGTTACTTTCAATGAACTGGAATTTCCATATTCTGAACTGTTTTTGAAAAACAAGTCCAACACCTCATCTCATTCTGCTACCTCCACTCCATCTTCAGTTCATTTCTTTCTTCCTCAAACATCTGTTCTTAGTCACAGTAGCAATGAAGAGCCATCAGCTGCAGTCTCCAGTCCTGCTCTGTCTCCTACATCAGAGTCTCATTCATTGCCACATTATGTTCATTCACAATCTCTAGATTAACCCTCAAGATCTTCAAATTCTTCTCCACCAGTAATCTCTACTCATCATATGGTTACCAGATCTAAAACTGGTATCTACAAACCCAAAACCTACTTAGCTGTTTCTCAAGACCTTAAACCATCCAATGTCAAAGCAGCATTAACAGATCCTATGTGGTACTCAGCTATGAAAGCAGAATTTGAAGCTCTCCAAAGAAATCAAACCTGGACTTTAGTGCCTCATGAATCAGCTGGGAAAATTATTGGCAACAAGCGAGTTTACAGAGTTAAGTATAATGCTGATGGTAGTATCTCTCGGTATAAAGCTCGGTTGGTTGCCAAGGGATATCATCAAACTTATGGGGTTGATTTCTTTGAGACATTTAGCCCTGTGATCAAGCCTTGTACTGTCAAAATCATTTTAAGCTTAGCAGTCATGCATCATTGGCTTATTAAGCAGCTGGATGTAAACAATGCTTTCCTTAATGGCATTCTTATTGAAGATGTGTACATGCATCAACCACAAGGGTTTGTTGATTCCACTTACCCTTATTATGTTTGTAAGCTTAACAAGGCTTTGTATGCTCTTAAACAGGCTCTAAGAGCCTCGTATGATCGATTAAAGGAGTCACTAGTTCAATGGGGTTTTCGAGTCTCCAAATCTGACACTTCTCTATTCATTAAGCATGCAGGGAAAGATATCTTGCTCATTCTCATTTATGTGGATGATATTTTAGTCACGGGTTCAGATTTAAAGCTCATAGGAAATGTTATTCAGCACTTACATTCTGAGCTTGCCTTGAAGGAGCTGGGGGATTTTTATTACTTTCTTGGTATTCAAGTTACTCCATCTGTTCAAGGTATTCATCTATCTCAAACTAAGTACATTGGTGATATTCTTAAAAGGGCAAATATGCTGGACATTAAAGGTTGTATTACACCTATGAGTACTTCTGAGAAGCTGCACAAGGATAAAGGTGCTGCATTTGAAAATCCATCTTTATACATAAGCATTGTGGGCTCTCTTCAATATGTTTTATTAACTCGACCAAACTTAGCTTTCACAGTCAACAAGCTTAGTCAGTTTTTAACAGCTCCCATCATTCTTCATTGGCAAGCCTGCAAGAAAGTGTTACGGTATCTTCAAAGTACAGCTGATTATGGTCTTCGGTTTTTTAGTTCTGGTTCTTTAAAGTTAACTGCCTACTTTGATGTTGATTGGGGAGCAGATCCTAATGATCGTAGATCTGTGGGAGGTTATTGTGTGTTTTTAGGTTCCAATCTCATCTCTTGGTCCTCTAAGAAGCAGCCCATTGTGTCCAGATCATCAGCTGAGTCAGAGTTTAGAACTCTTGCTATGGCTACCTCTGAAGTTCTCTGGATTACATACTTGTTTCAAGAGCTGAACATATCTTTTGATCAGATTCCTCTTTTGCATTGTGATAACAAGAGTGTTGAAGCTTTGGCTAGTAATCCTAAATATCATGCTCGTACTAAACATATTGAGCTTGATCTTCATTTTCTCAGAGAGCATATTGCTCAACAGCAGCTTTCAGTCACTTATGTTCCCAGTTTAGATCAATTAGCAGATGTTCTTACTAAGCCCCTCTGTTTTGATCAGTTTGCTTATTTGCGCAGCAAGCTTAATGTCCTTTCACGACATCAAGCTTGAGGGGGGATGTTAGAGTTATAAATATAAAGCATATTTTTGTAATGATTCTACTGATGTGGCAGCTGAGTAAGCAAGACTGTTATTGTTAGTTTGTAAGTTTGTTATAAAGCCGAGAAGTTAGTTAATCATAGCTTACTCTCAACACGTGTGTGAGCAATGCAGAAGGTTCTAGATCTTAGTATATAAGGTTAACCTCTGTATTCATAATTCATTGAATAAGATTCGATCTATTTTCTCTTATAGTTTCTCTTATTGCTCATTGAATTTTCCTTCATTTTCTCTGCAACCAAACAAGCATAAATAGCTTGGTTAAACTTCAATTTTATCCATCCAAAAATCTAAAATATCAAAATTTTACAATTGTGAAGGAGTTGCTAAATCTTCAAGATTGGCAGAATAATATCTTTGCAATTCATTACGATTAGTATCAATACTAAAGGCAACACTCTTACCTTTGAGTAACAAAAGGTGAGCTGGATTTTTATAAGAAGTCGATGCTTGTTGAACATTAGAATATGTATTGCTTGATCCGAATTTATTTCGATAAAAATTAAAAAGTTCATGCATAGAGGACATAATTGTATCAAAGTTTGTATCAAGTCCGGTTTATAAATTTTCACTAATACCCTCAACTAAAAGTTTTGCACCAACTTCTTTGATTGTAGGATCCAACACTGCTGCAAAAATAAATAAGCGGGGAATATCTTTCCAATATTTTTGGAAATTTTCCTCCATGGTATCACAAATATTTTTAAACATAATATTCTCTCTAAAAGTCTTAAAAGTATAACTTATATTGTACAAGTGCATTAATACTCTACATGAAGTAGGCTCATAAACAGTAGAATATGAAAGAGTAGCATTATAAAATACTTTTAAAAAATCCATAAATTTAAATGCAACATTCCAATCATATTCAGTGATATGATAATCTTCATCATTCATTTTCTCATTGTAAAAACTAGAAATTGCTTCAGAATAGTTTTGACAAGAAAGCAACATTAAATACGTAGAATTCCAATGAACTTTCATGTCAAGGTTGAATTTTCTCCTTTTCAATCAAAAAATTTTCAATGTCTCCAAAAATTGTTGACGTCTTGAAGGTGCTCTAATATATAAAATGGATGCTCTAATTTTTTCTAAATAATGATTTATATGAGTCATATAAGCTTGAACAATTAAATTAATAATATGACACACACATCTGACACGAAAATTTTTGAACCACTTGCAGGTATGAGAGTAGAAATATTCCGCAAAAACATATCAATTGGCACAGTATTAGCAGATGCATTATCAAATTATATGCTAAACAATTTATCAGTAATTTCATATTCTCTTAAAACAGACATTATAGCTGCATAAATTACTGAACCAGTGTGAGGATATTCTAATTCACGAAATGCAAGCAATTTTTTTTCCAACCTCCATTTACCATTAATCTCATGTATAGAGTGCGAAGTCACACAAAAATAACCAACCATATTAATACCAGTCCAACAATCAGAAGAAATTGAAATAACACCATTAAAATTGATAAAAGTATTAATTAAAAGTTTTTTCATGTCATGAAAATTTTTAATTAAATCACATTTTAATGTATTTCTAGGTACTTTCTTATGTTGAGGTTGAACATACCTTTGCAAAAAATTTATTAGACGTTTATCTTTTGAAAATGTTAAAGGTTGTTCTGCTGTAGCAATAAACCGAACCAATCCTTCTCGCATGTTCTATTGTGAATATCTGAATGATGTTATATCGGAAGGTCTAAAACTATATTGTGAGAGTTGGGTTTGTGTTGGGTCTTCTGGCGCGTGTTTTGTCTGACAAGTTTCCATATGTCGTCTAAAATGTCCAGTTCCACCATTGCTTTTGGCACTTAAAGCATATTGACAATATTTGCACACTGCTTGATCCACCATTTCACCTTTTTTGTTTGACGTTTTTCCAAAGTAAAACATGACCAAACAATTGATGTTCTTTGTCGTTTGGAGGTAGTAGTAGGACCGGTAGTTAAAGATCTTGGTAACATATTCCGGGAAAAAGTTTTTTTTATTTGGTTTGTTTTTCCGTTTTCATTTTTCCCTTATATGTAAAATTTCGTTTGCCCCCTTTTCCTTTTCTTAAATTCCCTTTTGTCCCCATATCTTTCATATTTCGCATTTCACCCCAACAATTCCCGTTTCTAGCCCAATCATCTGGTAATTACATTCTGACCCCAACATCTTTCAGTTGTTTCACTTTCATCCCAAATTGCCATTCTAAACTTCTAAAAATTTCAGTTTGACCATAAATTAAAAATAATTTATAATAAAATCCCTAAACGAAATTTCTCAAAATAATCAAGACTTGGACATACTTTGGACATATTTGGACATATTTTGGACATACTAACTTTAACTACTAACTTTAATTTCAGTTATTTAATTTTCTGCATTTATTTTATTTCGTATTTATTTATTTATTTATTTTTGCTTTATTGGTGGGTTTAACCACCAAACTAACCACTAACTCTTAACTTTTATTTTCAATTATTTAATTTTCAGTATTTATATAATTTTGTATTTTTTTAATTGGTGGGTTCAACCACCATATTTTTTTAATTTCGCATTTATTTATTTATTTTTTACTTTATTGGTGGGTTCAACCACCATATTTTTTTTTCTTTTTCTTTCTTTTGCATTTATTTTATACTTAATTTATTGTTAATTAGTGGGTTCAACCACCAAAATTGTTACTTAATTTTCTTTTGTACACTAATATTGTTTGCTTTTTTTTATTATCAATTTGTGTAAATATTATATTTATAATATTGGTCTCGATCTTCAAGTGGCAGGTTAATTCGTAGATCCCAATCTTCACCACCAATCATGGACGAGAATGAAGGCGAAAACGTTTTGGGCGAACTTAATCCTCAAATTGATCAGGGAGACAACCAATCTCAGCATGGGCATGATCAGAATCAACCAAGGACTCTGAGAGACTACATGAATCCAACCAGAACCGGAGCACCGTCGTGTATAATATTTCCTCCAGAAGCATCTCGATTTAACTTTAAACCAGGTATTATCCAACTTTTACCAGCATTTTATGGTTTAGAATCTGAGAATCCGTACTTGCATCTAAGAGATTTTGAGGAAGTTTGTAATACATACACGGACCAAAATTGTAGCATGAACATAATTAGATTAAAAATTTTTCCTTTTTCATTAAAAGATAAAGCTAAAACTTGGTTACAAAACCTTAGATCTGGATCAGTAAGAACTTGGAATAACATGCAAGAACAGTTTTTGAAAAAATTCTTTCCACCTCATAGAACAAATTCTTTTAAAAGTCAAATCACTTCTTTCACTCAAAAAAATAGAGAAACATTATACCAATGTTGTGATAGGTTTAAAGAGTTGCTTAACATATGCCCACATCATAGTTTTGAAACTTGGCGTTTGGTCACATATTTCTACGAGGGCTTAATACCCCAAAGTAGACAGGTTGTTGAAATGATGTGTAATGGTGAATTTAGGGATAAAAATCCTGAAGATGCACTAGATTACCTTGACCGATTAGCTGAAAATGCACAATATTGGGATACTGTTGGAACTTTTGAATTAACAAATAAGCAACAATCATCTCCATCTAGTGGAGGAATCCATAACCTTAAGGAAGATCATGATTTACAAGCAAAATTTGCATCCCTAGTTAGGAAAGTTGAAGCTTTGGAGCATAAAAAGAATGATCAAGTAAAATCTGTTCAAAAAATTGCATGTAACATATGTAATTCAAATGATCATTTCACTCAAGAGTGTCCCACTTTGCCTGCACTTAAAGAATGTCTAAATGATCAAGCTAATGCCATTAACACTTTTAATAAACCAAACCCATATTCACAGACTTATAATCCTGGTTGGAGAAATCATCCGAATTTCAGTTGGAGGAATAATAATAATGCACAAACTTCACAAGCACCACCTCTACAAAATTTTCAAAATCATCAGCCTTATGCACCATATGTTCCACCACCCTGGAAAAATCTGGAAGAGACAATGCATTCATTCATTAGAAAACAAGATGCTATTAACAATCAAAATGCACAAACTTTTTCTGATTTGAAAGATACTCTTGCTAAAATTTCTTCTGCACTCACTATTCAAGAAAAAGGAAAATTTCCAGCCGAACCACAACCAAATCCTAAAATTCAACAAAATCAACCCACATACCAAGTCAAGTCAGTTATAACTCTTCGTAGTGGTAAGGTTGTTGATAGACCTATGCCTGAACCTTATGAAAATGATGAAAATGCGAAGGATAAGAAAGGACTAAATGAACTTACACCTAGTGAAGAAATAACTAGTGTTCCACCTGAACCACCATTTCCGCATGCATTGAATAAACCAAAGAAATCAAACCACTCTTCTGAAATTTATGAAATCTTTAAGCAAGTGAAAGTTAACATTCCTCTATTAGATGCAATCAAGCAGATTCCTTCATATGCCAAATTTTTAAAGGACTTGTGCACTGTTAAAAGGAAATTGAAGGTAAGAAAGAGTGCTTTCATGGCCGAACAAGTAAGTACAATTCTGTCTACTAATAATAAGTTGAAATATAAAGATTCTGGTTATCCTGCCATTTCTTGTATTATTGGTAACCACAGAATTGAGCATGCTTTATTAGATCTTGGTGCTAGTGTTAATTTGCTTCCATATTCAGTTTATCTTCAACTTAATCTTGGTGAGTTAAAATCAACTCCAACTACACTTTTGCTTGCCGATAGATCAATTAAAGTACCAAAAAGAATAGTGGAAGATGTTTTAGTACAAGTTGATAAATTTATTTATCCTATGGATTTTATTGTCTTGGAAACTGAACCTGTTATGAATAATTACAAACCAATTCCTGTAATTTTAGGTCGACTATTTTTAACAACTACTAATGCTTTGATTAATTGTAGGAATAGTTTAATGAATTTATCCTTTGGGAATATGACTTTGGAATTGAATGTTTTCAACATATGCAGGCAACCTAATGAAGAAAATGAGAATGAAGATGATACTGATGAACAAAAGAAATTGTTTGAATCTTGTATTAAGGAAAATATTCAAAAAGGGGATTTTTCTGAACTTTCTAATGTTTGTTTAGTTAATTCAATTGAGTCAAATAAGCAACTTGAACTTGATATTTCTAATATAAATTCGTTGCTTGATTCTGTGCGGACTTCACATAATTATGATGACGAGCCAAAATTTGAGGAGCTTGGAAGTATTGAAAAGACAGAACAACAAGAAACACCTAAAATGGAATTAAAACCTTTGCCTGAAATATTGAAATATGCTTTTCTTGGAGAAGAACAAACTTATCCTGTTGTGATTTCGTCTACTTTAACAAGCAACCAAGAAGGTAAGTTACTAACTGTTCTTAAAAAGTATAAAAATGCAATTGGATGGACTTTAAATGATATTAAAGGCATTAATCCCTTAATATACACACATAGAATTAATTTGGAAGAAAATGCTAAAACATGTCAACAACCTCAAAGAAGATTAAACCCACATATGAAAGAGGTAGTCAAAACAGAAGTCCTTAAATTACTTGATATGGGAATTATCTACCCTATTTCTGATAGTAAGTGGGTAAGTCCTACACAAGTAGTGCCTAAAAAATCTGGAATCACTGTTGTTAAAAATGAAAAAGGTGAATTAATTCCAACACGAATTACATCTAGTTGGTGCATGTGCATTGATTATAGAAAATTAAATGAAGTCACTAGAAAATATCATTTTCCATTACCATTCCTTGACCAAATCTTAGAAAGAGTAGCAGGACATCCTTACTACTGTTTTTTAGATGGATATTCAGGTTATTATCAAATTCCTATATCACTTAATGATCAAGAAAAGACCACATTTACATGTCCATTTGGAACATTTGCATTTAAAAGAATGCCATTCGGGCTTTGTAATGCTCCTGCAACATTTCAAAGATGTATGTTAAGCATTTTTTGTGATATGGTTGAACATTGTTTAGAGGTCTTTATGGATGATTTGACTGTGTTTGGGAATTCTTTTGATGATTGCCTTGATAATTTGGAGAGTTTTAAAAAGATGTATTGAAAAAGAACTCGTGTTAAATTGAGAAAAATGTCACTGCATGGTTACTTCTGGAATTGTCTTGGGTCATGTTGTTTCTATTAAAGGAATTGAAGTTGACAAAGCAAAAATCGAAGTCATATCTAAATTGCCACAACAAAAAACAATTAGAGATGTGCGATCATTTTTATGACATGCAGGATTTTATAGGAGGTTTATAAAAAACTTTAGTGCCATATCTAAACCACTTTGTAACCTCTTATTAAAAGATGCACCGTTTAAATGGAATGATGATTTCCAAAAATCATTTGAAAAAATAATTTGTCTTTTAACATCTGCACCTATTATGCAATCTCCTGATTGGTCTTTGGCATTTGAATTAATGTGTGATGCAAGTGATTTTGTTGTTGGTGCTGTTTTAGGACAAAGAAGGGATGGTAAACCTTTTGTGATTTATTATGCGAGTAAGACTTTAGATAGTGCTCAAATGAATTATTCTACAACTAAAAAAGAATTACTTGCTGTGGTATTTGCATTAAACAAATTTCGTTCATATTTGCTTGCTTTAAATCTATTGTGTTTACTGACCACGCTACTGTGAGGTATTTGATGATTAAACATGATGCCAAACCGAGACTAATTCATTGGATTTTGTTACTACAAGAATTTGACCTTACCATCAAAGATAAAAAGGGTGCTGAAAATGTTGTTGCTGATCATCTATCAAGACTCACAACCGAATTCTGCAATGATATAACACCCATAAATGATTCTTTCCCTGATGAATTTTTATTTTCTATTACTTCAATGCCATGGTATGCTAATATTGGGATGACATTTATTTATTCAAATATTGCCCAGATCAAATTTTTCGGTGATGTATTCCTGATAATGAGGTAAGTAGTGTCATTAATTTTTGTCATTCTGAAGCATGTGGTGGTCACTTTTCTTCAAGAAAAACTACTGCAAAAATTTTGCAGTGTAGATTTTATTGGCCTACTATGTTTATTGCAAAAGTTGCGAAAAATGTCAAAAATTGGGATCAATTATAAAAAGAAACATGATGCCCTTAAATCTCATACTTGGAATTGAAATATTTGACTGTTGGGGAATTGATTTCATGGGTCCATTTCCATCATCTTTTGGATTTGTGTATATATTAGTTGCAGTTGATTATGTCTCAAAATGGATTGAAGCAATTTATTGTCGAAATAATGATAGTAAAACTGTGATTAAATTTTTAAGAGAAAACATTTTAAGTCGATTTGGAATCCCACGAGCCATTATCAGTGATAGAGGTAAGCATTTTTGTAATAAGTGATTTGAGTCTTTAATAAAGAAATATGGAATTACACATAAAATTGCTACCCCTTATCATCCTCAAACAAATGGTCAAGTTGAATTAGCAAATAGGGAGATAAAACAAATTTTGGAAAAAATGGTTAACCCAAATCGAAAAGATTGGTTTCTTAGACTTAATGATGCACTTTTGACTTACCGTACTGCATTTAAAACATCATTAGGAATGTCACCCTATCGGTTAGTTTATGGTAAACCTTGTCATTTACCCGTTGAACTTGAACATAAATCACTTTGGGCTATTAAAGCTTTTAATTCAAATTTGGATGATGCTGGTAATGTGCGAAAATTATAATTGAATGAACTTGAGGAATTAAAGAATGATGCATATGAAAATTCAAGAATTATTAAAACTTAATAAATAAAACTTAATAAATTCTTTTTGCCAATTTGTTTTAGATTTATTACCTAAAAGATTAATTATACAAATTATTATTATTTTCCCTTTAATTTTATGATGGATTAAGTATTTATTATGGCAAAATTTAATTTGTCTACAATAAGTCAAAATACCATTTCACCATTTGGTTGTCTACAATACCATTTCACCATTAAGTTTTTAAGAATTTATTGTGCCAAATTCATTTGGTTGTCTACAATAAATCAAATTTTCAAAATATAAAACATGTATAAATTAAATAGAAAATAATTTCATTTATAAAATTAAAAATAGAATTTGATTAAATCATATTTATTTCCTAAGAGTTTCACCTTCCCCTAACTAATATTATTTAGTTAAGCATAATTAAAATAAAAAGAAGTAGTAAAATTGAATAACTTATAATTAAAAGAAATAAAAACAACTAAAATTGGAAATAAAACTAATTTTATTAATGAAAATAATTATACAAAATATTAAAAACACACCTGGAAATCAAGATTACAAGGAGATTGAGAGAATTTGAGAAGAAGAGAGTTGTAGAGAGATCATTAAAACATAAAAATGAGGCTCTATTTATAGAAAAATAAATTCATAATCTAGTGTTTTGCTGTCCATCATAGACTTCATGCATGTGCTCCTCACAGCCCTTAGATCAAGATCCAATGGCTGGTCAAACTTCAAAAGTCAATAATTACACATGGTATCATTTAACTCGTCCGATTTACCCAAAGAACGTTGAGATTTGGCGGGTTAATGGGTGGATCGGGTCGACCCGAATACAAAGATTCGGATCCTCCAACTTGTTTCACCAACCATTGCCAAGTGGCACAATCATGGCCATTAAATCATGAATGGTTGAGATTTGGTCAAGATTGCCAACTATCTCCTGCACTCATATCTATTGTAAGCTCATTTCAACATCCAATCAGTGTTCGGTCAACAGGAAAAGTCAACTTTTTTTTACACAAGCCCAATTTTAAGCCGATCTTGACTGATCTTAAGGTTTTCAGACCTCCGGAATCCAAATTTGACCTTCGTTTATCTGTTTGGAGCCTCAAAGTACGTGAAATTAATATTTTTCCTAATAAACACATAAAAACACAAAATTAAATATATTTAAAACATAATTAATAATTCATAATATATTACATAAACACAAATATAAATTATAACATAAGCATAAAATAACATATTATCGCTTGATAATTAAACAATTTTTAATACTAATCAGGGACAATAAATATATTACTTGGATCAAATTCTGGTGCAGTAATTTCTTCATTTGCAACTTCCTCCCCCTCTTCAACAAAATTAAAATTCTCATCGAATTCGAAATGAGAGTGAGACATTTTATATAATTAGTGTTTTGGTAAATAAAAGTGTTGGAATTGTAGCAAAGAAGATTGGGCAAGCAGAGACTAGAGATGACAGATGAGATAATAGAGATAACGAAGAGATAGAGAATTAGAAATTGAGAAGTGAGAATGTGAGATGAATTCGAAAATAATTTAATCGTTTAAATAGAATAAAAAAGTAAACATATTAACGGTTAGAAACGGGCAAATAAAAAAGTAAACATTTTAACGGTCAAAAACGGGCAAACATGCTGCAAACCTACAAGTCTACAACTGCAAAGCTTCCTGCAACTCTGCAAGGCTACAGCAAATTAAATAGTTACATTTTATCATTCATTTGTCCGTTGGAAACTTGGAATTGTAAGGTGAGTAATTGATTTAATTTAGAATTTATTATTATTAAAAATTAATTGTTGAGGGATATGTCTATGACTCTATGGTACCGATTCTGCAAGACTGTAATAAACATCTCCCGTCATCTCATTCCCACCATTCAATTGTCTATTGTTTAGTTTCTCTGCTGTAGTATGTAGCTTACAAATTCTGTAAGCTAGTCAAGTCTAATTGTTGAGTCATGAATGCCCATGCTGTGAAAGTGAAATTGACTAGTCAAGTCTATCAACTTTATTGCTTTTTTTTTTAAAAGGCATATCAACTTTATTGTTAATTCAATTAATGCAGAATTTTTTTATTCAATTAATTTAGTTTTTTTTTTTTGTCCGTTGGGTGAGTAATGAAAATATGAAATTAATTTAAAATTTTTTTGTCATTAAAAATCAGAAAAAAATTAATTGATAATCAGAGCCCGACTGTTTATATTGTAAAATTGAGTAGTCATATCAATTTTATTGTTAATTTAAAAAAATATTTGTCTGTTGGGTGAGAAATTCAATTAATTCAAAAAAAACTTTTATCCATTGGGTGAGTAATAAAATTAATTTAGAATTTTATTATTATTTAATAATTAGAAAAAATTATTTTCTAAGTGCACCGTTGTTATTTATTTTTTAAAATAATTTTTGTAATTAATTTTTTTTCAAAACAACATATTAAATTTAAAAAAAAATTATGGTTCATTATTACAAGAGAATCACGCAATCACAATGTTAATAAATCATATCACAACTTCACAAGTGTGTTGATGAGATAATATTATAATAGTAAACTAATAGTACGGGAGGAGCTTGCATTCATTATGTAGAGTACTTTATTTCTTTGAATTTAAATTCTCAACTCAAATTTTCAACACGGTAGTTGTCAACCTGTCATATAGTGCACATGCAAACGTGCAGATTGTAGATTTTTAAATAATTTAAGATTTTTTTCCCACATGCCAACCAAGCACTTGCCTCACGGCTATATTTATATTTCACTGAATATTTTTTACTTACTCTTTTTACTCTCACCCACAAAGTAAATAAAAGTAATTTTTGTCTTTTTATTACTATCTAATATTATATATACATGCCATTATGCTATGATGCTTCACAATTCTTATTCGTCTTCTTTTTCCTTGAACTTTCCAATATTCTAAAAGCCAAAATCATTATGAATCCGAAGCAACATAATATGAATGCTGAAGAACCTCAACACCCTCAAGAATACGGTGTTGATGTAGTTATACTTCAACAAAACGTTAGGCTAAATCAGCCTAGAAGTCGTTTTTTAAATGAGCTTTTTCAAAATTTTACTACAATAAGGGAGGAAATAATAGATAATGGTTTGCATCATCCTTACAAGCGGATGATCTTAAGGAGCAACTATTGTCATCGAGAAGTTATTTATTCAAACAGCCATAGCACCTTGGGTTTACGTCGGCACGTGTCAAATTGTTTAGCTCGCCACCAGCCGAGATAGAATTAACCTTGCTCGTTCCCCGTATCCATAGTTGTGATTAATAAATGTTTTCTTCGTGCTTGTTATTCGTCAATTGATCGTAGTTCGTGTTTTGTAGTTGTAACTTGTAAGTTGTGACCTATGATTTGTTATATTAATATTTCGTAGTTATGACTTATTGTAATGATTATTCGAGAATTGTATTTTTAATTTTAATTAATTATTATTATGATCTATGGAATTAAATTTATGTATTGTATTGTTATGAATTATGATTGATTATTGTGAAATAAAATATATAGTTGTGAAATTGTGATAAACTAAGAATAAAATGTTAATTGCTCTCTTAATAAAAATTAATATGATTATGATTGTGAATATTATTATTATTATTATGGTGGTGGGCTTAAAAAAGCACGTCAGGCACGTGGGCTTGAATAAAGCACGCTAGGCACGTGGGCTTGAATAAAGCACGTTAGGCACGTGGACTTTTTTAAGCACGCTAAAAAAAAGTTGGTGGGCTTTTTTTAGCCACGGCACGAGCGGGCTCGTGCCGTGGGGCGTGCTGGACTCAACTGAAAAAAAGGTAGGCACGGCCCACCAATTTGGTGGGCCGTGCCGTGTCGGCCCACGAGCCCTTATGGGCCGACAGTTGGTGCCGGCACGGCCCATTGGCCATAGTTAATTAGTAGTTAGGAGTAGACAAAATAACTGATCCGACCCGATCCGATCCGAAATAAATCGGGTTCGGATCGGATCGAATTAACCATAATACCCGATTAGATGAAATGTTGCTATCCCAATCGGATTATAATCGGATCGGGTGAAATCCGATCTAATCCGACAACCAGAACGGGTTGGCTTAAAGAAGAAAGTGAACAGCCCTCACTGATTACAGCACACATGCATCCAGCAACAAGCAGTCAAGAACTAGTGACACCACAGAGCATAGAGCAATAGACCACATGCTACACCGCCTTACACACCACACACGTATACGACACACATCATAGAGATGGAGGCACAAAACCAGTAGAGATAGAGGCACAAAAAAAAAAGACCACACACTCAACGCACCCAGCAGCCTCACTCCCTTCCCTCACACCTCACGGCCTCCCCCTCAAGCCTTAACGAGAGACCACACAACACACACTAACCTCTGCTCCCCTCCTTCACGCCTCATGGGTCATTTCCCCACCCTCAAGTCAACACTCAACACTGCCAACGCCAAGTAGAAACACACATACACACACACACACAACCGCAACCAACACACACTTGCCACAATCACCGCTGACGCCAACTACCAGCCGATCAACTGCTCCACGAGGACTGCGACCAGATTTGCTGCTCCGCGAGGACAGCGACCAAATCTACTGCTACTGCTTACCGATCTGATGTCTCCGTGCTTCCACACACTTCATCACCAAGTTTCTCCTCCAAGTTCCATTCGAAATCCAGCAAGCAGTAACCCGAATTTTTGTTTTGAATTTGGATTTTTGAGTTTAGTTCAAATACGAATAATTGTAATGTGTAATAGATTATATAACATATGTTAAATCATTGATTAGGAATTGTTAACCGAACCCGATCCGAACCGAATTAAACCCGATTTTTTTATCCGATCCGAATCATATTCAGATCGGATCAGGTCAAGTTGTAAATTCGGGTTGAATTCGGATGAGTTTTTATTCGACCCGATCAACCCGAAATTCGATCAGATTGATCCGAACCCGATTTTGCCCAGCCCTATTAACAGCCCTCCTTTTCATTTTATCTAATCTAGTCTATTTATAGACTCATTAAAAACTTTAAAATTAATACTTATGTTTTATCTGCACTCTCTTTTCCGACAAGAGTGGGACTATTGGCACCCCTTCAAATACCCCTTAAAACTCCTTTAATTAATTTACAATTTTAACCTTTATTAAAATTACATAATATGACAATTTTTAATTCAGTAGTGTTACATATCCCAAATTTTTTATCTCAAAAAATTATCCCAAATGATGTGTCATTAATTGAGTGGTTGATAATTCTTTATAAGATTCAAGTGAATTAATTGTATTATCTCATCAACCAATTAATAAATGACAAATCATTTAAGATAAAAAATTTAGGATGTGTAATATTACTCTTTTTAATTAAACCCCACTCAAAAGTCAAATAAATTTTCTCTTAAAAATCTTTATATGACATATTTTCATTTTCATGTAAGAGTTTTAAATTCCAATGGCGACCACATTTGAGAGTAGGATTATGCAAACACCCAACCATGAGTGTTGCAATCTCATACCACCACCGCCACTCTAAACAAATTTCCAAGCAGCTGGCCATAGCCAAATTCATTAATGGCCCTATCCCACCGTACACTCTTCTAAATCCAATACCAGCCATTGTCCATGTCCATCTCATCAAAATGAATTAGCTCTAATGAATGCCATTGAAAAGATATTTCCAAATGCAACTAATTCATTTTGTGCAAAAAAAAAGGTATTATCTCACATTTCAAGATTTCCCTTCATCTAAAATTTATTTTCATGTTTTTAAGATAGTAAAAGTAGCTAAGGAAGGCAAAGGCAAGCAACAAATTAAGCTTGAAACCACTGAAATTTCATACTATAATGAAGAACAACTCTTTAAAACTTGTTTATTACTCAAAATTTTATGCTCAAATAAAATATATAAAGAAAAGAATTTATTACTATATGTGAAAAGAGAAATAATTGTTATTTTTTTTTCTTTTAAATGGAAGAAATCTTGTTATTGAAATGAGGTTTCATAATAAAAATAAATAAAATTTAAAGAATGAGTTTATAATAATAAGTTTTAATTAAGGGTATTTTTGTCATTGAAAGAAGTGTTAAAAGAATTTTATAATATTTTTAAATATTTTAATGAGATTAATAAAAAAATAAGTGTTAAGAGATATTTATAGAGGTGCCAACAGTCCCACTCTTTCACAATCCCAACCAAATCCATCAACAAATTAAACAATATATATATATATATATTTTTAGTAAAACACGGTGAACAAATTGGGTTATCTGATTTTAAATCGCATTCACGATCAAGCAAGTTCAGATCATCGGGCACCTTTAAGCTTGCTTATGCGAAACTTTTGTTACTTCTTTGATTCATACCAGAAATTTATCTTCTTTAATTTGGAATTTAATTTAGTGATGTGCTGACTTTGTTATTAACTTAAAAAAAAATACAATTAGCTGTTATTTAATATGGAAAAAAAATCTTGAACTAGTTTATTAGTGATGGTCATTTTCAAAGCAAACAGACGCGATATAACATTTATATGTAAAATTTATAATTTATCAAGTTTGATTTATAAACCAATTTGTTTACTGTGTTTTACAAAGAAGAAAATTTAAAAATAAATGTTGTGTTAATAATTGTGATGGACTTGACAGTGATGGAGATGGGTTTGGTGGTGACTCTTGGAAGTTGGAACGTAGAGACCGAGATGAGAGAGAAAAGAAAAAGTTCAAACGATAAGCATTTGAGTGAGACGTAATGAGTGTATTTTGTTTTGGGAAAAAATTATTTTTGTTTAATGTAATAGTTTATTTTATTCGTATTTTTTAAATAATAATTTAAAATATTTTTTTATTAATTTATTATTAGTGTGAAGCTGTTAATTAATAATTTATTGAAGGTAAAATATTATTTTTATTAAAATGGTACAAATTATATTAAACTAATTTTTTTACATAATTAAATAACATTACAAAATATATAAAATTCATTAACTTTTTCTTAAATAAAATCAACGATAATATAATTTGATATAACTATTGAATAATTAGTATAAAAAATAAATTGTAATTAACAAAATATCTTTAAATCATTAGAAAAAAACTCAAAAATACTATCAAATTTTATGTACTTGCATGTGCTGAATATTTTATTTATCTTTAATTTAATTCAAGTCATTTTACAATGCAATTAGAGAGTATACTTGTATGAATAAGAAAATTATGATATTTTTATATTTAAATCTAGGATTTATAGGGTTTTCATGTCGTCAAAATAGAAAGAAGTGAAAAAAGAATTACTAGAAATAGAAGTTTTTCATCTTTTTCGATATTTCCTATTTAGTGGGATTAGATAAAGTCATTTTTAGTTATATGTCAACTTTTATTTATTTTTCTAATTTTCTCTTTGATGGAAAATCATTTTTTACCCTTAATGAGTTATTAACAAACGACATTCAATTAACGGTGAGTTAATGGAATGATATTTTGGGTTATTGTTTAAAAAGTAAAGATGAAATGAGTTATTACACGAAACTCTAGGGATGAGAAGAAAATTTTCGCTTTTGTTTTTTCATTAGTTTTGGGTATGGGTTTTTCTCCTTAGTAAAATTGAATTATAGTGCTTTGTTTTTTCTTTAGTTTTTTCACCCTTAGTTCTTATATATTCAATGAGTTTTATGAATTTGTATGCTATTATAATTAGTTGAAACATACACGGTAATAAGAAACGAATGGAAAAAAAAAATAATATTTGAGAAGCGTCTAAATTTTTTTAAGTTAAAATTATAAACAGTAATATATTTAAAAGTCTGGATATATTGAAACCGTTTTAAAATAGAAAATACTTTCGTAATCACATTATTAAAATTATAATAATTTTTTTTATCATTTATCATTTTATGTACGTGATTGTAATTCACGCTCAACACCTTAAAACACGTCTAAAATAACCACAGTTTATATTCAAAATGTAAAATTATGGAGTTATTTAATGTCCAAAACAATTGTACAATCTGTATGTGTCAAGACATTTTTTTTTTCCATTTGGACAGATTGAAAACCCCCAATATGGAACGAAGAAAAACGAACAAGCTAACAAATGAGATTTGTAATCACATAATTATAACAGATGTTGATTTTCGATTAAAAAAATAAGTAGAGAATCCAGCGTCGATTCTCTTTAGATTTGATGGCAGCGACGGCTCGGCCATTAAGCAAATAACACCTGGTTTCGGCTTTTTAAGTGGGTGGTTAAACTAAAAAGAGTGAAAGAGATAATGCTTCAATCGTACCTGGTAACGTGGAACTTGTTCTGATCGAGCGCTGGAGAAGCCGAAATCATCTGGGGACGTTTCTCTCATTTTCTGCTGCGGTGCTTATGTTATGTCATGGAGATTGCAAAAGATCTATATTTTGCAGTACTGAATGCGACGTTTTTTATATCGTTGCCACCATTTCTCCCTATGTTGCGGTATCTACATGCAGTACTGATTTATCGATTTGCTATCAACAGTTATTTGGAAGTTACTCATTGAACCTTCCTTGCGTCCGCCCGGAGGACCTTAAGCCAATTTATTATATATATTAATTAATGCTAAAATAAAAATTTAACATATATCATACTAGATAAATAATGTGTTTGATATTAAAGTTGGTAAACACGAACTGCTGTATATTGAAAACTATTTTGATATGATTTTTATTTGTATAATGAAAAATCTATTATATTTTTAATAATTTTATTAAAATTATTATTAAAAAATTATAGTTATTATATATTATTAATTTTTATTTTATAATTACAATTTTTTTCCACAACAGCTGTAATTTAAAAGTTACAGCACCTCAATCTCAAACATGCTCAAAATGAAGTTTAAATTGAGATTCAAATATTAAGATTTTAACGTCTTTTATTTTTATTTTAAATAATTTTTTTTTTTTGGGTTCCTTACGTAAACAATGATAAATAATTCAAGCTGCATTATTTCTTACCAATATTTTAGTATCTGGATGATGAAACGCAGTTTTTAAATAATTGGAATGATTTCATCGCGTGCATTGATATACTGAAATAAGTGTATAAATAGACACCAGAAAACATGGTGAATACTTTCAGAAATTAATTTTGCCACCAAAGTAACCGGGGCATGGTTTACTTTATGTGTGGCGCGAGTGAATGAACAATGGGATAAGAATCAAATTCAGAACCAAAGATTTCGGCTGCGGCGAACCGCAAAGATTGACCTATTCCAAAATGACTCTGCGAAAACAATTAGCCCCTCTTTCTTATTGATGGTCGATAATTATAGTTTAAAAATTACAGTATTAATGTTTTTAATTAATAAACACTAATTGATATAACTTAAAAGTATGTTAATATATATTTTATTAATATGATAAAAAATTTATTATATTTTTAATAATTTTATTAAATTTATTATTTAAAAATTATAATTATTACATATCATAAAATTTTATTTCATAATTATAATTTTTTTTTTCCACAAGAGCTGTAATTTAAAAGTAGTAACATATATCAATCACAAGCAAGATTTTAGTATTCTATAATACATGCCTAACTTTCAAGAAAAATGATTATGTAAACATAAAGAAATAGATTAGAACCATTAATTAGTTAATGAATTCAATTTAGTGAGAGTTGATTTTATATTAATTTTCTAAAAATATACAATTAATAATTATTGAATAAGAATGCAAAACTAATTAAATCTTAACTTTGTGTTACTATGCATATACGTATAATAAAAAAAATTATAAAGAATTCAGCACAGATCAACTTAATATTGAATCGAAACCCTTTTTGAAGTTTAAAGTTTCAGAAGTTCCTTTCTTATCTGCATAGAAAATGAAAGAAAATTAAAGCGGAAGGCTGCCAGAGAGTGGAAAATATTCCGTTTATCTTTTAACTTTGAGCTTAACCTACTCACTTACGTAAACAATGATAAATAATTTGGACAATCGTATTCGACGTCCAAGTCAGTCCATGCATGGAGCCAAATCATATTTATAACCAAATCTTAATCTCTAATTTCAAATGCTTTTAGTGAGTATCTTGTCCGTAAAAGAGGGTGTCGACTTTTTGTGGTTTACGGCTGCCATTCCAGAAAGAAAATTGCTTTACAACTCTCGGACTCAACGGATGATAAAGATCGATGCACATGGACTCGGTCCCCTAATTCACAAAATATATTTGCATGCGTAAACAGTCGGGTTTCCGTATATGTCACTAGTCACTACTTTTAATATGTTGATTAGTGAAGGAGATAACAAATAAAGTGGCAGTTTCAATTTAGCGAATGTGAAAAGCTTGGCGACTGGTTCACGGCACTATCGTAATCATGCCATAATATGAACACTTCTAAGCAATTCTGTCGAGTGCATGATATCTCGACATGTCGATTGATTCATGATGTGTACTTGGGTGCATATAGGACCTAATTTTTCTTTAACAAAATCCTGAATTGAGGCGTCTATGAATTCTATCTATATGATGGTGTTTGTGTATGGTCCAATTTTTCTGCGTATTAATGTTCTGCGTTTGTCAAGTAAATTAATATGAAAATTATTTTTAAGATTCGTTATGGCCAGTAAATTGTGAGGGGATGTAGTCTCAGCATCTCCATTTTACCGATGATTGACCCATAACATCGTCAAGTACAGAGCAAAAAGACACGAAGGGAACCACTTGAAATTTACACAATCCATAGAGAGGTAAAAAATAAGATTGGCTGTGGCGATCAGTATGTTCAGTAAACTCCAGTTTCTTCAGTGTGGAAAGCAAGCTAGGAAAATAAAGTAACAGAGATAAAACAACAAAACGCGGAAGGTTTTTCAAGAACCGGGGGAAAAAAAAAAAAAAAGATGCATGTATTATGAGCATCACTACGTGCAATCCTATAACCCACTTGACATTGCCTTCATCAACCTAAATGCCTGAACCTGATTTCGCCATCTGCCCCATCTAAATTCTCCGTATCCAAAGCCTTTAGTGCACTAGTTTGACAACTTGTTTTTGTAGGCTCGCAATTTCGATGATAATGATTTCATATTTGAGATTGCTTTGTTTTTACTGATTAAATGTGCAAGGTTGCAGAAACTCTGAAAAGAACAGGCAGATGAGAAAAATTATTCTTATCATCTGCTAAGTTTCTCTGTAGAAGTTGACGCAGAAATTAAAGAGAATGAAAAACATTGCATGTACCTGAGCATTTTTAAATATGATGTTAAGTACTCATCATGAATAGAACTCAACACAGAAATTAACCTGATGAATTTGTAAGAAAAGGGTACCATTGGTTCATGGTATGTTTATTCCATGTGGGATTAGGATAATAACAATTCACCATCCTCTGCAACCCTCGACAGGTCGCCCTATTAATTTGTAATTGGTGTCAGCGCAAAACACAGAGCAGGGCGCCGGTGTATGCATGTAATCTGAGTATATATATGTGTGTGTGTGGGGCTTCATGATTGATTTTACGGACCAGGCATGACCATGATTGTAGCAGCTCTCGCCCCATTTATAACAACAGTCGCGAAGCCACACCTATATTGATCCCGTACTATCTATGCGGTGCCTTCTCTAATACCAATTGAGTTGTGAATACATATCACTTTTAGTACGTACACATCTCTATAGATTATGTATGTTGATATTTGTTTACTCTTACATGACCACCACGTACCCCCAGCTCAATTCCACCAACAGAATGGTCCAACCAATTTATAATTGTCATATGGTAATTCTTTTCTTGTTAAGTTTTTGAACGAGAGATTGTACAAAACATATACAAAAGCTATTTATTTGACATCATTTTTTTTTTTTGTCGGAGCTTATTTTTTTTACCGTAGTTATGATTTTATTACAGCTAGTTATGTGTAATGATTGTACGTATACAAAAGCAGGAATTTGATAATTTCCTGTTGTACTATAATTTAATAGTTTATTAATGGGATGAATAAGACATAAGAAACAAGAAAGCTGTCAAAGAACCTGCTGAAGATATGTATTGCAGAAAAAAAGAACGCTGAAAAAGCAACTAATTAAAGAGAAAGATATTACAGACTAGACTAGTTACAGAATTATTCGAGTGGCCAGAAGGCATGGGGAGGGGAAAAAAAAAACATATCCTTCGTGGACCGTCGAAGTTAGCTAGGCTTATTCTATTCCATCTTTCTATTATTTAATTACTACGGTGGAGAAATTTTAAAATATTTTTTATATACTATAATTAATTGATGTATGTATGTCATATATGATTGAATTTAACTAAATTATCATTTGTATTATGATTTTTTAAATTAAATACATATATATCATAATATTATTTATTTATTATATGAGTAACATAGTACTTATAATGTATTTTAAAATTTTTTACCATTGTGATCAGGTAATGAAAAATTTTAAAATATCTCTTATATATTATAATTAATTGATGCATGTATAATATATATAATATAATTATTATTTATATGATAATTTTTTAAAATAAATAAATATATATTAAAATATTATTTACTTATTAATACATGATAACTAAAATATACTTTAAAATTTCCCCCACACAAGATTTTGCTTGTCGGCTTCTCAGGAAGCTGCAGCAAATTGGCAATAAATGTCGTTTAGTATAGTAAATGACGTTGAGCTGTTTCTTTGGTCCTATCAATGTAACAAGTTGTTACATGAAACGCATATGCATACATCATCTACAACATCACCCATGTGTTACCTCCGTTTAATCTGCGTGCAGCATTTAATGAAACCATCCATATTCATATGATAAACGGGTCAAATTTTGCATCACCATTTTCATACTCTTGAAAGTACTTGTTCGTGGTTCTGTAGATAGTAAGGATCATTTAACATGAAGGGTTTAATTTGAAATTTGGTCGGTTTTAAGCATGCTATTTGGACTAAGCTGGTCTGCTCATTTATATGGGAAATTAAATGCAAGCTCTTCAACAAATTTTTGGTGCCTTGAATTGGCTAGGGCCTGTGGTTGATGCCATGTCATTTTCCAAAGAACAGGGCCGGTGCTCTCCGAGCATTAAGATAGTAAACTTCATTAAAAGAGGTTGAATTGGTGAATATTTCCTCGAGAATTTTCCATAGATGCTTTGATTTTTTGAAAGAGAAATTGTAATGTATCTTTTTTGACAATCTGGCTAACAGTCGTGGTGTCGGGGTATTAAAAATTCATTCTCATACTGTACGCAAATAATTGCTTTAATAATCTTGTCATTTTCTTGTTTTTAGCGGTTAACAAAGGCATTTTTCCTTGCATAATAATATTGCAAATCATTAGCTAAAAAAATGTAAGCATAGTTGCGTACTTTATACTTCTTATCTTCTTTGTCTTATCCCTGCTTTTCACTGGTGCTAAAGTAAAGCCAAGAGAACTAATAGGAACAAATAACGAAGAAGGGCCTGTGGTGAACTAATTAGCTCATCGTGTATCCGCCGCTAATTTTCTGTTGTCCGTAATACAAGTGTTTTGTCAATGGTAATAAATTTGTGCAATTTACGTTACTCGTTATACATACAACAAAAAGCAAGGAAATCTTCTTTATGATAAGAAACAGTCTTAGATGTTCTTCATATATATTAGATACTCGTTAAATTAAATTTTATGGTGCGTGTATTTACTCTTGTCTAGTTAATTGGGAGAAAGGACGTGTTGCAAAAATCTATAAGGTACATGGATAGTTGCCTTCTTGTTGGCCTGGCAGTTAATTTTTACCTGCAGAGGCAGGGAGGGGAAGTGGAGAACAAAATCACCTTAAAATTTATTATGACGTTAAATTGGAATCTTTATGTAATCTTGACGGTAGTAGTGTTATTATTATCATTTACCAGCCTGAGCCTCTGTACGTATAAACAAGAGAAGTTCGAAACCCCACGTAGTTTCAAGAAAAGTGGCCTTGTTTGCAGTGACAAAAAAAAAACCGCTTGCACCTGGCGGTTTAATGTCCCCACACCTCAATTGGCTTAGCATTTTTTCTTAGCCATAGTGTCACTGTGTGTGTGACGTTGATTGCTTTCCTCGAGCAAACCCTCCTTCAAATGCTTTCTATAAATTCCCCCTACCCTTCCCATTTCCATAACTCACAGCAAGAACCTCTCTTTCTCTCTTAAAAAAGATACGCAAGCAAAAGGGTTTCAGGAACATGGCATTTCTTGGGCTGCTGTTATTGGGGATTCTTTCTTTAGTCTCATCTGTTTATGGCCAGGGATGGACTGATGCTCATGCCACTTTTTATGGTGGGGGTGATGCCTCTGGTACAATGGGTACGTCGTATGCCTGTCATAAACCTTTTTCGTTTCATGTTATTTTGATCAACATTAAAACCAAATTGCTGATGATTAATTGATTATTCAGGTGGCGCTTGTGGGTATGGAAACTTATACAGCGAGGGATATGGGACAAACACAGCAGCTCTGAGCAGTGCACTTTTCAACAATGGCATGAGCTGTGGGGCTTGTTTTGAGATCAAGTGTGTTAATGACCCAAGATGGTGCCGTCCGGGCTCCATTTTTGTTACTGCCACAAATTTTTGCCCTCCAAATAATGCTCTCCCAAACAATGCCGGTGGCTGGTGCAATCCTCCCCAGCAACATTTTGACCTCTCTCAGCCTGTGTTTGAACAAATTGCTCAGTACAAAGCTGGGATAGTACCTGTGTCTTACAGAAGGTGACCCATTTGAATCCTAAAAAAATTCATATTGTTTTTTTACTCGGGCACTATTTGGTCCTGTGTTTAACTAGCAAGCAGTTAAAATGATTATTCAAATCTTCTGACCTTGTTTTGGGGATTAACTCAATTTTACTCCCGATGGAAAATCTATTACACTTGTTACTTTTCCCTGAGCCATTGTTCGGTAAGTTCAAGAGCACAATAACAAAAAAGTGTCCGGTAAACAAAAAAACCAAACTAAAAGACAGGAAAACACATATTCTAATACATGTTTTTGGACTTTAGCTATTTAGTCGAAACATTCAATAGAAATTAGAAGACAGCTGATTTTATCCTACGGCTGTTCGATGCATGCATCGGTATACTTTCACTCGATAGCTAGTGGTTCCAATTTCACGACAACGGAGCCTTAAATAGTTTATTTGGTTAGCTTCTGATCCTGTGTTATGTGTTGGCAATGCCCAGGGTTCCATGCAGTAGGAAGGGAGGCATCAGATTCACGATCAACGGCCATTCTTACTTCAACTTAGTCCTAATCACAAACGTCGGAGGCGCTGGTGATGTGCGTGCTGTTTCAATCAAAGGATCAAGAACTGATTGGCAACCCATGTCAAGGAACTGGGGTCAAAACTGGCAAAGTAACAGTTACCTCAACGGCCAAAGCCTCTCATTTAAGGTCACCACAAGTGATGGCCACACTGTTGTCTCTAACAATGTTGCCCCAGCTGGCTGGTCCTTTGGCCAAACCTTCAGTGGCCTGCAAGCTCCCTGAAGTTGAAACTCAGCCTCCAAAATCCAGCAGTTTTTTTTTTTTTTTTTCACATTTTCAAGTATAAAATAATGAGTGTACTAGCGTTAGTTGAATCTGGTATCAAAATGACAAAGGGCTTATTTTGAAATGGCCCTTTGGCGTTTTATATTTTGATTATGTATTCTAGTACGGTGGTTTCTGCTCTGCTCTAATTTTGAAATTGGCAGAGACAGAAATTGGCTGGCAGTGGAGGGCATGTACCACCCGCCATCTATATATATATTTATTTTCAATTGTATTGTTGTGTCTTTTCTTGTTAAGGAGCAACTGTGCTTATAATAATATTAGCCTTTTGCTGGATGTGTCTTTAATTTTTTTTTAATGATCCATGTTATGTCTTGTGACTTTGGTGAATAAAATTATATGTATCAGTTTCTCTTCAGCTAAATGCTCTGTTTCTGTGCCTCCACAGTGGGTGGCTTATTTTTATATATTTGTTCTGTCCAAGTTCATCTAAGATTTTTGTTTAAATTATTCACTGTTGTAGCTGTTATTGGTCAATCAATCATCGTATTGCAAATCATTGGCATGTACTAAAAGAGATTGTTGGCAACGAGACACTATGAATCTTAAAGCAATTTGAATTTAAGTTTTAAGATATTAGTATTTATATTTGAATGTATTCATTCTGAACACTGTGTTCACAAGCAATATGCATGCTTTAAAGTCTAAATAACGATAACTACTAATATGGCATAATTTATACCGTAACACTTCAAAAAATGATTCAAAATGGGCAACATGTAACCCATTTTCCTCCCCTCCTCATGTGAGAGCATAATTCGAATAAATGTATTCATTGAAAAAAATATTACATCAAAAATTTCTTAATGGAACAGCATTGAGAATCCGAATGGAGGAATCGGAATGAAGAAGTTTATTTGCTTGATTGAAAAAGGGAATGGGAATAAGATGGACAAGTCCCACACGAAATAAGGAATCAATAAGGAGCTTGTGGTTCCATTTTTTTTTGGGAGGGGGGGGGGGGGGGGGAGAATCACAATACCATTCCCAGCCATGACGAAAATGTCCCCATTATTTTATTTATTTTCTAAAAATACCTTCTTTGTCATTGAAAATTATATATTAAAAAAAGAAAACAAAAATCGAAATCCCTAATCTAAGGCTCCGTTTGATACAGCTTATTAAATAGAGCTTATAACAGTAGAGCTTATAGCAGTAGAGCTTATATCAATAGAGTTTTTAGACAAAAAATCATTGGGTGTTTGGTTGTCAATAAAAAAAATACTTTTAAATCATTAAATTGTATGATATTTTTTATATTATATATTTTTTGGATAAGCTCTCTAACCTCTACTCTCAAAAGTTTAAATTTTGGGCTTATGCTAGTAGAGGTAAATTATCTTATTTAAACTAAAAAAACTCTACTAAAAAAATAACCAAACACCATAAAAATTTTAAAAAAGTGCTTATATAACTAAATAAGCACTTATGCCTCTTAAATAAGCCATACCAAACAGTCACTAATAGCTATTCATCTCTCTCGCTTAGAAATGATATGCACTCTCTCTCGCATCACTCAGTACTGCCGCTCATCACTGATCTCGCATTAGTCATTGATCGAATTCGTCATTGATTGCAACCCATTATCGTTCGATTCTATCACGTGCGCGCGATCTCAATTCGACAACTCATCACCGTTCGGCATCTCAACGATCTCCATTATTATTATTAAATAGTATTAAGGACTATAATCAACAAAGAGAATTTTAGTAAATTAAAATAGTTTATTATAATTATAGGATAAAGTAAACATATCAATAGAAATAAATTTAATTATGATTTCGATTCTTATAGTTCAAATAAATAATTTATTCTTTTTCTTATTCTTGATTTTCGATTCTCATTCATTCTCATTATGATCATTGATTAGTAAATACACTATAATAGTACACACAAAAAATTTTGTTGAAACTCATTTTATTGTAATATAATTAAAGCCCTAGTACCTTAAAGTTTACTCTGAACAAAGAAGAAGAGTTACACCCATAACATATAGATACTCGAACATTTAAAATATATGAGCTAGAAATAGAATTAATTTATTTAAAAATATTTAAAAAATATATATCAAAATACAAATTAAACCAACTCTTTGTTGGATGTTAAATTTATTTTAAAATTGAAAATATATCACATTTGAACATAAATGAAGTATGGAGGATTTAAATTTCAAGTAAAAGCTCAATTCCCCTCTTAATGAAATTAGGTAGGAGTAAAATTGTCTCTCCATATTTTAGAGTAGAATAAATATCGTTCGTATTATGTGAGAGTATAAATTATAATTGTGGACAATAAAATTATTTATAATAATATAATAAATTTTTTATTGTGAATATTAACAGAATTCTGATTTTAATACATATCAAAACAATTTCAAGCAAAAGCTCATTAAAAGAGAGGGAGGTGGTGGAAAAAAATTAACCGTCCATTCGACACACTAAACTATAGCAGAAACACAAACAGAACAGGGGGTGTCTGTGTTGTAATATGCACATACTCAAATTTGCCGTTGGTTGGTCCCGCTCAATTTAACGACCGAAATCGCAGCTCCGCCCTTCGTCACAATTCTGTGAGCTATTACTCCATTCTCTACCTCCCCTCGTTTTCCTTTTCATTTTAGTCCCTTAATATCTAATTCATCACTGTTATAACTAAATTTTCCGTAAATTTGTTCTGCTTTTCTCATTCTCTCTTTGGTTTTATTATCTCGGTATTCTTTATTATTATTTATAATTTTTTTTTTCTGTTCTTAAGTGTGTTTTTTTTCCTTGTGGGTGTTAAGAATTTTGCTTGTTTTGTAACCCCAGTGATGTCTTTTTCTGTTTTTTAAGCTCAACGGCTTATTCGCATAGTCGGTCTGTTTTTATAAACAGAAGCAAAAGAAAATATTATCAAAGGCCTGTATCAATTTTTTATTTCTTTTGACGTTCGAGGTTAGATATGTTAGCAATTTTAATTTTTCTTTTAGTTTTTCATCTTTGCGAATTTTTGGTATGAATTTTTGGTGAAAAGCAATTTGTTATCCAGTGGTACTGCCTGGGATGAGAGCTTCAGTTGGAGAAGGAGAAGTCTATATTTGCACAAATAAAGTGAGTAAATTTGTATCTAGGAGAAAAAGGAATGATTTTTGGATGAATTCATTTGACTTTTGATATTGGAAAATTCAAGACACTTGTTGGGTCATAGGAGTAGTAAGGGTTTTATTCCTATTAATTTTTTTTCCTTGTTTTCGGTAGGATGGGAAGGGTTAAGTTAAAGATAAAGAGGTTAGAGAGCACTAGCAATCGGCAAGTGACTTATTCGAAACGAAGAAATGGGATCTTAAAGAAAGCTAGGGAATTGTCGATATTGTGTGACATTGATATTGTCCTTCTTATGTTTTCTCCAACTGGACGGTCTACATTATTCCATGGACACCGCAGGTACTTTAAATTTGTTCAATTCAAAATTAATATGCATGATTTTAGTAATATGTTTTTCTTGGAAAGATCTTGCATAATGCTTGAGTTTGTTGGTCGACATCTTCTCCTCTAGCTAATTGGTGCTTTTCACTAGTGTTTCCGCAATCTGTTTGTTTTCTCAGGCTGCTTCTCATCTTTGATAGTTTAAAAGTTTTTCCTTCACTTGATGCAAAATGTACTGTCCATTCTGCAACTCTGATTGTTGTTGCTGAAATTCGATATGGTTATTGCATTATTCATTATTCTTTTCTTTGTGGCTCCTTGACACAAATAATTGGGTGTGAGGTGATGGATGAAGATGTTGATAGAAAGTTTAAGACATGTTCTTAGTTCAAATTTTGGGGATTCTTGGCTGCGCATGTCTTTGTCAACACCCTGCAACCATAAATGCATCCTTAAGCTATAAGTTTAGTTGGATGATGAAAGCCATATTATATAGTGAGAATCGTACAATATCTTATGAGAAAACAAAGGATTCTTATTCTTGTGTCCCCTAAAAGACATGTGCCATTAACAAAGGATTCTTACTCTTGTATCCCCTAAAAGACATGTGCTATTCTTGTTTGGCACTTATAATGAGAAGTGTGGCGAAAGTTTATGTGAAAAGGAAGTTATTTTCTCTTTTTGCCAGTCTTCCAATTTGCTAGTCATTCTTGTTATGAGTGTCTTTCTGGTTAAATCATTCTTGTTAGTCATGTCAGAAATGTTTTGTTCAGAGAATGCCATTTGTCGTACGATTAAAGATTAGGTATTTTACATGCTGGGAAGTTCCCCCCCCCCCCCCCCCCCCCCCAGAAAAAAAAAGAGAGTCATTACAGAAAACATTTCATAACTAACAATTAAGTGAACAGCATCTGCAGTTAAGGCAATTAGACATATTTGAGAAGGTTTTAATTGTGCATCTTGTCGTCTATGTACGATGGGAGTTTATAAGTTTTTTTTTTTTTTTTTTCTCTTGTCGAAAAGATTTAACAATTCTTGTTTAATTTGTTGCAATATGGATAAGATCTTTAGATGGTTCTTTCTATTTCTTATTTTTATTATTTCTTTAATAATAATTCTAAAAGAAAATATTCTTTGAAACCAAATTTGAATTTGACATTTATGGGGCACTTCAAATATTCTCCCTAATATATTGTAATTTGGTGTATCTCTTACTCTTTCAGCAATATTGAAGAGGTTATTGCAAGGTTTGCTCAATTAACTCCACAGGAAAGGGCAAAAAGGTATTACTAAACTTATATATTCTTAATAGTTCACTTGGTTAAAGTTGGTACTCATAACATCTAACTTATAATTTTGGAAATTTTACTGTACCAGGAAGTTGGAGAGCCTCGAAGTAAGATTGATTGCAACCCGTTTTTTAAAAATTTAATTTTTATTCTATTGCCTTTATTGCATTAAGTGTAGGTTGAACCCTCAATACTTTGTTCAATTGATGCGGACATTTGATGTTCTTCTTGAGAGTATAGGCACTGAAGAAAACCTTCAAGAAGTTGGACCATGATGTAAACATACAAGACTTTTTGGGTGCAAGGTATTTAGTTGTTTTGTTAAGTTGTTAATATTTGTTTGAGAAAATTGTGAAGTATATGAATAGCTCTTCTATTTGTTCTTGCAGCACTCAAACGGTGGAGGTACACATTTTTACCAGCATCACCATAATTTATGATGATTTAAGATTCTAATTTACTATATGTGTCAGTAAAGTAATTTTTTTGTAAATTGTGATGGGTAGGAGTTGACTCATCAAGTAAGGATATTGCAAGCTCAACTTACGGAAGTACACCAGAGACTGAGGTGAACCTTTGGTGTTTTCGTTATTAAAGAGTTCTTTGTGTCTAGTCATGGAGATCATTTTTGTGTGAATTTGTATTTTCTGTTCTTTTTGGATTTTTGACACTGCAAAATTTAGTGATAAGGGCTGTAACAGCTCCATTATTTCAGTTTATTCCTTTTTTGTAGTATAAAAAATATCGGTTAAATGAAATGCCATGCAACAACCTTTTGTTCCTTGCATTTGATGTGGTCAGTTGCTGCATCTTTTTAAAACTTTAGTATACGAAAACGCATTTTTATCTGCATGACCATGTCTCTGTCTGTTATTGGCACTCTTGCTTGGTTGTTTTTAAAATTTTTTTCTATATCTAATCTGATTAAGGGTATGTTTGGGATTGAGGTACTCTGTGGCTTTTAATCCAAAGCTGTTGTGGAATGGAGCACCAATTCTTGAATATAAGTGTGTGTGGGGTTGATTAATATTAGCTTTCAAGTAAAAGTGGGTGTTTACCAACACTTTAGTTGGAAACATACCCCAGTCTTTTAGAGGACATTAAGCATACCATGGGACCTGCTTGACCATATTTGACTGAAAAGATAACTGCATATTTTTTATTGTCCATTTTTGTCATCAGTCAATATTATCTGCAATTAAAATTGCAGACAGAAACACCTACCATGTGAGTGTGTGAATCAAGGGGCCGATGAAGGTTTCAAAAGATCATATCAAGCGTGGTTTGTGGCCCTCTTGTTATTTAATTTGTTAGCAATGTCATTGTTTAGTAGAAATCAAACTCCAGAGCCATCTGCAGTAGCTGAGCTCTTTTGCAGCTGGCTATCTAAATTAAGCATAAAATCTTACACTGGTGGACAGGTCAGCTTTTTCTTGTCTGACATTTTTCTGATTTCGTAGGCCATCCCCCTAAAAATTTTCTCAAAATTTAAAGCAGGTCAGCAAATAAAAGTATGAAATAATTTTCTCAAAATTTCCCCTAAATATTTAAAGTATTATTTCAAGAATAACTGAACGTCGTTTGTTTTTTCACTTTTCCTTTAATACAACCATGCTTTCTTCTAACAACTTATACGTCCTATATCATGTGTAAGTAGGCACACTTGAACAAACATGAACATGTGCGTGTGCGAATAATGTGTATTGATTTTTTGTTAGTCTAATTTTGTTTCTTTTGTCCATTCAGCTATTGGAGCAATCCTGGTAACATTGAAAGCATCGAACATCTTAGGCAGATGGAGAACTCACTAAGAGAATCAATTAACCAAATTTGTCTACATAAGGTATGATATTTGTTCATTTCATTGTAGCCACATGACAATGTTTCCTCTTATTAAGCTAGTTATTTTGTAATTTTATCTACATCTAAATTTATGTTTTTCATATTCCGTGGAAGGCAGGCTGAAATTCTGCCCCAACCACAACTTTAATATTTATATTTATAATGTCATTGCTACACACACACACACAAAGAATAATTCTCTAATGAAGACATCATCATTTTAACAAAGTAAAGATATCACTAACAGACAAATATATATGTATATATATATATATATTTTCCCCCAGCTCAATACTACTGCTGCAGTAAGTTTGATGGTATTTATATCTACGCCACGTCAGAATAAGCTGATGTTGGAAACTGCTAATTGATCACAATATGGCAAAACAATTTTTTGGGGACCTGCAAAATGCAATTATTTATGTATTTTATTATTCCTAATTCTTAACCATGAGGATTTAATTCAATTTTTATTTGTGCTGGGAAGGCTGGGAAGGTTGTTGTTCTATCTGTGGTTTAGAAAAGTTCTTAATCTCATCTTGGTAACTAAATGTTTGCAACTTGGCAGTTGAAAATGTACTTTTCAAGTATTTAGATATCATTCATTGGATGAAATGGCATAACTTATGTCATAATTTCTCTCTCTGAGAGATTCTGAAAATTGGTGCAAATTAACAGTGAGTTACAAGTATCTTGATATACTTAATCTAGCTTCTTCTGTTGGCAGGAAAATTTCGGGAAGCAACAGCTTATGTCACTGGAATTTGCGGGCCAGGTAACAAACTCTTCAACTAATGCAGAATCCCTCCCTCTGTCTTTCACATACAGTGATACAGACACACAAAAGTGTCAGAAATTTTTTATGCACTAATCTTGCTTTAACTTCAGAGTGGGATGCATTTACCTTTGACGATGAATGGTATGCAAGAAAACCAATCTCTATCATGGCTTCCCAATAATGACAATCAACATATGTTAGTTCCCAATGACCCAAGCTTCCTGCCTCAAAGGTGCGTGTACTGCTGACATGTGTTTGGCTTAAAATTCAATTGCCCACTACCTTATTTCAATTCATAACTGGATGCCATCTTCATGAAGCTACTACATTGGATGGTACTAGGAATAGTAATTGTAATTATAATTCATGTTGGCAACCCTGCTTTTTCTTTGTTAAAATTTTAGTTTAACTGATGAAGTGGATAAACTGCCGTGTGGTTTTTCTCTCTCTTGTTACCATTGCTTGTTTTTATTACAGAGATATGGGATGTTCAGAAGATGCCCACATTTCAAGCTATTCTGGTTTCTTGGGCGCTGGTAAAGAGATAGAGGTTGGTAATTCAGGGCAGGCTGAAAATATGGAACATGGAGGTGGCAACTTGAATGAGTTGAGTAACAGTGCATGCATAAGTCTACAACTTGGAGAGCAATATTCATACCCTCCATATAGTAGCTTGAATTTGCCTTCAGATGATAAGAAGTTGAAGCCTGATGCTGAGATGAACTTGCAAGGAAATCCTGCAGTTTATCAAGTCAATAGCAACTTTGAACTTTCTGGACCCATGTACAGCAATGGGCATCATGATTGGGTTTCTGCTTCTGGCCCTTGTGGCATTGCCATGTTTGATGAGAATTCCTACCACCAGGTAAGGATCCTATTCCATTTACTTTATGTAATACCAATTTTCTTTGTTTAATTGCAATTTACAAATACCAACTGCTGAGAGTTGTTTAATTCTTTGACTTTTTTATTTAATAAATTCAAACCTTGGCCTATAAACTTGATGTATTTCTGTTATCATCTGGGTTGGGTTGAGCCTTGCTGGGAAATGGACTTGTCAAGTGGCATTGAGTCCATTTCTGGTGTCATCTAAAGTTCATAGCTCAATTGTATGTAAAATAAAAAGGGGGGGTGGGGGTGTTGATTTTTTTCTATCAGTTCGTGGAAAATATACCTTAATATCATAGACATTGTCATCCTTCTAAATTTAAGACTAGGCTACTATCTTCATGTGATAGTAATCATTGTGGTGTTTCTAGGACAAATAGCCCTCTATGTCACAGAGTATAAACCATTTGTTTATATCAATTTCACAACTGAGTTCTCTCTTTTGCATCTTTCTGTAATAGGGTTCGGCACTAGATCAAAACAAAGTATAAGTTGTTCTTATCAAGATAAAATACAACTGTTCAGATCAACATGTATGACATGAGCCTTGTTCATATTTCTGTTTATTTTCTTAATTTCTAATCCCCAGTTTTCTTAAACCTATCTGCAGTTTAAAATTATTTTATCATTGTCATTGTTCTTGCAGCAAACAAATAGACTTTCCTGAGTCAAAATGGCTTTGATCGGATGCGAAGACTGTTAGCACAGAAGTGAACGTGCATTATGGTAAAATACTTCTGTGGACATACATTTTGTTCTGGTGTTGCTTGTCAAATTTTTAGATGAGGTTTCTGATATATAAAGAGAATTCAAAGAGATGGGCTAAGGCCATCAGGTAATTTTGTGTAATATATATTTAGCTTTTAATAGGATATAAATCATACAAGTTGATATACCATCTGTATATATATAAATTCAATCTCCTTTGGAGTTCCCTGTAAAACTGGGATGGCTTTGTCTGAACACATCGAGTCACCCAAGCTGTACATTATACACATGTAGAAAAATGAACATAATGTCATAGTTTTAGTAGAAATGGGGATTCGAATTAGATTGTTGTTTTTAGAGCAATTGATGGCATTTCTTTGTATTCATCATTCTTGCTTTAGTAAAGTAAATTTTTCTATTTGTAAGCAGGACAAGTGGTGTAAAATGATAATATAAATACCATCATAGTTCCCCTGTACATTGAGAGTTTCCATGTTTACATTGATGCTCAAATCTCACTCAAAAACTACAGATTCATGGTTACAAAAGAAAGAAACAGGATCCCGAATTGCCAATCCATCTTTGATTAATTACCACTTAGTGTCTGGACGATGGTGTTGTGCCATGGGTCAGAGAGGTGTTCCAGGAGGTTTTCAAATGGCCCTTTGCCTGTGACATTGTGCTGAACAATAAATCCCAAGAATGCCAACATTGCCAATCTCCCTGCGCATTCAAAATTCTCAAAACATTAGTCCGAATCAAAATAAAGCAAATATTTATCAATAGAAATAAGCCAATTTGACCGAGTTATTACCATTGGCAAGCTCCTTCTCCTTTGCCTCAACAGTGGGTGCAAAGTTGAGTGGGTTGAAGATGCCACCGGGGTACCCAACTTCGTTTGGAGGCAAGCTGTACTGCTTGAAAATGGGGTCTTGGTTGACACTTCCTGGGTTCTTTATGTCTTGCCATCTTCTTATCTCCACATAGTGGAACAAGATGAACTCGATCACGAAAAGGGTCGATGATGATGCAAAGTACTCAGCCTTGCCAGCATCAAACCATTGAGGAGCATTAATAATTCCAATCTTTGTGAAAACTTCGGGCAACAACATTCCAGCAACACCCAACATGGCCCAGCGCGAATTCACAAGCTCGGCTTGCACATACCACTTCAAGTTCTCAGGATCCTCGGCAAGCCCCAAGGGGTCAAATCCATTGTCACCGGGGAGGCTAAATCCATCAAGAGATTTTGTAAATGTTAGAGTTTTAGTAGCGTGAAATGATAGCAACACTGTGTTTACAAAATCAGGAGGATATAGAGAATTTTGTATTAGAAGTAATGTAAAAATATGACGTGACATTGTTCTAAACTGATCGCATATATGCATGTGACATCAGTTGTTGACATGACTTTGAGGGGGTTTTGTTTGAGTTAAGTTTTGTACCTGCCGTTGAGGTAAGTTGGCGAGGCCAAGCCCGGTAACCACTCCCCCTTCTTGGCTTCAACTTTGAAAGAAGCGCTTGAGCTCACTGGTTTCAAGGCCACTTCCCTATTTAATTTACCCGAAGACCCAGTAAGGAACCTGGATTTGGATGCGCATGGCCGGAACACTGCGGCCGAGGCTTGTGTTGTGACGGTTGCCATGTTTCCCGACGAGAGTTATGAGCCTCGTAGTGCAGGAGTGGTGGTGGTGGAAGAAGGGTAGCTAATGAAAAAATATGAAAATTTGATGTTGTGTGCATGCCTTTGTAGCTGTCATTTGTGGCCTCTGTTTAATGTGGGTCTGGTTTCTTTGATTTTTGTTGATCCAACGGCTAAGATACGTTTGTGGATTTTAGATTGGCCAATGAGAAGTTAGTGACCTTATCACGTTATCTTGAGACAATATCCATAAATCTATTTCTTTGTTGTTGTTGGTTCTGAAAGATACTCTGGGCCCGTTTTTGGCCACGTAGGAAGATCTTTGTAATGCCGGGATATGATGGTTTGATGATCTTGCCACGTCGGATTTGTGTCCAATGAAAGGATGACAACTGGTCGATGCATTATATCTTAGCGAAAGATATCCCCCAAAGTTATTGGGTTCATCTCATTTAAATGGCCCAAAAGTACAAAGTTTAAAAGGCTCGTTTGACATACAATTACTATTAAATTTTGAATTTGGATGAAA
The DNA here is from genome assembly GCA_018350135.1 of Citrus trifoliata. Classification (NCBI taxonomy): domain Eukaryota; kingdom Viridiplantae; phylum Streptophyta; class Magnoliopsida; order Sapindales; family Rutaceae; genus Citrus; species Citrus trifoliata. Next base: position 7,972,961 of record CM031386.1, on the reverse strand, counting down.
TTAGTTAAAGAAAATATATATAAAATAAAAAGAAAAGAAAGTGGCAACAGAGATATTTATTGGTTTTAATTTTTATTTTATCTCTCATGGGTTATTATTTGATATTCTTGATGTTGTCAACATCTACTGTTATCTGGAGAAAATTTTATATTGTAATCCCATTATTAATATAGTAGAAGGTTAGATTATACTACGGTCCCATGATTTTTTTCGATTTGAATTTTTCACGTAAAAAATTGTATTTGTTGTAGTTGATTTATTGTTTTAGATTATATTGATTTATTTTAAGTTTATTTATTTATATTACGCATCTCATTTTATTTGTGATACACATCTCGTTTTTATCACACAAAGAGGAAAATAGTTTGTTTATGCTTTATTCACAGCTGTTTGTGTGAGTTATTTTCTTAACAAAAGCTAAGCTTAAAACGAGATCGTATTGTGTATAAGACTGCTGATCTACCTTAACAATACCCGTTTACCTCTATTTATTAATAATATTGACTATAATGAGTACCAAAGTGTTGTATGTGATGAGATTTAAGTTGAAAATCAAATATTAAGTTCCTGGTATTTCTTAGACAATTTCATATTTAATTTTCAGGCATGATGTTTTTAATTAAAGTACAAATTTATTTATGTTAACGATGTAACAATATGAAATTGTTTATTTATGTGATAAAGTTACATCTGACGTGCCGTTGCTACACCGTCTAAGATTAGAACGTTTTTGCTTGTTTTTATCTTTTCCTTTGTTAATTTCCTCGGAGCATTTAAAATAATAACAAAATTCGACTCCCAAATACGCGTCTTTAATTTATTCGGATTGTCCAGAAAACGGGGAGCAATGTGAACAGCTTGAAGTAAACTGCAACTCCCTATCTTCTACTGTGCTAATGGACTATTATAATAATAGTCGTAACTTTTGTAGAAAAAATGTCTCAAATAATCAAATAAGTATCTACTTTTTCAACTGATTTAGTTACAAATAATTCCTCTTTGTAACACTTCCAAGGAGAAACGATATATTAAAATAAAGTCATTGTCCACTCTTGTTTTCAATATTATTGTTGCATTCTTAGGTAACTAGTCTAGGTTTGGCAGTTTTTCTAACATTTAACTCTTCTAAGTAAACTTATTTGGATCTAAAAATACTAAACGTTAAGAAAGCTGAGAGAAGATTAAGAGAAGAAAAAATTTACTGAGAGAAGAGAGAGAGAGAAAGTTGAGAAAATAGTGAGAGTAAAAAAAAAGTATCGGGTCAGTTTCTCTCAGTTTTTTCTCATTTTTTTAGTCATCTAACGACACTCTTTGGATTTCGTCAATCTTTATTGCATTCACAATTTTATATAAGAGGACCAATAAAAAAAAAAGATAAGCATCCTCTCTTTTTTACCCTTGTACTATTGTCTTGTTAAAGGAATGAGCAAAGGATATATCACTAATTATTAATTACTTGATATGTGTTAAGTGTTAATTAGCTTAATTTTTCTATCACTAATATGATAGTATACACCACATATTAAATAACGACGCATCATATGATGCAAAGTATGTACTCGTGAGATTACTCATAAAAAAATCTCAAAAAAAAAAAAAAATTACTCATAATATTGCAATTCCGGTAGTAATTTGCGGTTTGGAAGCACATGGAAACCATAATAGTAGTAAACGCATGATATTATAAATATGATATGCCAAATTAAGAAGAAACTAATGAACGTTAACAAATTAATTAGTTAGGAGGAGAAACTTCGATCCAAAAGTTTGAGGAATTCACAAAAATCTATCCGCCCATCTTTGTCATCATCAAATGAGGTAATCATGTTTGTGCATTCAGCTTCTGACGCTTCTGCTAGACTTAACCCAGAAAGAACATTCCTCAGCTCGGATGCATCAATGAACCCATCTTCGTTCTTATCGAACAGGGCAAACGCTGCTTTCACTTCCTCCAGGCTCGGTTCCGCCTCCTCGAACAGCCCATCAATCTTCTCTTCCAGCCCCGCCTGTTCCTCCATCGTCATTCTCACTTCTTCCACCGTCATCATCTTCTCCCTCCCTGAATCTTCTGCATTGATGGCCGACTCTGCAGCTTCGGGTTCCTTATTTACAATATTTTTGTCAGCGCAAAGTTGTATCTTCTTTATATTAGAAAATATGCCACTGAAGACTCGAAAGACACAATGGAAACTCGAGGAGATGTCTCGGAGAATAATGAGACAGTTAAGAATGATCAAGACTAACAGAATTTCAACGGGAGAAAAGTGGCTGCAGGCTGGTATGCTATCAAGATTCGTAATCTCCATATCAAGAAGTGAAAAAAGATGGATCGAGAAATGTTATGGTAAAATTGGCAAAATGGCAAAGGCAAAGAATTGAAGTATAACTTACTCAGACGCGAAGAGGTTGCATGCATGCATGTGTCCTTTATATTGAAGAGTTGGAGTAAGGGCCAAGTCCGAAGGAAAAGAAGGTGAAAAAGAGCAATGCAAAATTAGCCAAATACAGGGTCGGTCGGTCGGTCGGTTGGTCGGTCTTCCTTCATGGCAACTTCCTTTACCCATTTCGCATGGCAGTTGAATGGGGCTACCCTTTTAAAATGGGGCTACTTCCTTTACCCATTTCAATTCCTGGTAAGTATACTGGATGTTTCCTTGATGTTCCAATTTCATAACACGAATAAAATGGTGAATCTAAGATTTGATAATAATGTGAAATATTCATTTAAATATGCGATCAATATGATGAGTCGTCGTCGGGCCAATTTCCACAAACAGCTTGTGAATTTACATCATTGTATATACTTTGGAGTGGTTGACGGAATTAATATTTAACTACGTATGGTGGTAACGCATCATCGCGTGACGCAAGAGACGAATTAGAAATTGACGCAAAATGATTTAAAAGATTTATTGGGTTTACTCCTCGTCGTGTCGCGATGCATTTTATGACTAGTTTTATTGTTCTCTCTCGATTCTTGAACCATCGTTCGTGGACTTGCTACGAAACTCCACAGGTAAATGCAAGTGAAATTCTCATTGCCTTTTGGGAAATTAGAGGTAAAAAGGAACCAAAGCGATGGTAAGCATCAACTTTTTGAAAAGCTCATCGTGGGGACACCGGACATGTTTCACAAAAGAGGCATCGACGACTTACTTGTAGCAGGAGCTTTCTGTTTCACCTCCGACTTTGTTGAATTTATGGAAACAAAGAAAAAAAAATATTTTGAAAATAAATTAAAGAAATAAATGATTTCTATTTAGTTTTCGTAGAGACTTTTTTTTCCACTTTTTTTTATTGGTTTTATTGACACGTTTATCTCAAAAGTCATATAAATATTCTCTCACAAAATTCTCATTAAACAAATACTTCGTAATAATTTCATTCGACTTGCAAAAGTGAGAGATTTTTAAGAACATCAACAAAAGTCATACATTTTTTTCCTCTTTTTATTTTAATTTGAATGGTTTCATAAACACGTTAATCTCAAAAGTCATACATGTCTTCTCTCACAAATATCCCATTAAACAAATATTTCGTAATAATTTTGAAGATCTATGAAAGTGAAAGACTTTTAAGAGTATCTCTAAAAAAAAATTTCAAATAAGATTCTTCAAATGAGATTGAAGAGGGAGAGAGAATGACAATTTTATTTAAAAAATCTCATTTGAAGAGTCTTTTGGAACCTTTAATTTATTATTATATTATTTTTTATCTTCTCATTCTTGAAAGGAGAGATGTGTTATTATTTTGGTGGCGAAAATTTTATTTTTATTGGAAGAGTTTTTTAAAAGATGAGTAATTTTTTCACCCTTTTATTTGTTATATAGGTAAATAAATAAATATTTAAAAAATTAAATTAGAAGAATCGTTTGACAATACCCTAATCATCTATCAAATAAGTCTTTATCAAAGAATAAAAGAGCTAACGAATTTTTATCAGGAGAAAAAGTTGTTAAGCCTGTTGAGGTGATAAAGATCAACTACTCAAGTTTTGTTATTTGATAAGAGTAAGTGGGTCTCATTCTCTCTGACCCATTATTTTTTAAAATTTTAATTTTAATGGTTCCTAAGGCAGTTCTAATCCACTATTCTGCCAAATGATAGAGGCGGAAGTAGCTGGTACCTACTCAAGTTTTGTTATTTGATGGGGTCTGCCCACTTAACAATCAGGTTTTGTCTATTTCAAGTTCATACACTCGACTCGATGAGTATAAATATTTAAAAAAAAATAATAATAATAATATTAATCTAGATTATAATTTGTATTTATTAATATATATATTTGAAACGATCGAATTTAAAAATTATCGTATTCTTTCTTTTTAATGTAAATGGAGGCACATCAAGAAGGATCAAACTTAAGTCTTCTATATCCTTAGAAGTTTTCATCTCACCATTGGCTTGAGGTATTGCCCCCATAATTATTAGACTTCTAATTATAATATATATAATATATCAATATAATTTTTTTTGTTATGGATAATATTAATTTTGATCAGTAGCTAAATAAATTTTTTTATAAATAATTACAAATTTCATTTGAATTAATCAGAATAAATAAAACAATTGAATTGAAAAATAATAATAATAAAAGAAAAATCTAAAATTCAGTTTAAAGAGTTTATCCGCCATACAAATTGTTCTCAATCTCAACAATCGGCAAACCATTACTATCTTCAGAAATGAGACCAAACGGAGAGCCAAAACGAAGAAAATCAACAGCAACGCGGGCATCTTCTCCTTCTCCGTCGAGAAGAAGAGGCGAAACGACAGTTCGCTCAGCGACTCTTCTCGACAATGAACTGGCGACGGAAGAAGAAATTTCAACTCTCTTTACGGACCTTCGAATATCATCTGCGGATTCAACCGCAAATCCTCGGAGTTTCCCGTACAGCGTGAAGCAGCAGTGCTGGGAAAAGGCGGAGAAGGTGAGAGGACGAGACCCAGATCGTTGGCGGAAAGACGCGCTCGGTAACGTTGTCTTTAGGAAGCTTGTTGGCTGCCCTGGTTGCTTGTGCCATGATTATGACCACATTCTGCCTTACTCCAAGGTCACTTCTTCTTTTTCCTTTTTTCTTTTTTCAGTTTTTATGATGTGGGTATTGTTATATTTGGGGATGAAATGGGTTTGGTTTTGTTTTGTTTATTGTGCAAAATTTTGATCAATTTGCTTGTTTTGTCTGCTTCCATTTTGCAAATAAAGGTGCTACTTTCAGTTAATATTTTTTTTTCCGTAGGTACATGGTTGTGAATGCGTTTATGTTGGTCCCTTAGGATAGATTTAAGTTCACTTAGATGTTAAACTTAATGATTGAGGGGGTTTAGTAAGTTTTGAGTTAAATATGAGTTGAGTGATTGATCTTTGTATGTCCTACAGTTTCAAGTCGAGGAAACTGATGATGTACGAATGTGTGCCAATATGATGCTACGAATTAAGTGTATGTCAATTCTGGAAATGTGCATATGCAACAGTAGGAATTTATTTCCTATTCTGATCATCTTGCTTGCACTGGACGATGAACTGTTATCAGGGGCTTTTCTGCTTTCTAACTCTAGGGATTTTTTTGAAATGCTTGTATTCTTGTTTTTTGGTTGCATCAGATATTCCTTTGGGTATATTCTTTTCACTGTGAAGATTTTAGCTGTGGGATGGAAACAGTGGGGGTCCTGTGATAATAGAGGGGGAGTGCACAAACTATCTTTCTTTATGAAATTAAGCTAGTAGTAGACAGAGGAATGTATTGCATGAGTGCATATGAAGTGATGAAAACAATGTTAGATGATTGAACTGATAGTGCGTGTCACAGTTGTATGTGAAGAGTAATCATGAAATAGATTTGTTAAGCCTTTTTTTAAATTGAATTTACTCTTTAGCCTTAGGATAGATTGTTTCAATTCCAAAAAAAAAACAAAGATTGGAAATGCACTTTTCAGTTAATCAACGAACTTCTGTTTGAAGCCTAAAATTTTGTGTTTTGAGGCCTAGAGAAGATGTAGGGTGTTGCTATTCTTTTGGGAGAGGAATTGTTGCTAGGGAACCCTTCAAAGAAAGATTGTGCTGAACATGTATATTGAACTTTTATCTCCTACTATCTTATTGAGTTCCATATTTATAAACTAAATTGTGCCAATTTCATGTTTTCCTACATTCATTCTCAGTTGTAGTAGTAATAGTTACTCTTTTTACGTATGCGTGTTCCCAGTTCTTTGTTTGATAAGTTTGATTTCTTATTGTTATTTGATTTTTAGCAATATAAACTTAGATGTCAATCCAAGGAAATGATCTGAGGAACTGAATTTTTTGTTTGTCGTTTGTTTTTGGGGCAGATACTGATAGTAGTCTTTTGTAGAGTCACTACACTATTCATTTCTAGAATTTAATTTGGATTGTTTGTTTGATTATAATTTTTTGGTGGATTACAGGAGATGCTTGTCTTCCCTCTGTGAAAATTTTCTCCTTGAATACCAACTACATTGTCTTTTCTATTTTTATCCCCATATATTTTGTGTCTGTATTTGTCTTGTGATAGTAGATATCTTACGCTTCTTTGCTTCGGTCTACTAATGCTGCCATGGACTTCAACTTTTGCATTACTGAATTTCAGGGGGGAAAAAGCACGCTGGAAAACTGTCAGGTTCTACAGGTGTGAGCTCTGTTTCCTCCTGTATTTTCGATATCATTCATTTTTTTTCTCTTGTATGTTAACATCTACCTTTCTGTTCCAATTCCAATTATCTATTAAAAGTTGACTGTCCATCCATAAAAAATTTGCCTTCAGCACATGCAGGGCTCTATAGTTTGTGTTCACTTTGTACTTGCCTAAAATACTCTGAAGTTGCTTCTCTAATTATTCCACCAGGAGAAATGTTTAAATTATCATCTCCTCTCCCCTTTCCACTCATCTAAAATTTGAACTGTCTCAAGATTTATTTTCTGACTGGTGTATCCTCATATGAGCAACTCAGTCTTTCAATTCTTTCCAGGTTTACTGTATTGCTATAGATAAATCAATTTACAGAATTCTTGCTCTGTTATCAAATAATTAACTGATGGACTGTAACTTATTTGTATCAAAGTGAGATTTGAACTTGGGAATTGTTTAAATTTTCTTGACATTGTAGACCTCATGTTAGTGAAAAAAAAAAGATGGTTAATTGACTTTTGTCTCATTTCTGACAGGCAACAGTAAATAGATCAAAGGGAAATAGGACTGAACTATCCAGATCTGATCTGATTCAAAAGAGTTCCTATTGTCGGGTTTCAGGTACTTCAAGCCTTAAAATATACAGCATGGAGTCCTTAAAGAAAATCTAACACTCTAAAAAGTGTCTAACTCGCTCAATTGTTTTTCCTAAATTCAGGTCGTGACATGGACCTTCTCGAACTGTCAGCCTATGGCAACGTCCGTCGTGGACAAGATTCTGGAGGATGTAGAATTCAATGACTATTACCAATTTTACATGTAGCTACTCTTAAAATTTATTTTAAGATGGTCAGTTGATTGTTGTTATCCACCTCACTGGTTAACAACTCCTGTATTCTTCACCCAATGTAATTTTGTTGCTCAAAGCAGTGCTTTACGGAATATATTTCGTGGGTGCTTTCTTGTGGGGTAAGGAAGTGCTTTTGCCGTTATATTGAGTGGTCCTTTCTTGTTGAGGAAGGAAGTGCTTTTGCCGTTATATTTGGTGGTCCTTTCTTGTAGATGAAGGAAGTGCTTTAGCGATTAAATTTATTGGGTACTTTCTTGCGGAGGAAGGAAGTGCTTTACCGATTAAATTTATTGGGTACTTTCTTGCGGAGGAAGGAAGTGCTTCTAATGAGAATTTGTTGTTAAGTGGGAAACTACCCCTCTAATTCATTTTTACTTTTACTAGATGAAGTTTTCCAGACACAAATATAACACTTAGTATCAAATTAAGAATCCTCGCCAATTGTTTTCCTAAGTTGAATCGGTTTACCTAGTTGATTTTTGTTTCTAACAAACCATTACTTACAACTATTTGAGGTGCCTGTTATTGGTTTCATTTTCATTTTTTTTCCCTTGTTTCTTTCTTTGCCCGCGTCTTCAGGCTTTTCTTCAGTTGTTTGCTTCAGTGGTTTTATTTGGTTGCCGTCACCAATAAGAGCAAAAGATAATGGAGGGCATCAGAAGACGTTCAAGACAAGTATATTTAGATAAAAGGAAACCAAATAAACTGGAGGAAATAAGAGATTATATAGAAGATGAGCAATTTTTACTTGAAGGTAATAAGGTTACTGAAGCTGAAACTCGGGCATTTAGGTAAAAGAAGAGGATCTATGAACCTTTTAACAAGCCTCCAATAGAAATTGATAACTTGATTGAGTACAGGATGCCTGAGGCATATGATGAGAAAGGTTGCGTGAGTCGGAAGAAAAGATTTGCAGTAAACATGCAGCCGTCTAGCAATCAAACTTGTGATGAGAGAATGAGCCAAGTGACATGGGAGGAGAGTCGCCTGAGAAATGCAACGTGGGAGTATGGTTCTAAAAATAAAAGGCAAAGATCACATGATTACAAGTTTGTGTTTGAGGATCCCCATCGGCAGCTTGACTTCATCAAGACATCTGTTATCAGTGGGGACAAGGTTGATGATTCTCCCAGAAAGTTACCTGGTGGGCATAGGGACAAACCAGTTTTGAAGATGCTACAAAAGGAGAGGAAAACTTTGCCAATCTATCATTATCGGGAGCAAGTGCTTTGAGCTGTTCAGGAGAATCAGGTCGTTGTTATAGTTGGAGAGACAGGTTCAGGGAAGACTACACAGATACCCCAGTATCTTCATGAGGCTGGTTACACCAAGCACGGGAAGGTTGGTTGCACACAGCCGAGACGAGTTGCTGCAATAAGTGTTGCTGCTAGGGTTTCTAGAGAAATGGTTGTCAAACTTGGGCATGAGGTTGGTTACTCCATCCATTTTGGGGATTGCACATCAGAAAAGACAGTTCTTAAGTATATGACTGATGGAATGGTGTTGCTTGAGATGCTATCTGATCCGAAGCTTGAAAGTTATAGTGTGCTGATGGTGGATGAGGCACATGAAAGAACTTTGTCAACAGATATTTTACTAGGAATATTTAAGGATTTGGTTAGGTTAAGGTCTGATCTTAAGTTGCTTATCTCAAGTGCAACTCTTTATGCAGAGAAGTTCAGTGCTTATTTTAATTTTGCTCCCATTCTCAGAGTTCCTGGAAGGAGGTATCCTGTTGAAATTCATTACACAAAAGCTCCGGACTCAAATTATATAGATGCAGCAATTGTAACCACACTGGAAATCCATGCAACACAAGCATCCGGGGACATTTTGGTTTTTCTCACAGGCCAGGAGGAGATTGAAACTGTTGAGGAAATATTGAAAGAAAGAATCAGGAAACTGGGGACAAAAATAGGCGAGTTGATTGTCTGTCCTGTATATGCAAACCTGCCAACTGAGCTTCAGGCTAAGATATTTGTGCCAACTCCTGACGGGGCTCGAAAAGTTGTTCTTGCCACTAATATTGCTGAAACTTCATTGACAATAGACGGGATTAAGTATGTTGTAGATTCAGGGTATTCCAAGATGAAATGGTACAATCCAAAGACTGGAATGGAGTCTTTGCTTGTCTATCCTATCTCGAAAGCTTCAGCCATGCAGCGTGCTGGAAGGTCTGGATGAACAGGTCCAGGAAAATGTTTTCGGTTGTACACTATCAACAGTTATCAAGAGGACATGGAGGACAATACAGTACCAGAAATTCAACGAACTAATCTCGCAAATGTTATTCTAATTCTGAAAAACCTTGGAATTGATGACCTGTTGAATTTTGATTTTCTAGACTCCCCACCACAGGAATTATTACGCAAAGCTCTTGAACTGCTGTATGCTCTCGGTGCATTAAACCAAGTTGGTGAGTTAACTAAGGTTGGTAGGCAGATGGCAGAGTTCCCACTAGATCCTATGCTGTGCAAAATGATAGTTGCTTCTGATAAGTTCAAGTGTTCAAATGAAATCATAACAATTGCTGCTTTGCTTTCAGTTGGAAATTCAGTCTTCTACCGCCAAAGAACAAAAAATTTCTGGCAGACAATGCAAGAATGAACTTCTACCAGGGAGATGCGGGGGACCATATTGCTCTGCTCAATGTCTACAATTCCTGGAAGGAAAATGATTACTCGAAGCAATGGTGTTCTGATAATTTTATTCAATTCAGGAGTATGAAACATGCCAGAGACATTTGAGATCAGCTGACATGCCTAGTTGAGAGGGTTGGTATTGAATTAACATCCAGTCTCTGCAATTTGGAAGCAATGAAGAAGGCCATAATATCTGTTTTTTTCCTTCACACAGCCAGGCTGCAGAAAAATGGATCATACTGGACAGTAAAACATCCACAGAAAGTTCATGTACATCCGAGTTCAGGGTTAGCACCGGTTCCTAAAAGATGGGTAATTTACCATGAATTAGTTCTAACAACTAAGGAGTACATGAGACAGGTAACCGAACTAAAGCCAGAGTGGCTGCTCGAAATAGCCCCCCACTATTACATGCTGAAAGATGTTGAAGATCTGCGCAAGAAAACACCACGAGTTGCAGGACGTCCATGGTTGAAGACTTGAAGTGGCAATAAGTTGTAGATATCTGGAAAAGAAAATGAGATTGTTGATGGTGGTTGGAAGTAAAAGCTGGGTGGATACTGGAAATTTGATTTGACAGACAAAAGATCAGAATTCTTATAAAGGTAATTTGCCACACCTACTTTTATTGATAATAGGTTGATTAGAAGGATAATGTGAACTTTTATGTAATGCTGAGCTACTGTCTTAGCAAAATCTCTACTCTAATGAAATTTTTTTGATCAATTGATTGCAGTAAAAGTGCCTCATATTTATACTACCTTCAAAGTTTCAGTTGCTGGTAGTACCAGAAGAAAAGATCTTGATAGTTCGTTGCTGCAGCATCTACCGTTCCTTGAGTATTACCAAACCTGATTGTGTGAACATTCTGGATTTGTTTGTCCACCAACCTACATTTGCTTGTTTGCCTCAGCTTGCTCTTCATGTTTGGGTATGAAATACCATCTTGTTTCCTCACTTCGGTTTGCCTTTTCTTATTCGAACATCACAGATTAGTTTCTTTGTCGTTGCATAATTTTGGATAAATTGTCAAACTTTTGTGTAATTTTTTTTTTTGGTCCAAAATGAAAACCTGTAAGAATTCTTTCCAAAATGAAAACCTGTAAGAATTCTTCTCAATTGTTTCACAAGCAGAATAAATTACTCAATAATATTTTGCCTCTGCTAAAGAATACGACCTCTCTAACACTTGCTTCTTTGAACTCCATACAATCATATTTGAATTAAAGACAAATAGAAAACAATCAGACATAGCCTGAGGTACTGCTTCAAATCATCGAGCGATCATGTTCTTATTATCAATATCCAACCGGCTTGCAAATACTTTTAATACCTAATGTGGAAAACACCCCAAAATCCTCTTTGTTGCTGTAACACGTCTTTTACTTGGATCAGAAGAGATTATTTTAATACATGCATAAGGATATTTTAAATTTTGATATGGCTTATAATTCCCAAAAAGAACTAGTGAACAATGTGCTTCTTCATTCATGGAGATGTTTTATTGTTGCTGTTTTTCTGTTGTCAGGAGAATCAACAAAATTGACAGAGTTTACACTGCTGAAACGAGCTTTTTATTATGGATTTCTTGCTCTTTCTTGTATCCCCTTGCTCAAGTAACCTATCCCTTCATGCTCAGTCAAGCTATAGTGTGAGGGTAAGGGGGTTTTCCTGTATTTCAAGCATTCAATGTTCTAACTTGAGTTTACGTATTATGTTCCAACAGTTCAAATAAAGTTTGTAAATTTTGCGCCCGAAGTTGACATTAATACATATTTCTGTCTATTACTTCTTCAGGACCCTCAAAATTGAACAAGGGATTAGAAGAAATCATTGTATCTTATAGAAAAAGTATCCATGCTCCGTAACTTGTAATGCAGGTGTAAGCGGGATAATCACACTCCAGTATAAGAAGCTGACTAAGCAAGCCAATACCACTTCTTTTTCTCTAAAGCTTGATGTGCTCATTCAGTCCCCACCATATCAGAGTTAAAAAGAAGAAAAAGCTGGACCTTTAATTAGTCTTTTTCCTTCTTTTTGCTAAAAAGAAAAGCTTCATGTCCACACTTTCTTGATTCTTCTTTTAGATGCTTTTATTCTCAAGAACATATATGGGTATGTTTGGCGGGCGGGTCTACAAAGGTCTGTCTTGTAATATAAATTCAGACCCGCATTTGGCTGCAAAAAACAAATACCTGGCTTGAAAAGATTGTGCGGCCATTGAGGCGTAAAAAAGACCCACCTCCCCCTGCGTGTCTAAATTGCACAACTCTTTTTTTATTTTAACTATTATTTATATTAGTTATTAAATTCAATACAAATCAAATATAATATTTCTTTAACATATTAATTTATGTTTAATTGATGAATAAGAAAAGATGTTGAAATCTACTGCAGATAATTATATTTTTATTAATAAATCTAAATAATAAATAAACTTAATATTAAAATATTTATTAAATTCATATAATATTTATTTAAAAATAAAAAAATAATAACTATTTAATATTATTAAATAATAAAAATATATAATACATTCCATACTCTACCAAACATGATACTTTATTATTTAATACATTCTAATACAATACATTTTATTACAATCCAATACAGTGCGGCACACCAAACGCACCCATATACTCTTATCTTCCTTTTTTTCAGGCACTTCATTCAAATGTTACAAAGGAAACTTGGGTGAATAGTTTTGATTTTGGTCATGGAACCTATGCTTGTTGGACATTGCCATACACCTATTGAGCCCAGATGAAGCTTATCGAAGATATGAGTTTCTTAGATGAAAATATTTTAAATATCAATTTGGAAGGTTCCTTTTTTAATTTATTTCTCCTTTCCTGACGCTTTTGCTTGACCAATGGGCCAAATTGAACAACAAATGAAAGGGTTGCGAGTGATATGATTTTGAAGTTGAATGCTGCATCAGAAAGGTAATTTTAGAGGACCTGTCTATGTTACAGATTCTGTAACAAACATCTCCCGTCATCCCACCATCCGATTTTCTTTTGTTTAGTTTCTCACTCCACATCCAACCACATCCAACGGCTGATGCTGCAGTCTGTACCTTACAGAATCTGTAACGTAGTTTTGTCCAATTTGAGAACCAACAATAGAAGTAGTTGGTTGATAAGCCATATTAATCAACATGAGAAACTGCTTTTAGAAAAAAATGTGCTTTTTAATCTCCACTTGATGTCTATTTTCCATTGGAGCAGGACCTGTCTATGGTACAGGTTCTGTAACAAACATCTCCCGTCATCCCACCATCCGATCTTCTATTGTTTAGTTTCTCACTCCACATCTAACCACATCCAACGGCTGATACTGCAGTCTGTAGCTTACAGATTCTGTAAGCTAGTCAAGTCCATTGGAGCAAAAAAGCACTAGACTAAGGGATAAGTGATAGTGGGAGGTTGACTCTCAGCTCAAATGGCTTTAGTGTTACTTTTCTCAACAAAGTCAACGTTGATGAATGAAAAAGTGGACATAATTTCTTACAAGAAGTGCTTATAACATTAATTTATCATATGGAGATACTGGAATTACAAGAATCAAATAACTGACCAAACTCACAAAAGTTAATTAATAAAAGGAAAATGTGTCTTCTCCAACCGTAAAAGCCATGGGCATCTTTAGCCACTGAAAGCTGGACTAACTACAGATGAAATATCATGTGCTTGGATATAGCCAAACACAAGAATACGGGTGTTCGGTTAACTTGCACAATTGTGCATTGTTAAGAAATTGAGTTTCTTTCTAAAATCATGCCAAACAATTTGTCAAACAATAAATCAATAGATTAATTAAATTGAGAATAATATTAATTACAAAACATAAGATTTACGTGAAAAATTTTAAATTCGAAGAAAAATCACGGCCGTTATCAAAAAAATAATCCAAAAAAATATTCACTATATGAAAAAATTTTACAACCACACTTTCATAAATAATTTCTCTCACCCAATCACATATACACCCAAAACTCTCAATTTAAGAGTAATTATTTTTAACTCTCAAACTCTCTCTAAATACAAGAGGAAATGAATTCTTTGAGATGATAAAACTTATGAAATGCTCTCCTATTTATCACCAAACAGATAGAACTGTTCAAACCGTGTTACTGTACACCACATGCTCAAATCATTTTTTAACAATTATCCCACTTGGAGATTAGATTGAAAACCAATCAATCTCCATATCATCTTGACTGTCTTCACTTTAGTCATAATTCTCAATATAGATAATTATCATACTCTACCATAAAAAGTATACCACTTAAAATTAATTATCAATTTTAAGAATTTTACATCAGCACATGTCAAAATATCCTATTGAAATTATAGTGCAACTTCCATCTTGGCTTATCTGGAAGTTCGTTAGCCATCAACATAAATTCCACCACACACCCTGCATCAATACCAACCATGCCTTGTGTGCAAATCTTGTGACACATACCCTTTCATAGTACTAGCAGTATACCATGAGGATGTCATCATCATCCATGTTACAAGGGACCATTGTCTCCCACGATGATGAGAGACTTACCACTAGCAATGCTATCAGTATCTAATTTGGATCCACTTGCCGATCTTGCTCCATTTATCCTAAGACAATTTCTTTTTAGGTGCTCCGATTGTCCACACCCTCAACAGACTCCCTTTTTTTTAGAATTATTTTTCTTCTAATTCCCTACAACTACCAAAGCCGAGACATCTGTAGTTTCAGTACTTGCACCACTTAGTCTTCTTTCTTCTAAGAGTAAAGTACTAGCAATTTCTTTAAGATCTATTGTCTCATTCCCGTACATCAAAGTAGGTAATATGTGTTTGTAGGGAGTTGGAAGTGACCACAACAACCTAAGCACCTTATCCTCATCTTTAATTTTAACTCCAATAGCTTCTAGTTCTGACACAATACCATTGAAAACACTGAGATGATCATAAATTTTTGTACCTTCAGCCATTCGCAGCATGTGAAATCACTTCTTCAAGTACAATCGATTTGAGATGCTCTTTATCTGATATAACTTTTCTAGCCTCTCCCAAAGATCTTTCGTTGTAAGAATATTTCCTACATTTGCAAGAACATTATTTGCTAGATACAGTTGTATGGCACCTGTAGTTCTATCATCCAACTCTTCCCAATCTTCATCGTTTATACTAGCTTTTCCAGAACCAATACTGGAAGTAGAGGATGACTTCCCCTTCAATGCCTTGTGTAACCCATATTGAATCAACACATCCTTAACTTAAATTTACCACAAGCCAAAGTTATTTTTTCCATCAAATTTTTTTTATTTCAAATTTCACCGGACTTGAAAATTTCGATCCTAACATATTGTTTTGTAGATCAGCTTTTACTATTCACCACGAACTATTTGGATTGGCTCCTAATGCTTCACATGAACAATTCTGTATACATGAACAATATCGTATACGTGAACAATATCGTATACGTGAATAGTATCGTATACGTGAACAGTGCCCCCCAACACCAAAACTTCAATAAATGGCTCTGATACCACTGTTAGAAATTTGAGTTTTCTCCCAAGATCACTCAAAGTAATTTGTCAAGTAACTAATCAATAAAAAAATTAAATTGAGAATAATAGCAATTCCATAAAAACAAGATTTACGTGGAAAACTATAAATCTAGAGAAAAATCACGACCATTGTTAAAAAAACAATTAGAGAAAAATATTCATTATGTGAAAAAATTATTACAACCACACTCTCATAAATAATTTCTCTCACCTAATCTCCAAATACACCTAAAACTCTCATTTTAAGAGTAATTATTTTTAACTCTCAAATTCTCTCTAAATACAAGAGAAAATGAATTTTTTGGGATAATAAAACTTATAAAATGCTCTCCTATTTATAATCAAACGGATAATATTGTTCAAACCGCGTTGTCAAATTATGTTACTATTCATCACGTGGTCAAACCCTATTTTTAAGAAACATTGGTTTGTTATTATCCCACCACTTAAAAATATCCCATACATGTTCCACTTGTGGAGAGCCTTTCACCGCATTGAATCTTGCTCAATCTTTGTTTTCCTGAACCAATTTGTGGCAGTTTTGTTAGGTTAATGAGGCTGTCTGTGCAGTAAAAGAGAGAGAAGATGAAAATTCATATGGAATTACATGTGTTTCAAGCTTTCTCGTCCTAAATGAGAAAAGGGCTAGTCCCCAAAATGTCAATTCTTCTCCTCGTTTAGACAAACATATCTATTACTCTCCCATTTCATTTTATAAATAGGAAAATTGCCAGTGTTCATCGCTTTGAACAGGATCACACATATGGATACAGGTTACAATCAATCTGCTTTTTCCAAATAATGGAATTAGTAGAAGGCAATTCTGCTATTAATATTGTAGGCGCCCACGAGTCTGAAATTGGGCTCATGGATCAAAAGAAGTGGACAAGTGCTTCCCACTAAAAAATAAAAAGAGCAAAAAAAGGGAAATAAAAAGCAGAAACAAGAGTGAACGCCAAAAAGGATTCATGTCAGTATCTTAAAATATGGGTCCCAAAAACAACTCAACTTGTGCATAAAATGTGGACTGTATTTGCTGCTGGAAACAAAATATCTAACCAGCTTTTTGCGACTGATGGACCAGGGACACACATTTGCCAGATTTTGAGGTACCAGCTAAATGCTGTATAAATAAACTTTGGTGGATACGTACTGCTTTCATCACCCATGCTCCATAATTTATCTTATCCGTAGAAAATCCAATCCCGTGTTTATGCCACCACTGAAGAGAAGTTGATCACTTTCTTAAAAGCACTTTTCTATCATCAACTAGTCTAAGCCATGTACTCCTTTTTTCAACAATGTTATTCTAAGTACATTATAATCGCATATTCTAACTTCTCTATGTCGATAAAAGATTAAATAATGAACAGACAAGGGATGAGGCCAATGGGAAGATATTGAAAACTTCAGTAGTGTATGATGTGTTTTCCTTTTTCTTTTTCTTTTTTCTTTCTTACTTCCTGCAAGTTGTGCAGATTCCTGGTGCTAGAAAATGAAAGATACTTGCCCTTGTATGAATTAAATTTAAGTTTATTTATCCAACTCATTAGGGAAAAAAATAAAAAGAAATTGATTTTCAATGGAATTGATTCAATCTTAGCCCCCCAGGAAGGCGGCCCGCTACAGCATAGTTTACGCATTTGCATAGTTTCAAGTTAAATTTTTTCTGCACTGGCAATTTGGCATCATCCACTTATTCAAATTTGCATGTTGAATCATATTATGATAAGAATATTTAAATCCTTCAGCTCCTGCTTGGTCTAGTTGTATTCTTGAATAATATGATTTTTCCTCTCTTTTTGCAGCTTTAGTATGAAAGTTTTAGCTCAGTAAATGAGGATATGATGCACTGAAAGATCTTTCTCCATAAATCTCTCTCACTGTATTTCACATGTAGTAGAAAGATATGTACATAAGCACAATCTCAGCAAACCAAGCATATGAAAATGCAACTGTGCATAATGTTACAAGAAGAGAATTAGTTCCCTCTCGAGATTCCCTCTATCCTATTGGAAAACTAGAAAGTTATCCCTCTCTGCTCGTCTCTCCATCTCTATCAATTACCTCCTTATTTGTGTATGTAATGAAGCCAGTGAATCAAACATGATTAAAAAAGGATGACAGATTAAATCCATCTTGCTCTTCTGGCCTCAAAGAACTGGTTACATAAAAATCCATATCTTCAAGTGCTTTCATGGAAGTTGAGTGATCTAGACAAAGCAGCAGGATTTGCCTGCAATACAGGGGATGTTTCAGCCATGTGACTCTTTTCATCACTCTTCGATTGCAAGCCCTTAAACAGCCTTCCCCCAGCAAGGGATTCATTTTTAATCCCAAGTGTTGCCCATATTGAACTTTTTGCAGCTTCATTTGGATCATCAATTCTCAAGGTTTTTGGAACCAAGACACATCTATTCTTTTCTTTTGACAGCTCCTCCTTGTCCATGTTTTCTGATTTAATCATGTCTGCATCCCTCGAATGCTTCCCCAATGTTGGAGAATTAGGCCCAGAGCATGGAGACTTCTGGTTTGGTGAAGATTGGGGAGATATCCAAGGCATGTTCCAAGTGCTTGGGATCCCACAATTCCAAAATGCGGCAGGATAGAATGACATGGGAAATCCTGAAGGACAGAAGGCTGGTGGAGGTACTGAAGCATTCCACGGATAAGGCCAAGGAACACCAGGAAGACATGGAATCGGTGAAGGGAAGCCATTAATGCTCCGCATTAATGGTTCCTGCATACCATTTCTACCAACTTCTTCCATAGGATTTGAGACTGTGATAGAAGACCCACTTGAGCAGTCATCACCATTTTCCCCACCTCTGCAGGGAACTGAAATTTCTTGTTCTTGAAAACCATGAAAACCATTTTGGGTACCATTCAAAACCTTTTTCTCTGCAAGATTCAATACAGAAGCCATGGAGTCACAGATAGGAGTATCTAGGCCAAAGCTGAGGACTCTGCCATTGCTTTTCACACTGGGGTGGCTTATCCCATTTGGAGCATCAATTCTAGCTGCTTGAAGAGCCTCAGAGATGGTGATGTGACGATATTGTGAGGCACAGTTCTTGTTCTTGCGACGGCCAGCACCCACCGGCACATTTCTCATGGTACCCCCAGCAGTCCAATATCTTTGACAAGCTTTGCAAAAATGGCGGGGTTGGTTAATATTGTAATTGTTGTAATAGCAGAATTTGGTGTCCATGCTATTGCAACGAGGGCAGGGAAGGATTTTATCTGGCTTCTTGAGGGTCTTCTCTTGTGAGTTCGAATTTGAAGCATCATTCTGGGATTTCTCAGACTTAGCAGCCTTTGATTTTGCAGTTTCATCATCTATCGAAGGTGTTTTGGGGTTTACATTAGCCTCTGGCGATTCAGGAATTTTCGACTCATCTATATTTGGAGGTGTAGTATCATCTTGTTGTGTAGTCTCAGCAGCCTTTACTGCTGAAGAATCCTGAAATTCAACATGGTTGCTTTTTAAGTTAGACATAAAATTGTCAAAATTACTGTTGTATTAGAGCTATGAATCTAACTAACTAAATTCACATCTTAGTACATACGTTCATAATTGATATGACATAAAATTAATGGAACACGTCCAAAGAAAAAGATACTAGAAAAGGAACAATTTTTTTTTAAATCCTTTTCAACTTGATGATTTCTCTGCAAAATCCTTGTTTTTCTTCTTTTAATATGCAATTCATTGACACATTCAATGCTATGCTAGCATGCGCTTAAGTTTCACTAACCGATTGAAGTGTCTAGAAACTTAGATGAAGTTCTCTGGTCGATTTCTTTCAACTTTTTCTAAATAAACTTTATTGTGTGAATAGACAACTTAGGATACAATCAAGGTTATATAGTTTTTATTTTTTTTCAATTGCTACCAATCAACAGATCAAATACATAAATTTGTAGTGTCTCAAGGATATAGTTTTTTTTTTTTTTTTAAAAGAAGTTTCTGGAATATTAGATAATTAGTTGCTAAGCTACTAAGGAATTTTTATACAGACTATGATAAAAAGATTGTTTAATAAAATCTGTAAAGGCAGAATTAACAAATGTGAAGCCTCAGTTTCAGGACTAGAGACTTTCAGAGGAAAAGATAAAAGACTGAAAGCAAAACCAGGTCACCAAGAATAAACAATTAAATATTTTTTAAAGTAATAAAATAATTACCACATTGGAAAAATTGAATTTTGAAGCGTGGAAGATCTTGATTGGCTAACAAAGCACAAAACTGAAAAATGCTTTGACAAAGGAATCGATAAATGAGAAAGAATCAACAGACATTTGGCAAAAAGCTGACTTTTGAAAAAAAAAAAAAAAAGTCTTTCATGGCTGCTGAACTAAACAACAGTATGAATATGATCCACACAAACTGTTCACTTTCACTTGTAAGCTAAATAGCCAAAAGTTTCAACACTTGAAAGAAAAAAGATTAAGTTGTTGGATGAAAATTAAAAAATTGAATCTTTATACCACCCAAAAACAAAATTTTTGAATTTAAAAAAAAATTAAATTGCAGTAGACGTAAAAGATATCTAAACCAAGCAGTAAAATATTTGTAAAGATACCATCGGAGAGAAAACGGTTTATTTGATGGATTACGGAAAAAGAAGAAAGAAGTAACACTGTAAATTTTGAAAATATTTCATTATACTGAACTCGGTGGAGATTTTTCTTTACTAAGTTCATTAAGATACATAGATTTCTTTCTTTCTTTTCTTTTTTTCCAACTTGAAATAAAAACTCACAAAAAAAAAAGAAATTCAGTTTAACACAGAAAATCAAAAATTTAAAATTTAAAGGAAAAAAAGTAAAACAGGAAACTGTCAATGTTTAGCATGCCATGCCTATGAAAAAATTAAAAAAGTAAAACCGACCCAATAATTCTTTTAGCATTTTAACAAATGGGTAGTCTTCAAATTCGAATATAAAGAACTCGGTATAAAGTTTCTGTAATTGTATTAAAACCATACCTCCTCTGTTTTTTCTTCCTCAGCTTCTATGCTACACTTTTCCTTGGCCGCCGGAGACGGCAACTCCTCGGAGAAGATGACCGGAACCTCTCCATCGGAAGGGAAGGCGATTTTCTTTCCGAAGAGTCTGATGGCGGGATCTTTACTTTCTTGCCGCATTTTCTCGGAGACCAAACAGTAGGAAAAAAAGGCGCGAGAAAATTCACAGGGGTTTTAGTATTGCTGGTATTTTTAATTTTTTGGGTCTTTGTTGGCATGGAATTGGAAACGTAGTATGTCGTTTGTGATTTTGATCCGTTTAAACGAGGAGGTGGATGCCACGTCAGGTCATCAGTTTAATTCTCAGCCACAAGTTTATGTGGCCTTGAGATTTTCTTCTCTCTCCCCTTCTCCGAATTTTTTATTCTTTCATTTTCTTTATACGGTAGCACGGAAAGTTGGTGCACCCCCGAGAGTTGGCCCAAGACTCTGCTTTATTTATACGTGGCTTGATACTATTGCCGATAGAATGGATAGAATTGTCATAAATGATGGCACATTTTTCGTCTATTTTAAACGGTTTCGAAAATCTTGGGCTGAACCAATAATGAACTAAATAAATCGAAGGAATTTATGATTTGCGATAACTGGCCGGCTTTAGCAGCTTTTAGCAATTAGCGTGAACATTATGCCCTCTAAGCCGACTGCAAAAAGACTTTGACCTTTTTTTTTTTTTTTTTTTTGCATTTAGTATAATTTTTTGTTTTACTTTTTGTTCTTTCATCATATTGAATGAGGAAACAACTATTGCCATTTTTCTCCTCCACAAGTCTATGTTGTCATTGATGTCAATTTAAAGGGGTGTAAGAAGACTCAGTTTTAATTTAATGATTATAATTCATATCTTATAATTGTGAGGTTATGAGTTTTAACTCCCACAATATATTATGAGATTTAATTTTTTTTTTTCAATTTGAGCGAATGTAGTTTTTTTCTTTTCGAAATATGAGTGAAGTAGACGTTCCTCGAATATTAAAAAGGGTAAAAATCTGGGCGAATTTCATAAGAATTTATGTAAACTAATCTCAATAATAATTTCATTTGTAAATATCAGTTGTAATCTTATGTAATATGAGTTGTACTCTTAAGCAATAATCTCATGTAATAAAAAAAGTGTAAGAAGAGTTTATAATTCATTCATGCTATACGTTCCGTGAATTTGGCAAGTAACAACCAATCATGACCCAACATTTCATATATATTTATTTATTATTTGTGTTGGATCGATTTAATTATTTATCTGATGGATTATACTTAAATTCAATTATTCGATATAAGTAATCTAATAAGTAATTTTTTAAATTATAACACTAATATTTATAAACGAAAGCCTACTTGAATCCAAGTTGAATTTACTCACAAATGTTTAAAAAAAATCAATTATCAGAATACGTAAGGAATATTTAAATAACTTAATCTTTTTAATTATGCACATTGATAGGATTCAAAATCCAAATTTTGTACATAAATTCAATTTTATCAGTTAAACTAACCAATTTTTACAATAGTAAAGTAGTTTAGTAAACTCACTATAGTGTATTAAAGCTTTATAAAACATAATGATTCGATATGATACATCAAATTTTACCCATACAACTCTATGCAGCATAGCTTACGGTTGAAGATCGAAAAAGTCCAAATAAAACTATCATAGAAACTTCGATAAACTCGAACTAATCATAATTACGGTCTAAAGCTCGTAGCATGTGTAAAAACACAAAAATATTTTTGACTTTTGAAGTAAATACCACTCAATTGTCAATTAATTAAAAAAATTAATTATCAGACAAGATATCATATCAATTCTGCATTTAAGATGGTGTGTGGTGTGTATAAAATTCTCAACTTTCTTTTGGAATCGGGTCCAAATTTTATTGATTTTATATTTTAAAGTCAGACAGGGCCAATTATTTTAAAGAAAAAGAAAAAGAAAAGGAGCGGAAAGTGCCCTTAACTGAACCTATGTGCGAGATTAACGGTCAATTCGCCCGTTTGCGTGTCAAAATGCTATTGGCTGAGCTCTATCAAGAGTTTGCTGCCGCAGAAGCAATCACTGTATGTCTGCTGCTGAGCAATTGGAGAACAGTTGATTATTATATCATCGAAGGCTTTTCGCCACGTCAGCTCCATCCATTTTTCCACGTGGGTCCCTACTCCGTAAAGATGAAATTGAAAGTCTCTATCACTTATATCATCACTCGACACGTGTCCACCTGTCTTACACGTGCACTTCATCCGTCTCTCTCCCCTTTCCTCTATGCCCTTTTCGGAGAGGACGCGTGTCACGCTTAGTGGAATTTTTAATATCATTGAAAAATAAAATAAAACAAAAAATGGTACACGTAGAGATTAAAAGCAAATTATCCAACAATTATCTTTCGGTGCAAAAAGGTCAACTGAATGGCTTTATTTAATTAATAAATTTGTACCATATGTAATTAATTAGATACTTAAGTTGGAGATTAAAAAATGACCCAAATCTAATCTTCTTAGTTAACTTTATCTTAAATAAAAAGCAATCTTTTTTTTTTAATTTATGGACGGCCGTGTGGGCGGTTAAGAGTCCGAATGTACATAATTTAAATTAATAAGATAAAGACATATTTAATTTAAATAAATTGGACTGCACGTTCCAAGTTAATTCCAAGCTGAGCACAAGCTGGACTTTTAGATAATTTCAAAGACTTTTTCTTAACGTAGCCCAAAAATTCACACCACTTTCTTTTTACTTTTTACAGTGTGATCCGAAAGCAGAGCAAAAAATATTTGTTGATTGTGTAAAGATATATATATATATATATATATTAATAAGAGTAAAGATAATGATTTTAGTAGCAAAGTCTTGAACCATTTTTTGTTAGGTGTTGAGTTATCACATACGCTTTTAGAAAACCTTTGGGCTAATTCAAATTATGTGAAATATGGGCCGGAATGAAAATCACCTGGATAGCGCCACTTACCAACATCATAAGTTGCAATAATTTTAACATAAAATATTGTTGACTGTGGAGATTATCCTTGTGATGGCAAAAAAGTTTGGGCCAGCCTGAGTACGGCCCATTCTCATGAGTTTTACTCCGAACTTCATACATGAGGATCTGTATAAGAATTTAAGAAAAAAATTTGAGCTAAACTCAAGTCTTTTATTTAAAAACATTAAATTAGAATATTGAATTTGAATTAAAATAATTAAAAAAGTAAGCTTAAATTTTTAATTTATATATCAATAATGAATAAAAAAACTTAAAATTATAATATTAAATTCTCTTTTAAGTGTTAATTAGTTAAGAGAGTGTTTGAATTAGAGAATTCAGTACCAAAAGAATTAAATTTCTAAACTTTTATTATTTTATTTTTCTAAATCATTATTAATTATACCAACTTAATTATTATTAACTTATTTCAAGTTTACAACAATTTTTAAAAAAATTGAAAAAATAAGTAAAAACCTAAACTTGACCCAAGTCCAGCCCAGGTCTACAGTGGACCCGATTTAAGCTCAACCCTTAATTTGCCAACCCTAAATTATCCAGTCTAAAAAGTACATTTATAATAGTTAGAATTGAAATTTACATTGTAATTAAAAGAAAAGTACCTAAAAAATATACATTTTTCATTTGATATCTCATGAGTCAATCTAAATTTGTAACATTATGGATTAAGAAGCACAGTCCAGGCACCTTAAACATGCCCTACAATGCTAGCAACACTATCGACTTGTCACAAATATTCTATTGCTACTTAGGCCCTATTGTTGTAGCTTTTAAGTCATAGATACTATGAAAAAAATTGATAATGTGTGTAAGAAATTTGATATTTAAATAATATTTTTGATAAAAAAAATAAAGATATTATAGAATTTCTTCATATAAGCGTAATTTCAAATTGTGTTTAGCTTCTTGGTCACAGTAATAAGTTTTTATCAAATATTTTAGTATTGTAATTTAAAAACTATAGTCATCTAACATCAATTCAAACAAAGCCATAATTTAGATGAATAAATTATATTGTAGTCTATAAGACATGTTTATTATTTCTTCCTGTTGATCGCATAGTAGGAAATGAAGGTCAACATTGACCACTCTGAACTTATAAGAGTGGTTATATGATATCAATCAACGTCAAAAATATTATGTACATTGAAAATATGTACAAACAAGCTAATAAAATTCATAATTATCTATATAAACATCGATACGTCATGACTCTATTGGTTAGTTTAGTTGCATGTGAAACAAGGGCCTTGAGAAATTTCCCTCACCCGGAGAACTCTTTCAAATGTTTGATGGTTTGTATTTACATTTCCAGCTTTTGGGCCCAAATTTGTTAAGCTGGGCTTTTCTTTCTTGGGCTAGAGCTAGTTCAGCGGCAACAGGATGCCCAATGAGACAAGAAGTAACAGCTGGGTTGATTAGTGGATTGACTTTTCACGAGTTGACATGGAAATTTTGTAAAGTGGCTTCGACAATTGACTCGTGTGCTTTTACTTTTCCATCTCTCTTTTCACTCCACCATCCGCGCAGCTAGCAGCACATGAATTAATATTAGTAAAGCTTTTAGACCTTCCATTGGTGGCTTTGTAAAGTTTGTCTGCCAAATCGTAAATCCTCTCCCCCCCTTTTTGTTTTAATTTACCCATGTATAATGACAACAGTTAATGTTGAGTTATGTCCTACATTAACTAATAAAGAAAAGATATTTGGGTTTATAAAAAAATATCACTTAACCTAAAAGAGTAATTTTTTGGGTTATACATCTAAAAATTTTATATTAAGTCCTCTCAATAAATGGTATCAGAGGTAAACTCTAGTAATAGGAGTGTGAAGGTCGAACAACTTAGGTATGTCAAACAAAAGAACCGAAGTTTGACGGTAGTTTCATCTAAGGGGAGATTGTTGAATTGTATTCTACATTATCTAGTAAATAAAAGATACTTAGATTTATAAGAGGTAGGTCACTCCACCTAAATGACTAGTCTTTTGAGTTGGATACGTAAAAATCTTATGCTAAGTCCCCCAACAGTTAATTTATATCTCAAAATAGTAAAAACATTAATTTATCCTCATTTATTATTAAAAAATACAAAATAAATTTATCAATTTGTCTCCTAATTGTCATCATCTTATGAACCAAAACGATGGTAAAATAATTATTTAATTAAAGATTGTCATTTTATTTGAGAATGAATTGAAGTTTACCTTTTCTTTTTTTGTTATTAATGAAAACAATACAAATTAATAGAATAAGACAATGAAATTAAGTGTAAACAATGACATTAATAATTTTTGCATTTGCAAAAATTCAATGGCAAGAAGGATTGATAGTTTGGCTAAGTCGATCTTTTCAAAGATACTTTTGGAATGGTTTTTGAGAGATTCAAAAATAATTTTGAAAATTTAAAACTAATTTTTGTATTTTTTGAAAATCACTTTTCGCAAAATTGTCTCATTTTATAGCGGATTTTGAAATGTAAAGAAAGAGTAACTTTTTAAAATTTGATTTTGAGAATCAATTTTACACCTATTATAATTTTGTATATATCCTTATATATATTATAACAATATAAAATTATCTTGATTCAATTGGGAAATAAAACTAAGAAATTTAAAGAAATTAATATTATTACCAATAATATAGAATAAAAAAATAAAAAATAAAAACATTTATTTAGTTATCAATTGTTATGTACACACTATATATATATATGTGTGTGTGTGTGTGTATGTCTTTATGTATGAGTATGTAAATAAATTTTGTTCCATTTTATGTCTACCTCAATCATTTGTATTTTAATAGAAATTTAACAATAAGATTCACCAAACACATACGACTATTTTTAAAATTTACAATACTTTTTGAAACAAATTTTACTAAATAATTTTTCACAATCAATTATTTCTACAACACAACTAACATAAATTATGTTAACAGTATTACTAAATTGACACTGAAATCAATATTATTACTATTATTATCCAACTAAAAAAGAATATAAAATCATGGAATAGTGTGAAATCACAGGCTTCCATATAGAAATTATTAGTGTAAAACCTGCCTTGGCTTTCTCCATCATCATCATTATTATAACTTTTTAAAAAGAAGAACGTAAGATGCTTCTTTTAATTTGTAGTAAATTATTCCCATCCGGACCTTATAAGTTAAATAAAACTTTCCATTATCATATACACAATTTTTTAAAATGTAAATTTGTTGTATATATTAGTGTTTTTTTTATTATCATTTTTTGTTTCATTGACAGCATCATATGGTATATATAATAAATTGACATTTTAAAAACTACGAACATCCGCAATTAAGAGTGATTATTCGTACACATAATAAATAAAGTTACCAAAGCACTTTTGAATATTTAAAACTTTGGAGCATCATAGTGCATGAGATGATATTTAATATGAAAAAAATATATTTTTTCATATGTCTTCTACTTTGATATTAATGGAATACTTGATTTAAGGTTATGGTATATACAATGAATCTGTATTTTAAAAAATACAGACATTCGCAACTGAGAATGATTATTCATATATTAATGTACATATCGAAAAACTTACCAAAATGCATTTGAACATTTGAAACTTGATCTAGGGCTACATGTCAAGTGTGTGCAGCCCTAATATGGTTTCTGTTCGTTTTTCTACATAAAATGAAAGTCGCGAGACAAATTCTAGTTTATACTGATGAATTATCTTCTCTAGTGCTTGCTTGTCTTCTGTCTTTCCTTAGCAAACAATTGTTTTTTGTCTTTTGGAGACATATGGTAGAATTGAGATGGAGAAATATAAAGCAGAAATTTGATTAGGACAATCCCCTAGTGATTTATTTTGTTACCAATAAAACTGACAAATTCTAAAGTACATGTTACACGACTACATTGAATTATAAGATTAAAATTAATATACCCAAGACAGCAAAGCACCACACTTACAAAGTGGCATAAGGATAGATCGAGATGGTAATGACATTTGTCTGTTTAGCTGCTGCTTAAAAGAAGAATGTTAGTTCGTGCCCTAGCAGTCCTTGATTTGGATTAACACACGTATTAGACAAAATTAATCCAATCCGAAAACCTAATTAACTTTACAAGTGATGATTCTGTCATGAGTTAAGTGGTCATGTTATTTATAAATGCAGTGCACTTGATCGGAATCAGATTTTCCAACTAGCTATCATAAAACTGTCACCACATTTAGTAGCCACGTTATATTGTGCCTTCATTTTTCAGGTCCGATGCCACTAAAAGGGAGTCACAACTATGTCAGTGCCGCAGCATTGTAGTGAGTTTCTTTAATTAATTGATAACGACATGTCTTCCACTAGCTATTCTAAGTTTATACATTCAATGAAACACACAAATAAGGCTCATGATCAGCAATAAATTGTATTAACTACAATTATTGATAAACCCTCTGATTTAAAACGTAAAATTGAAGACCAAAATGATACTAAATCTGAACTACGACAATGAAATAAAAATGATTAAAAATAGAATTTACAAATAGAAATAATCAAACATCAGATTTTGCCTATAATATCTTATTTATTAAAAAAAAAAAAGACTTGATTCAAAAACTTAAGCTAGTAAGTATGCTAGGGTCCAATAATAAATAGCATTATAGACAATTGGTTTCAACCGTCAAAATAAAAAATATATCTTCAAGCATATCATTGATAATTATCATGTGCTGGAAGATTATTTAAAATTCAATAATTAAATAAATATACCAAAATGATCTAATGTAGAAATTTGTGTGTTTTAAAATGTGAATTTGAGTTGAACAATTGAAATTTGTCATGACATTCCTGTAGATAATTAAATTATGATAACTAGTTACGACTTATATTAATCTAAATTCATATTTTATAATGTACAATCAGTTGCAAATGTCAGTATTAGTCAGTGTATATAAATAATTAAATAGTAGAAAAATACTATGCCAATTCCCTTAATTGATTGAAACTTCTCAAAGTCTAATGATAATATCCACTTGAGTCCTTGACTTCAATTAGTGCATGAGCATGATCATGATCATGGATGTCAAATGTACCCACGCCATCATCCTTTTGTCACATTCCACTAGCACAGTGTGCTCCATCTTTTTCACTTGCCATGTTTTGCTTAAATAAATAAATAAAACAATTTTCATAATATCAAATAATCCCCAAATTAATTAATGGTTCACATTGCAGAAATAAGATTAAGAAAACGCGTTAAGCCCCCACAAAAATTAATGTGGTGTGTGTTACGTGTTGCTATCACCTTTTTGACTTTGGAAAAATTAACATGATGAATTTGGTTCCCCTCCAACATCAAAAACCTCCAGAAACATCTACCATGTCAATGTATAAATTGAGTGCCTTATTGCGTGCTGTATCACAAACAATAACAACTACAACAACAACAACAACAACAATGGCAGCAGCAGGCTCTCTATTTCGGCTACTACTTGTGGCATCACTTGTGTTTTCTCACCTTGTTATCTTCTTGAATGCTGTCCCAGTTACGAGTAAGTCTTTTTGATAATACCCGTCTTCTTGATCTTTTATTCATCATCATTTGGTTATATTGATTTCGGTATGTGCAGGAATCGGAAGCATAATGAATGGAGCTCAAGTTCCTCAACTTTTGGAGAATGGGAACATCGAAGTTAATGATGTTACAAAGCTGACGAAGAAGAGTTCAAACGTGAATGAGAGGATGGCTTTGGAGCTAAACGATTATCCGGGATCCGGGGCCAACAACCGCCACACTCCGAGGCCTCAATTTGGGCGAGACTGTGTTGCTTGTTAGCTACTCTAAATATATAGCTTGTAAATGTTAATTCGTATTAATTAGTAGTAGGTGTGTTCCTCGTGTTATATATGATATAAAAGATAGCTACTGACAGTTTGTGTAGCATGATTTTGATTTTGGCTACTCATTGAAGATGTTTAGGATGTTCTTTATTTAAAAACTTTTTATTATAGGAGGAGGAGGAGGAGGAGTTGATATAAGTCCTATGAAAAGTTTACGAGTTAGGGCTGAGTAGTAAGTGAATTGTACGCAGGATCTGTTGAGCTTTTATGGATCTCTATGTACGAGTTTAATTTTCAATTCTCCTATATGTGCTTGAAATTTCCCATTCCATAATTATAAACAGATCGTGTTCTGTTCGTCCAAGATTATGTTTATGCATCTGATTCTTCCTTAGTGTTAAAAATCTCTTTCTTCTGCGGGAATGTTCTTTATTCATGGTAATTTTTGCAGTAAAGGTTGGCTTGCTAAATAGTTTAAGATTTGCATGTTTGTGTCAACTGTCCCCCACCATCCTTCAACTTCAAGATATCATTTTCTCTTATTATTTCTTGCGTGCATGGCTCACTGTGTGATGTAATATGTGTGAAAATACTTGAAGCTTGTCAAAATCATTTTAAATCAGCAAAATTATTTGTGAATATGTATATATATATATATTATGGTTCAGCATATATAAAAGATAACAAATGTATAAAATGAAAAATAATAAGAATAAGAATAAAGAAGAAAAGGACACCATGCTTCCTTTCACCTTGCTTGATAATGTTTCCGTAGGTTTGATTTATGTCACCCCTTTTCTATTTAGGCTTAATCCACATAATCAACTCATTTGATATTGATCTTAATTCTTACACGTGAGGGCGGCCAGGGATCTTAAAGCTTAATACTATCACTGTATTTGTCTTTATTTCTTTGGTTTTTCTCAACGTGGGATTTAGTCTACTTGTTGGAATCGCCTTAGAGAGTCTGATAGACATTGATACTATTGTTTGGATCCTTACTTATTGACCTATTTTTATGTCAAATACTACAATATAGAATGGAATTAATTACAATGGCCTGTGCAATTAGCAATCCCATTAGGGTTGGGCCACCGGAATTGCCGCCACCTTTACCGTTGAAATTGCTTGTCTTTGCAATGAACTTTACCCATATTCGGGCAAAAAGGCAATTTTCAATTAACATATACAATGCTTTTCATGGTTTTTTTTATTGGACAACCAAGTTTCCTAGAAAATCGATTGCTTGCAGCTATTTTGCACTTTTTAAAAAAAAAAAACAGAAACTAAGTTAGGTGAGCCACCCAACACCCTCCTTGTAAACATCTAAAGCCATTTTATCATGTAGTGTGCGCTGGGTGGAGATATTTAAGTGGATTATGAGGTGGTATGCATTTCACTTTGTCACCACTACAATTCTACTGTACATTGTGCTTTTTGATTGTCCCCTTATGATAACCATCTTTTATTTGCTTTTCAAGGCAGAAAGTATAGTTAATGAATGTGGAAACACACATTGTATCTTGTGAATTAAAAATTTTGCGGATGAAAAGCAGGAGTGCAAAAGTGCCTCATGCAAAACAAAAGCAGATGGACGAGGTAGTAGCCATTGGTAACAAAGGTCATATAAGAATAAGATAATGATTTGTACATCCCCATTATTTTGTAAAAGTGACCATGACACTGGCTTTTAATTGCCCAAAAGAGCTGCAATTGAAATATGTATAGAGTGCTAATCTAAAGGAATTTGAGGTGGTACCCCTTTTAAGTACAGATAGGAAAGTAAAGGAAATCAAGTAGTTTGTATATTCCTCAAATCATGATGATGCATGCCAAATGTTAGACAAGTGCAAAAACACAAATGGAATTACCATTGCCATCAAAAGTTATGGTATACAGATGTTTGAAGCATTGGCACTACAACTTAGCCCTCTGGGTCTGGGGATGGTTCAGAAGCAGGTGCAGGGGAAGGGGAATTTGTTGGATCAACTTGCAGAAACCCAAGTTTCTTGATGAGTTCATTGGCAACCAACTCGTTCGCAGCATCTGATGGGTGGTATTCATCCCAGAACACGTATTTGCTCCTGTCTTTACACAATGTTGATGCAGGTATACATGTGAGTGCAGGCCTAATACGCCCGAATGAGCAACATGGGGAGTCAGAGTTCTCAAATCCTGAAAACAATTGAATTTCAAAGAACCTTTAGTCTGCATGAAAAAATTGAATATGAATACAAGAATATTAAGAAAAATGAATTAGAGCATGTTAATGTACCAAATTTGCTTGGATTGGTGATCACATCATTGACAACATCATAATTATCCCCAAATGTGTAGCTGGCATTTGCAAGTGTTGATGACATCTTGTCCAATAACTTGCTTGCAGCAGCATTGAAGCTGACGGCTAGTTTGTTGGTTTTTTCCTGACAGCCACCACTTGTGCTTAGAACCCTTTGGAGGGGAATGCAACCCATCGGTCCTAGCCCGAAAACCATCAGCTGCCGTGCTCCCATGCCATGCAGCATCTGTACAAAACAAAATGCGTTTGTTCAGAAACATGATTAGTTCCAAAAAAAAAAAATGACACAAGGATGATTATAGTCTTTGATTGATGAAATTACCTTCAGTTGGTCCTCAAGTGTTTCCATTAAGTAGTCAATGAAGGTTGCATCATTATACTTCCATGAATCACTGTAAACCCCGGTTAAGTAATTGTTAATGAAGTCATTGCTGCCTAAGGCAACCACATAACGGGCTTCTTGAAAGAACTTCTCTGCTGCTTCGTTGCCAATTTTGCTTTTTATCAGGTCTTGAGTCCCTCTAAACAGGTCAATTTGCTTATACAGAGAGAACCTCTGAATCTGCAAAGAGGTCGTGGAATTTGATCAATATTTCGCTAATGCTAAGAGTTTAAAAAATATATATACAGGTACTATGAATGTTCATGCATATGGTTGCAGCTTACAAAGTAACCACCAGTTTCATTCAAAATTCCTCCACCACCTGAGGCATAATTGACTCCATTCTCCAATATTACATCTTCTGATAAAGATGGATCTAGAAAAGCCGGCGGCCTTGGGAGACCCATCTTGTCACCTGAGAAAATGACATTGTTAATACATTAGCAGGAAATTAACACTTTTTTTTATGCAATAACTTAATGTAAAAAGGGATTACCTATTATATCAGCAACGGTGCGGCCATTAGTGAACCTCCCATTAGGCATTCCATTGCCAAAATCAATACCATACCATGGCAGGTTTGCATTAGCAAGACTCCTGGTGAGGTACCTGTTGTTACCAACATCAGACAGCGAGTCCCCGAAAATGAACTGCACAACTTTGCAATGATACCCATCAGTGGCAATCCCCAAAAGGATCAAGATTATTATCAATGGTCTCGATGAAAGCTTCATGTTAGCCAGGGAAAGAGAGTAGAATATTTTCCAGGGTTGTAGTTAATGTTGTTTCTGTGAGGGTTGTAGTTAATGTTGTTTCTGTGAGGAATGTGTTTGGATTTTAAGCATTTGAAAGTTGGTAGTGTGTCAAAAGAAATGTCGCACAAGTTTAGAAACAGTGACTGAGAGAGAGCAGGGGATTTTTCTCATGGAGGTAAACATATCTGATGACCCAACTGCTACAGATTCAAACCTACTGCAACTACTTCATGGTTTTTGTTTCAATGATCAGTCCCAACTCTCCCAAATGTGTAGAGACTAGAGAACTGTCACAAATATCATATGTTGATTCTGTGAGTTGTTATGGTGTGTTCACCAACCGAGTCATTGTTTATGAGTGGAAGTTTCCGCAATTTGTTTCCAATTTTAGGACAACAACATATGGATATACCGAAAATTCGAATGAAAAATCTTCAGAAATTATTCAAATTCGTGCTACAAGGTTAAATTAAAAGACCGTTTGTGAGAAAGTTAATTTGTTCAACGCCCACAAACAACTTGTTCCATACGTTACAACAATGTTTTCTAGCAGATTATGAGAGAATTAAGATGGAATGAGATAATTAGTGGGTCTTATGTCCATGTAATTAGTGGGTTTTATGTCCGTGTAAAAAAATTGGCTGTTCAGATTTATCCTATCTTGAGATGATTTTATTTTTAGTTTTTTTTGGTTTAAATAAACTATATATTGATAAAATACAAATAGTCCTTTACTCCTTTATTTCAATTGATTTTGATTTTTTTAATTAATATTATGATTAAAAATGATTATAAGTGCATCTTAAAAATAGCTATGCAATTAAAAGAATTTGCTCCAAAATATGTTGGGATAAAATTGGGAGAATTTGTTCCCCCACCCCAACAATATAAATAGAGGAAAAAAGCAAGAGCCACCCAATTGTAGTAACGTTGCATAAGAATTGTGCTTACACGCTACATTTATTTGAATGACCTTAAAAGTTAGAAGCTTCCAATTATTTTAATTTTACGTATTTTCCAAAAAATATTTTACATCCTGCCTAACTCATATAAGCCATCAATTGCACTGTTTATAGTCTTAATAAATTGTAGGAAAAATATCCACCGTTCACCTATTTTTTTAATTTTTTTAAAAATACATATTTTTTTTTTACTGGAATCCACCTAAAATTACATTTTGTTTCATTTTTCCACTTTCGTTTGGAATCCGTTAAGAAAACTAACAGAAACTTAAAAGATTGACAATTTTACTTCCAAAACAAAAATTACAATTTCATTTTAAAAAATACAAAAAATAATTAGATTTAATGATAAATATCATTATTGGTAGGTTAATGAAGTATAAAAAAATCTTAACTACTAGAGATTATAACTTAATAAATAATAAAACTTTACTTATTTTAAATTCAATTGATGGTTTGCGAGATTAGGCTATTTTTAATACTACTATTATAATTTAGTATTCTAATTATAAATATATTTAAAAAAACCTACATTTGATGGTTGTGGAATTAATTTCTTTATTAACCGATAGAGAAAATATTTATATTTAATTTGATTATTTTTGGTAATTTTTAAAGTAAAATTATTATTTTCGTTTTGGGGATAAAATTATCATTTTTTTAAAATTTTTGTTAGTTTTCTTAACGAATTCTAAACGGAAGTGGAAAAGTAAAATAAAATATAATTTTAGGTTAATTTTAGACAAACAAAAATTATGTCTTTTTAAAAAAATTAAAAAAATAAGTTTACTATGGATATTTTTCCTAAATTGTTCTCCGAGATCGTAATGTCACCATCTCCATTAGTTTATTCATTCTCTCTTGACATCTTCTTAGCCAATGAAAAATCTAGATTCTTGTTGTAAGCAAGTGATTCTAATCGACTGTACCAAATAAAATTTTTTACCTTTACTTGCCTTGAGTGGAACTCAAATATCTTACGTGGCACGGCATGAACCACTCAATCTAATTAAGATTAAGACAAAACTACTTTCATGAGAAGGTACACAACATTGCCAAAACTCTCACTAAAACCCATCTCAAAAATCAATCCCATTATCCATATCTAATCTCCACCCTCCATTTCCCCAATCCAACGGTCAATAAAACCCGAAAAATCTAATTAAGACAAAACAACTGCATACTTTCATGAGAAAGTACACAACATTGCCAAAACTCTCACTAAAACCCATCTCAAAAAATCTATCCCGTTATCCACATCTAATCTCCACCCTCCATTTCCCCAATCCAACGGTCAATAAAACCCGAAAATCACAAACCATATCCACCAAAACAAATTGAAAAAAATAAATGGAAATACAAAAACAAAAGCATAAACCCGCGGTGCTCCACACTCACCCCTGACTGAAGCTCCCACAATGGCATCAATGGCTCTCAAATCCTTCACTGGCCTCCGCCAATCACCGCAAGAACAACAGCACCCCCACTTCATCGCTCAAGCCCTCCCACGTCAGCAAAAATTCCGAGTCTCCGCGGCAAAAACCAGTCCAAAACTCACCAACCGCAACCTCCGAGTGGCGGTCATCGGGGGCGGCCCAGCAGGCGGAGCTGCCGCCGAGACGCTCGCAAAAAACGGCGTCGAAACTTTCCTGATCGAGCGTAAGCTCGACAACTGCAAGCCCTGCGGCGGGGCCATTCCTCTCTGCATGGTGGGGGAGTTTGACCTGCCGCTGGACATAATCGACCGGAAGGTGACGAAGATGAAGATGATATCGCCGTCGAACGTGGCGGTGGACATCGGGCAGACGCTGAAGCCGCACGAGTATATCGGGATGGTGAGGCGGGAGGTTCTGGACGCGTATTTGAGGGAGAGGGCGGAGAAGAACGGGGCGAGCGTGATTAACGGGCTGTTTATGAAGATGGATTTGCCGAGGAACTTTGAGCAGCCGTACGTTTTGTATTATACGGAGTACGATGGGACAAAGGGCGGCGTCGGTGAGAAGAGGACGCTGGAGGTTGATGCTGTTATCGGAGCTGATGGTGCTAACTCCAGAGTTGCCAAGTCCATCAATGCCGGTGACTATGATTACGCCATTGCATTTCAGGTAACTCATCACGTGAGGACCATACTGGATAAATCATAAACTAGAGTAGCGGTAACATAATACCTTTGAACATTAGTGGGCCAATCTTAAAAATATGCATAGAAATTGCCAAATTTTCAACCTTTATTCGTGGCAAATTTTAGAGCTATACTCAAAAGATTCCCTAGCTGTCTGCTGAACTTCTAATAGTAATGTGAATACATTGTAAATCGAAAGTCGAAAGGAAAACTTATTAGGACGCTGATGGGAAGATTTAGCAAATTTAGTTGTGCAGGTCAATCATTATGTAGATAAGATGTAGTTCACTGTGAGGATGATATGAACGTTGATCCTTAAGTTTTAAGTTGTCAATTGTGTTACTCCAGGAAAGAGTCAAAATCCCTGATGAGAAAATGGTGTACTATGAGAACTTGGCGGAGATGTACGTTGGTGATGATGTGTCGCCGGACTTTTATGGGTGGGTGTTCCCCAAGTGTGATCATGTGGCAGTTGGTACAGGCACAGTGACACACAAAGGTGATATCAAGAAGTTCCAACTTGCAACTAGAAACCGGGCCAAGGACAAAATCCTTGGTGGCAAGATCATTCGAGTGGAGGCACACCCGATTCCTGAACACCCCCGCCCGCGGAGGCTATCAGGGAGAGTGGCATTAGTCGGAGATGCAGCCGGGTACGTCACAAAATGCTCTGGCGAAGGCATTTACTTTGCGGCAAAGAGTGGAAGAATGTGTGCGGAGGCCATCATTGAAGGGTCAGAGAATGGAACCAGGATGATCGATGAAGGGGACTTGAGGAAGTATTTGGAGAAGTGGGATAAGACTTACTGGCCAACTTATAAGGTACTGGATTTATTGCAGAAGGTGTTTTACCGATCGAATCCAGCGAGGGAAGCATTTGTGGAGATGTGTGCCGATGAGTACGTGCAGAAGATGACATTTGATAGCTATTTGTATAAAAGAGTGGTGCCCGGAAACCCATTGGAGGATTTGAAGTTGGCTGTGAATACTATTGGGAGCTTGGTGAGAGCTAATGCACTTAGGAGGGAGATGGATAAGCTGACCATCTGAAAATATAAAGAGAGGGAAAAAAAAAGTTGGATTCTTTTATTTATGTTTCTTTTGAGCATGTTGTAAGAGAAAAAGATCAAACTTGATCCCATGGCTTCGCCCCCCCTGACCCTTCAGGCTAATTATGTAAGAGAATAGTTTTATGCATTTATAGATTAATTTGCATTAATGCATCCTATGCTACAATATAAATGTGAAATTGGGTATCCATAACAAGTCTTAGAAGAGACGTCAAACGGATTCCTCTGTTGTAACTTTAGTTTGATGAATGATTTAGTTGGATAATTGTATTTTATTAAGAAACTGAGTAAAAAAATTGAAGAAACAAGAGGTCTACTCTACAAGTGATGGATGATGGTTCAATTTATTATGGGCGTTATAAGGTTATATTTGAAAGTAAATATGCATTGTTTAATTTGTTTATATGTTAACTTTAGGTGCGCGGTCGTGCGACACCTCTAACCTCTCCTAATTTTTTGTTGTTGTATTGATTCACGACATCTATTAAACTCGAACTCGAAACTGGGCCCTTTAGTTGGTCAAAAAATAAAGAGCGAGCAGCCAGGTTGGTTTGGACTTTGGACAATTGAACTTCAGACGGCTCTTCTAACAAAAAAAAAAAATCACTGCTGAACACGTGACGAAGAAGTAAAGATAGTTTTTGTCCTTAAAAAAAAAACAGTTTAAATCCTGGCCGTCAAAAAAACAAGCGGCCAGGATTGGAATTATTCCTTCCGACACTTGACAGTGTGTATTGGTTACACGCAGTTGACGGACAGCCTCCAGAGACGAAAATATATATATTTTATTATATATTAGGTGGGGTTTTGTTTATTGATTTGGCTTCGGCAGGTGAATACTGATACGAAACTAATCATTTTAAAAGTCATATCAGAGTTGGTGGTGACGCCTGCTTGATTCTTGACCCTTTCGAAAAAGCGTCGATTCGTTCAAGGCCCATTCGGCGGAGGAAGAGACACCCAGTTTACAATAACCCTTTCAAAAATCTTCTTCTTCGCCTCTCTTTCCCCCCAACGCCAGCAGCAACACCACCATCTCTTCCAGGTTCACGCAAATCTCAAGGTTTCAGTTATTTCTTTGTTGATGCATTTTTTACTTTCGAGCTCCTTTATCGCTAGCGTTAGATCTGATGCTGATGGTTTAAGATTCATTGAGTTTGTTATCTGATTTCGATTAATTTTATTGAATCCTTTTGCTGCTGGAATTTATTACTAATGGATTTGCTATCTGGCCAATAGAGGGTGTTGATATTTGTTAATCTTTTATTAGGATTGTGTTATTTATACAGGTAAATATCATAGTGGATTTAACTTCTGTTTGATTTCCCGTGAGTTCATATTGTTTGTGATTGATTGATTCTTGCTGGTTTAGTTTTGTCATTGAGACTAGTGTAGCCAACAGTGACAAGATCGATGTAATCTATATTCAAGATTACAATTTGCAGTAAACCAGTGGCTGTGACACTTAAATGATGTGGAGAATCTCTTACTTGTTGGGCTGTGGCTGTGTTTGTGGACATTTTTTGACTATTTGAAAGGCTTCTAGATAAACCTAATGCCTTTTTTTCTCTTGTTGGGCTGTGGCTGTGTTTGTGGACATTTTTTTGACTATTTGAAAGGCTTCTAGATAAACCTAATGCATTTCTTTGACTATCACATAGTGTTTTGCTGAAGTAAAATTTTTGCATCCTGGAGAACTATATTATCGTGTTTTTTTTATTATTATTATTTTTTCTTTTTTATACTTCTTATGCCTCCCTTTCGGTGGTTCCTCATATTAAGGTTAGTATTACAAGCAGTGCTGCAGTGTTTTTATCATATCAAGGGGATATAAAGTTTGTATTTTCCAGTCCATTTAGGTTGAGTGTTCAACACCAGTGGGTTGGGTATATATCATCATACTGTCCTTCATGCATTTGATATGCTTTGGCAATACTTTTTTGAAATTTCCAGGTTGTAGCTCCAAACAAGGTCCTGATACTTCCCCTTTTTATTTTTAGTGTCAGAGTGTGAAATGGCCGCTACATCAGCTACAACCTTTTCAATTAGATCAACTATTGCCTTTGGCCCCAAGGCAGGCCAACTTCCACCGTCAAAACCCTCTGGTGTGAGGTTCAACTCCAAGAACTCACTTGCGAGTTTCAGTGGCCTCAAGGCAGTGACATCAGTTATCTGTGAATCAGATACCTCTTTCTTGAACAAGGAGAGTTGTTCAGCTCTTCGAAGCACTTTTGCAAGAAAAGCCCAAAGTTCAGAGCAGAGGCATCAGTATGCCCTACAGCCCCAGGCTTCTTTTAAAGTAGCAGTTCTTGGAGCTGCTGGTGGAATAGGTCAACCCTTAGCACTTCTAATCAAGATGTCCCCACTAGTATCAGCCCTTCACCTCTATGATGTAATGAATGTCAAGGGAGTTGCAGCTGACCTCAGTCACTGCAACACTCCCTCTCAAGTTCTGGATTTCACAGGACCTGAAGAATTAGCCAGTGCTTTGAAAGGGGTGAATGTTGTCGTCATACCTGCTGGAGTTCCAAGAAAGCCCGGGATGACCCGTGATGACCTCTTCAACATCAACGCCAACATAGTAAAAACCTTGGTTGAGGCTGTTGCTGATAACTGCCCTGATGCCTTCATCCATATTATCAGCAATCCAGTTAATTCAACAGTGCCAATTGCTGCAGAAGTTCTGAAGCAGAAGGGTGTTTATGATCCGAAGAAGCTTTTTGGTGTTACCACACTGGATGTGGTGAGAGCAAACACCTTTGTTGCTCAAAAGAAGAACCTTAAACTAATTGATGTGGATGTTCCTGTTGTTGGAGGACATGCTGGCATTACCATTTTACCC
Organism: Citrus trifoliata; assembly: GCA_018350135.1. NCBI lineage: Eukaryota > Viridiplantae > Streptophyta > Magnoliopsida > Sapindales > Rutaceae > Citrus > Citrus trifoliata. The sequence continues at coordinate 7,932,989 of CM031386.1, read as the reverse complement.
CTGCTGTCGAAGACAATGCCCTCTGTTAGTTTTACTGATGAAGAAGTGGGAGACCTAACTGTTAGAATCCAAAATGCTGGTACAGAAGTTGTGGAGGCAAAGGCAGGTGCAGGATCTGCTACCCTCTCAATGGCATATGCAGCAGCAAGATTTGTCGAGTCTTCACTTCGTGCTCTTGATGGAGATGGGGACGTGTACGAATGCGTTTTCGTGGAGTCCAATCTGACTGAGCTTCCATTCTTTGCATCGAGGGTTAAGCTTGGAAGGAATGGTGTTGAATCTTTGATTTCATCTGATCTCCAAGGGTTGACTGAGTATGAACAAAAGGCTTTGGAAGCCCTTAAACCCGAGCTGAAGGCCAGTATTGAAAAGGGGGTTGCATTTGCGCAGAAGCAAGCAGTAGCTGCATAGGGTTGAAAGTTATTTGAAACCCTAACCTCATGAAATTAACATCCCCTAGAGAAGAATGGATGAGTCTGGTTTTTTCAAATTGTGGAATTTTCTTTGCATCAGTAATTTCATTTTTGTAGAACGGGAGGTTTTCATCTCATTTTTAAGTTTTAAAGCGCAAAATATGGAGTCTTGAGTGGGTACATCGCTGTTGTAGATCGGAAGAAATATAAGCATTCTTATTGGAGCTTTGTAGTAGTCAGACAATTTTGAATAACATGGATGGTGGCATAAATTTCTAAAAAACTGTGGCAATTGAAAGCCAAATTTTGAATGACGGTGAATCTCATTTCATGTTTTTATACATCTGAATTCTGAGCTGAGGTGTTAAACTCCAGTATCTTTGTTCAAATGAATTTTCTGCAGGATCTCAGGCCCTTAACGGCTTGACCTTTCAATTTTGGTTAGAAATTTGTGTGCTTGTTCTGGGATATAATGTTATGAGCGCTGATTGAGATAAATGTTACCCAGTACCGCAGGGGGATGAATAGAGCAATATGCCACCAACAGGGATTTGGGAACAAAATCTTGAGCATCCTTGCACTATATCTTCTGTCTCAAAGAATTTCGTATTTATTTTTGGACCAATAATTTTAACCACCAACCTCAATTCCTGAAGAATTACCAGTGATAATTGATAATTGGGTCTATTTTGTATACAAGAAAATTGTTGTTCTTCCTCTGCTCCTGCAAAAAATGATTTTCTTTTTGGCTTTGATCATCAAAAGGTAGTTAAATAATTAAACAATTAAATCGTGGGACATTTAAAAATATTCCCCTTTTTAAGAAATGGCACCGGATATCTTTTCGCTGTCCTGCTGTAGTGTAGCTTTTGCATCAAGTAATTCCACGCAGATCCTTACCCACGTTTGAACGATGGAACTGTATCCTTGCCCACGTTCGAACAATGGAACTGTACTTGCCACATTTGCTGCTAATACATTTCTCCTCTAACTCAACCTGGGAAGAGGGTGGATTTTTTTCAATTTTCTTAAAGATACAGAACTTGTGTTACAACCATTACATTCATCTCCATGTCTTTCAGCTTCAGTTAAAATAAGTTTCTCCACTACTCCAGAGTACTTATCAGTCGAACTCTGGGACGTTTCCACTGCTGCCCACCTTTCATTCATCATGAGTATGTGCCATTCTACCAATAGTCATTGCAGGAACACCGTCCTTCCCGGAAATGATGAAACCGCAAACGATCTCTAATAATTACTTCCCGATTATAAACCCCTGAAAGAACCTTTGCAAAATTGTGGCAATCAACACAGATGCGGAGATTCTTGGCGACTCGGATTGTTGTGCCAGGTGGAGTTGCAAGAACCCCAAAAGCAATAGCCAACTTCTCACTGTGATAAGAGAGTGCATTCCCCTTTTCTTCTGCACCTTGATTATGCAATTCAGATGTTATTTCAGCAACATAACCAGCAATTTTCAGCTGCTTATTAATCTCGTCCAGCATCTGATAGATCTCATTTATTCGTGGATGTGAAACATCATCCACAACAAACTCATGTACTACTCCTTTCAGTTCGATTGTACTACAACCAGGAGTAGTTTGGAGTCCCTTCTCATTCATAAACTTCCTCAATTCCTTCACCTTCTCCCAGTCTCCAACTGAAGAATATAGGTTCAACAACAAAACATAATCCCCAGATTCTTGAGCCTTAAGTTCAATCAAATGTTCAATCACACGTTCACCAAGAGTGACATGTTTATGAATTCTGCAAGCTCCGAGTAAAGTCCTCCATATTGTTGAATCTGGCTTGACCCCCATTGATGTTATAAGCTTATAGGCTTGATCGAGCAAACCAGCACGACCCAATAGGTCAACCACGCATCCATAATGGTGAATGTTAGGCAGTATCCCAAAATCTTTGCTCATCCTATCTAAAAACATCATTCCTTCATCAACTAACCCACAATGACTACTAGCAGAAAGAACCCCTGTAAAAGTCTGATCATCTGGCAAAACCCCTGCTCTTTGCATAGCACCAAATGCTTCAATAGCATCTCTCCCATGACCGTTCATTGCCAAACCAGAAATCATAGCACTCCATGAAACCACGTCCTTCTCCGGCATGCCCTTAAACACCTCAAAAGCCATATCCAAACTACCACATTTAGAATACATTGCTATTAGAGAATTACAAAGATTCATTTTACTGCCATACCCATGTTCCGAAATATACCTATGAATTTTCTCGCCAAATTCTAACGCGCCCAAATGTGCGCAGGCTTGAAGCACAAGCAAACAAGTAACATCATCCGGTTTACACCCGCTTTCCTCGCTATTTAAATTATCAAACAAGCACAACGCATCGCGGGTACGTTGATTACGTATGTAACAAGAAATCAATACATTCCATGCAACAGTATCTCTCTGAGGAATTTCATCAAACAGTTTACAAGCTTCAAAACTCTTCTCGAAAGTCGAGTACAAGTCCATCAAAGTAGTCATCAATTGACTATCCAATTGATACCCATCTCTCAAAACCCTCGCATGAATTTGTAAACCACCCATTAACGAACAAAATTTCATGCAACACTTAATAGCAAAGGAACAGGCAAATGGGTTCGTGGGAATGCGTTTTTGTCTCATTTTCTCAAACAGATAAAAGCCTTCTTCAGGAGAGCTGCTCATAGAGTAAGCTCTAACCATTGTGTTGTAATGAGACACGTTTGGGCGTGGGATATGATCCAATATTTGGCGGGAATAGGGGGTCTCTCGGAATGGAGGGAGTGCAAAACGTGACAGAATGTGGAGAGAAACTGTGGGGTCTTGAATGAGCGATGTGACGATTATGTGAGCTTGAATTTGGAGCAAATGGGGCCTTCTGGTACATAATTTTATGAGCGAAATCAACGGTTTTGGTGTTTGTTTCATTGTTTGAGGTGGGTTTTACTTTTGTATCATTTTGTTGCTGATGCTTGATTGAATTTCTCAACGTCTAATTTTACAGGAATCTTGATTACGCAATTTTCAGTCCCATTCGTTGAACACGCACATCAAAAGCTGCATACACATAATCACCCTCGGTGAACGTCAGTTGCTATGACTATGAGACTCGTTGCGCTCAATTTCCCAATTCCCGCAGCTAAAATGTAGCGGCAAAAGGGGAAATGAACGCAAGGCAATTTGGGCCTCCACAGCAAGCAGCCCAGTACCTCTCAAATCAAACGGGCTGTTAAATCCGGCCCATAAGGGTCTACTGAAAATAACCATAAGACTTTGCCTAAAAGGGCAAGTGCCTGCGGCTTTCAGCCATGCTGACAAACCAACCTTGCATGGCCAGGACCGGAAATATGAAAAACATCTGAAAAAGGTGTGCTGACGGGCAGCCGAAGGACAGGGACAAACGATACTTTGAGACAACTAGCAGAGAGCAAGGAGACCAGAAGGTACGTACACCGGACCAACAGCACCAGACATGGGCTCAGGGGGGCAGCCACCCAGCTGACACTAGCAGTTTAGAGAATACAGCCAAGGGAAGCATGAAGGGATAAATATAAAACCACTGCCAACTTTTGCTGAAACAAATAAAGGTAGGATGAGATCCTGGCCATGGTAAAATGGGTCTCCAATGTTTGTCTTGCACTCGTGCTTCTTGACAAGTTGAAATGAACACATAAATGGAAATAATGCTCAAATACTTAATGAACAAAGTTATCTTGAATAGTTTACAAGTTAACCCAACTCAAATAATAGTTAGTTATATTTGCTTTCCATCTTTAAAGCAAATAATTTGGATATAAATTAAAGGTCCAAGTTCTTGATTTTATTTTGCATAAGTAGGTGGTGATCAAGAGATGGTCCTTTTATCCCCATTTCAACCGTACAATGAGGAAACATGCATTCATCACTGGACAGCAAGAATAATTAACTCAAAAGACTAGGCCACTCATTGTAAAACCATCCAAACAGCTGTTATACATCCATCTTAATTCCTAATTGACTATACCCATCTGTGTAACTAAAGAGAAAGAAGAAACAAGCACGAGAGTTAATAAAGTTTAGCCCTAACTAGCTGTCATCATATCATCATAATGCTGTTTGAAGAGGAGCATGAAAATAGAGATCCCATTTCCTCTAAATCTTCATTACCGGTAATCTGATATTCATCATAAGCAATGTCAGCATCTAATAACACTTGATGATGATGACGACTGCTACAGCTAGAAGTGGACACCATTGGACCCATCATAGTACCAATGAACTTCCTCTTCTTGTAATTGGCCTTGAAACAAGCCTGCCTCAGCCTCTTGGTGGTGTCTTCCATTTCCAAATCAGGCCTCTCTTCAATTAACTTCCTCTCTCTCTCCAAGATCCCCAATGCTTCCCTCAACCTCTCCTCACTCCCCTCTCCTTCTGTCTGCAATTCCTGCGGTACGTACAGCCCACTTCATTATTATAAAGCTTCGTTAGCACAACATAAACATCCACGTGACGCACAGAGAATCATTAGAAATTAATTACCTGAACCTTCTTGATAAGGGTTTGCAGGCTCATCAGTTTCCTATGTGGCCACCTTCTAATGTTCAATTCCCTACACCTTTTCTTCAAAAGTGTCAATCCAACATTAAGCTCTTTGGCTGCTTTTGTAATTGGCATGTAGAAATATTGAGAAATAGTTTCTCTACATAAAAATTTTGAACTGCGAAGCTTTTCTTCTAACTTGTATCTTCTAGTCACTTTCCTTTGTTGCTTGGTTTCTTGTAAAGGTGCTCGGTCTTCACACAACAAGGGTGCCTTTGCCTGCGCCAGTTTCTCAGTTGGCTGCTCTATTAAAGGACCCAACTCACTCCAAATCCCAGTCCCGTAGTCACAAGCACAGAACAGATCACCTGTAGCAACAATCAATAATTTAAAAATAAAAATAAACCAAGAGAATAATTTGCTGATAATTATAGAAAAATCCATATTAAAACACTCACCTTGAGTCATTTTAGGAACTGGAACAATGTCCTGAGAAGCACACAAAGGGTCAGGGACACTCCCCATCAACGGAATAGCATCAAAGTAGCTCTCTTGCTGAATGGCCATTTCACTTGGCCAATCCATTGAACCATACCCATTTTCACTGCAAATAGTTATTTCAAACACCCAACGAACATGAATTAGATATGAACAAAGTGATGAGGAGAAATATTTGAGAGTATTAAAGAAAACCCTAGAGAATTAATCTTACCCAAAATCAATTGGAGGAAGCTGATGTAAAAATGAAAATGGGTCTTCTTCTTTTGCAACAATAAAAGAATTACTAGCCATGTTATGAACTTTTTGTCAATGTAACAGTACTCACTGACACAGCAGCACAAGTGCTTTTTTTGTTTTTCTGAACTGAAGAAGTATAAAAGCGAAGAAGATGAATCATATATAAGAGATATATAAAGATACGTACGTATTGAATGTAATGAGTAAGTAATAGTAATAATAATGTCTAGAAGATCGTGCGCCGTCTCATGGATAAAAAAACCGGCCATGCATGAATGAATAAGCAAGTATCATCATCGTGCACTTAATATTTGATATTATTGTGAGAGTTACCAGAGACAATTTAGTGATTAAATTAAAAATTAATTAAGATAGAGGTTGAATTGAAAACTCCAAAGTGGAGTCATTTAATTTATGCACGTTTTCAGAAAAAATATAAGATAGATTTTATTTTATTTTATTTTATTTTTTGGCTAATGTACCTAGATTTTCTTATTTAGTTTTTGTTGATTCTTTATGGGGATTGGGGAATTTACATGATCCCAATTATCATATATAACACTTGGCAAACATGCTTCAATTAATATTGCCATATGGAATGCTCTACAATATTGATTAAATTTATTTTGATTTTTGGGTTATTTAGGAGATAAAAACAAAAACAAGCAAATGCTTGCAAATTCAACTGGAAATAATAATAATAATAATAATGAAACCCGCATGAACAACACGTAAATGAAACCTTTTTAGTAGGGCTTTCATTGGATCTATAGTAGTAGATTACAAGCGTGAATCTCACTGTTTTGTTTTATTTTTATCTATTTAAATTTAAGGCACTAAAAACTTGGAATTTTCAACTCTATTATCGATAAGCATAATTATTATTACCAAGCCAACTTTTCCTGGAGCCACCTTTAATCATCATTATTATTACACTTCGACGACGACAACCCATAAACAGCAGGTTATTATTTATCTTTTATTTTTTATTTTTTATTTTTGGCCCTCGGGCCTTAATTGATGGCTTATGTAATTGGAGCCGAAAATCATTTGTTAACTAATAATGTAATAGTTAAGAAACATGGACGTAACGTACCATCCATTTAGTGATCGAGGAGATAAAATTATTAGCCACTAATCATTTTATTTATTAGATAAATTGTGGTGGGGCAGTTACAATTAAGGTTATGCTTTGATCAATATTTTTATTTTATTTCCCTGCCAAACAATTAATTTGCTTCTTTACTTCATTGCCAATGAGTAGTTGATGATAATCAAATTATTAGCTTTTATAACAGAGGAAGGAGGTTACAGCGAGTCAATGGTAATGATCTCTCACTCTTTTATTAACCTAATTGACATGTGCAACTCTTGAGTATTAAGCACATTTGTTTTCTATTTGATATAAGAGATTGTTTGGTTGTATGCATCCAATTTTCATCGTCTAATTCGTCGCAGGCAAAATGGAATGCCTAAAAAATTCTGAATCGACCTTCGCAAAACCATACCTTTGGTATCATTATTATTTTTTAAAATTATCCAATTTTTAGAAAAATTGAATCGAACCAAATTAAACTATGAACCGGATTGCCTACCGAATAGGATTGAATTGGCTCGCAAATGTTTATTACATTTACATAATAACATAAGCTAAAGTTAAACTGGGCAGTGAGCACCTATAACCAAGCAGAAGAATTGATTAATAGCCAAAATTGGAATTATGCAACAGTTTTAGCTGGATAGATAAAAACATTAAGAAATATACTCTTATCTTGAGTCTACAAACCAATTTTTTAAATCACAAACTCAACTCTACCTCTGGTGATTTCACACAACACCTCAGTTTCTAGACTTACCACCTTTTCCACGTCCATGGCCGCCTTTTCCATGGCCATGGCCGCCTCTTCCTCCTCCACGACCCTTGCCGCCACCACCACCTCCTAATGCTTTGTTGGCGTCGGATTTTACTTTCATGTCTTCAGGCAGAGGAAGCATATGATCCACACACTTCCTGAAGCTGAAATCGTCAGCGGTTTCATCCTCTCTGATTAGGAAAAAGCACCTGCTCTTATACGTTGGATGGTATCGGACTTGAAAAGCTTGGATCCCTCCACCAATTTTTTTATCAGGTTCTGGATGACCCTTTTTGAGCAAGTCCAGCAGTACCATGTGCTCATACTGAAAAACAAACCAACCACATACGGATATCACTGAGGAGTTTAATGCAAACCAATCATCAAGCACAAGTTTAATGAAAAGAATGGTGCATACAAATCATGAAGAAATGTACAACATGATCCATCAATTCCTGTTGCAGACCTAATCTTCTGAAAGACAAAGCTTTTGACTCAAAGGGGCTTGCCATTTGCATACCCCAGAAGCAAACAAAGAAAAGATAAAATTCAGATATTAATATAACTTCTGCACCAAAATATAAAAAATAAAAAATAAAAAGAACATGCATGCAAAGTTGATTCCTTCTTGGTAGAGTAATTACATTAAAGTTACATCATTAAATCATGCACCCCACGGTGTCTAAGCTAAGAACAATAAACCAGCTATCTATTATTTGTCTAAGTGGATTAATAACCAGCTGTTGAGCACATGACAGAGCAGGGGAATTTACATTCCAAAGATGCAGCCAATGCTCAAGTCCCTAGAAAATCTTAGAATACCGAAATTTAAAAGGTTCAACAATAAGAGAAGCTTTTCCAAACCCACAATTAAGTCCACACAATAGCTCAGATTTATCTCCCTCATCAATTTGAAGTTCCTCCAGAACATATCCTTCAAGGATGTGAGGCACTATCTAGTAGTTTGTTTAATCCATACTACATGGAAACACGACCTAACAATCTGAATCAACCGTCTCTTAACAATGAGAAAATCTTAGGTGGTTTCATCACAACCATGTCAGCACACCACCACCCAATTGCATTCCACCACATATAAACTTATCACTAAATTAAAAATTATAGTCAATGCATCACAAATACATTGAATATATGCGGTGGAACACAATTGAGTGGTGGAGTCATCATCAACCCAAGGCTTTCTCTTTAACCAATCCTTCATAGGTGTCATGTCTACATTGTGGCATATGCTTTAGCTTCATGTCTCTTTTGACCACCATGAGGGCCATTCAATTAAACATTCCCTTCAGTTTTTTGGGTATTCACAATCAATAGCATGGCATGTTAGTCAAACTTATCTATGATACTAAAATTGTAAACTGCAATTTATGTATCATCCCCTCCATCAAAAACATCTCTTAGACGCCTAAGTCAACAACAAAGCAGATGATATCCAAATTATATGCATAACTAACTTATTTAAATTAGTGATTAAAAAAAATTATAATTTGAAACAAAAGCAGTAATCGATCAATTTATCAAATTCAATACTTTTATAAATACATGGATAAAAATCGTACCTTGTTGACATTCAAATTGGGAGGCCAAAAGTGAAGAAACTTGTAAAAGTAATCGAACATCTCAATGGAGGATCCGAACTCCTTCGGGCCCAACTTTACCCGACCCGAGCCGTTCACCACCTCCTTCTTCTCCAAGCGCTCTTCCTCCACAGACTTCTCGTCCTCGTCTATCTTTTGCTTCTTCCAAACGTCGCCGTTTCCCTCACCACCGTCATCATCATCTCTCGCTCGCTTCGCATTCGCGTCGCTGCCGTTTTCTCCTCCTTCCAGATCCATGTCCTCGGCCGCCGCGTTGCTCTCCGTGAGTTCCTTCGCTGCCTCCTCCGCCATAGCTCAAAACCGTTAGCTTTTTGTAAAACCCTAGCTTCTTACAGAACCCCGTGTCAGTGCGTGAAGTAACTGTTAAAGAGTGCGAGGGCTTTAAATACGTGGTTTATTTGTTGGCGGGTTTCCGGATGAATTTATCGGTCCGAACCCGGTTCTAAAAATTCGGGAGTTTTTTTCTTTTATTAACCACTATTTTAAATAAGTTATATATCAAAAATTATATCAAAGGAAGCAGTCATTCAATTCAGATAACTTTAAAGTTTAAACTAACCCATCTATAGATTATATTTACTCTCTCACAATTCAGAGCCCAAGAGGGAGTCGAATGCTTCACCTTTTGTACCACCCTAAAACTCTTTATTGGACGATAATAATGTGATACTATTTGTTAATGCTTAATTTAATTTAATTATACTGAATCTCACATCCACAGTATTTCTCATAATATTATGAAAATATAAATAATGTTGTTTTACTTAAATTATGAGTGCTAAAGTTTGATTATTATGTTTTGTTTTCTAAAAGAGAACATATATTAAATAATGAAAAGTCAACTTTTTATTAATGTCCGTTGTATGCATATCTTGTAGTATAAGATTTTAATAGTTGAACAAATTATTAACACCACATATTATTAGTTACGTACGTTAAAATTATTTGTACGTATTTATGTAGTAGTGCCGGTAAATTACCCTAAAGAATAAAATAAAATAATCACAACTCCTGGCTAGTTATTTGGTTGTGCATTTCTAACATAAAAGTTGGCTTTATGTTGATCCATCTATAATTGGTATCTCAAAGAGGGAAAGGGAATAAAGAAACAAAATTATGGAATATAGTAATTCTACTTGCATTGGACTATTTTAACTTAAAAAGAATTTAACATGAACTTTTTGAGCAATTAAATTCTATTAATATAATAACAAATATTCGAAATTAAGAGTAACATCTAATGATGTCAACTTATTTATTATTGGATTACATCAAGATCATTAGCCTGAATTATGTTAAAAGTAGAGTTATTTTTAACCCTTTTTATAAAAAAATTAATTTGTTTTGTCTATGCTGTGCATTGGAAAAAAAAAAATCCTTTTTGATTGTGTAATAGTACTTGATTATGATACATAAATAATGTTTTTATTAGATGAAATGTGTTGTATCAAAATAAAGGAAAAGGGTGGACGAAAAATTCATAGCCCCAAAAAAGGGATTCAAATCGTTTGGTTTAGCTTTTTAAATTAAAATAATAGATTTACATGAGAAAAAATTAAAAACCAAAAACATTAGAAAATACAAAAAAAAAAAATTAATGTGTATTTGGTTCAAATTTTATTTTTAAAATACTAACGATTTAATTCGATCCTAAACCGAACCGAACATTAGGCAACCCTAATCAAAATCTTTCCTTCAAAATACCTCATGCTAAATTAAAGTGTTAGTGGTAATAATTGAAGAAAATCTCCGATCTTTCCCACGATACCTAATTTGGCCAACCCCTTTAATCTTATCTTATCTTATAAATTTTAATCATAATATCGAAGCCTACAAAGCCAAGCCACGCAAAAACAAATAGAAAAGAGTATGAACTTTTAAATCCTCTTCCACGTGTCCTCAACTGGAAACTGCCACGATTGGCAGATGGGGTTCATTAAAGGCACAAGACTACCGTGCTACCTTCGTAGAAGATCAATGTTGAAAGTCCAAAGTCAAACAATGAAATTTCTTGGAAAATCAGTTCAATTTTTATTTTATTTAATTTCATCTCATTCCCACAATTAATAAACTAAGGAAGGATTCCAGACCAAAGAAGAAGTCATAGTTAACGTCTAATTAACACTTCTCAACTCAAACAAAAGTAACGGGTCTTGCACTCACGCGTTATGATTTATGACCCATGAGCTGATGGCTCTTATTTATTTTATTTTTTAATTTTTTAATCTTTTATTAGATGAGAACAAGTCAATAATTTATCTTGTCTTTGTCTTAGGTAATAATTGGATGGGATATACTTATTTTACTTCATTTGGAAGCCATGTTCTGTTTTTACATGTCTCACCTAAAAATTTCACAGCGATGCTACTTTTTTTTTTAAAAAAATTTCTTAAAGCATTTTTCAAAGCAGTAATTTTTTTTTTATTTTTTATATTGTGTATATAAAAATTTGGTACGGCATACATACATAGGATCACTCATATACCTAAGAAAACTTTTTAAATTATAATATGAATGTCACACCAAATTTTATAAATTTATTTTGATACTTTTAACAAATATGTATGTCCAATTTTTTTACTAGAACAAAAACGAAAATTTTCAAAAAAAATACAATGACGGCGTTAGAACAAAGGCCAAAGACAACAGCAAATCCTTTGACGTCCGTTACGACGAAGGCAAACAGTGGAATCACTGGCAAACGTAAAATTTACTTTATCTTTGGACGGACGTTACCGCACCTACTCAGCTTCGTTTAAACCGAGCCAACCTCTCGTTATACAAATATAAATACAGAGAAACAAAACCTCTCGATTTTATTATTTCGAAGAAACGAAGAGCGAAGACAATTCCAGAGTCCAAAATCGCGTGTTTGCATTCACATTTTGAGGTATTTTTTTCTTCAATTTTGGTTAATTTTTGTATTTTAATATCGATTTGAGCTTTTACGATCCTTGATTTTGTTGTCATTTGATCTTGACTGTGTTTCTTTTTCAAGTTTCTGGATGTTTGGTATTTCTGGTTCGATTGAATGAGGAAAATAATTACTTTGTTCTTGTTGGTGTAATTTTCAGTGGGAGTTTGAATTGGGGTTTGTTTGTTTGGTTGGTTGCTCACGCTGTGCAATTGAGGGAAATGAGCATTTTTATTTCTTATTTTTATGAAAAATTGACTGCTGAGCTGGGAGAATATAATTTCATGCAAGTATGGTAGGCGTGTAAAGTTCAATTTTGAGTATATTGAACCTCCAAACCGAATTTGAAATGGTTGACCTCGGGGTTTGATGGGTGGTGTGGGAAACTTTGGGTCTTTTGCGGAATTGTAGTTGTTAAGGATCAACTTTTTTTTTTTAATGTGCTCTATCATTATTGGGTTTAGAATGAATAAGTAGATAGGAAAATGTATCTTCACTTTTAATATGGGCAATCACCTATTCACCTGGTATTAAGATTTTTTAGACTTTGTTCTTGTAGATTGTATCTAAACTCAGTGCAGTGACAATGGGTATTATGATTATGATGTGTGAATTTTTTGGACTGAAATGTGGTGTTTGTTCATTTTGTTCGTAGGAACACGAATAATGAGTGATCACCTAGTCTTGTGCGTTGACCGCCTCTTAACGCCTGATAGTTTGCCCTCTATGCAAGGGATTGAGTCCTCGGCATCACCTGAGGAGGGTTCCAGCTCTCACTCTGTTGACTCACCAGCTTGTGTCGTTAGCATGAAGGAAGCAGAGGAGCATGGTGTTTCTGATGAAGAAGAGCCCCTTATTCAAACAGTGGAATGCCGCATATGCCAGGAGGAGGATAGCATTAAGAACTTGGAGGTTCCATGTTCTTGTAGTGGCAGTTTGAAGGTAATAATCTTTATGGTGTCTCCTATTCAAAAAATGCAACCAGGATATCTCTCAAAGCTTTATCCCTTGCCGATTTGATATTTTTAGCTTAAAATATCTTTAAAGTTATTTCATCGTCTTCATTTGAAGAGTATGCTTGCTCCCTAGTAATTCAATGTCCTGTAGGTTCCATATTTATTTTTTGACTCTGTGCGTTCATTTTCTATTCGCTTTCTTTGGGAGAATATGCACATGCACATGCGTGTAGCGTTCACAGTTTTCAAACTTCTTAGCTCTGATTTGAATGTGTTCGAATAAACTTTGTGGTCCCATGAAGTTCTACCATTCTATTCGTTAAAGGAGTAATGTGTTTCTCCTTCAGTCCTTCTCTTTCATATGTAATATATGTCTTTTGTTTGTTGCTTAACTCTGTGGTTTTATAGATCTATCATCAGGGCTGACAAGTTTTGTATATCCAGTATGCCCATAGGAAATGCGTCCAGCGTTGGTGCAATGAGAAAGGAGATGTAACTTGTGAGATATGTCATCAGGTATGTGACTTTCTTCAGCTACCTTAGATGATATTGGATAATGGAAGTGGGGTGCTCAACACCATAGATTTTTATATTTTTACTTCCTCGGGAAATTATTCAGCAAAGTTGAAGTACTGATTTCTTTTTTTGGTGGACAAGATTTATTATTTCTTCCTGAACAACTAGAGAGATGTTGCATCATTTCTGAAATTGAAGATATTCATTTCTTGATTCTTGTATGTATTAGTAAATATACCTTCAGTATGAAAAGAAGTAAAATCTTAGAACAATGTAAAAATTGGATTTCTCTATTTCTTTAGTTATTGAATTATACTCAATATCATTTTGAATTCAAGAATTTGCACGCACTCTAGTTCTCTTGTATGGATTCTTCATTTTGATGCATATACTTTTTGACCATGAAATCTTGGCCATGTCAACATGATGTAGTTATGGGTTCTTTGTTTGGGATCTCATAATTGTTGGACTTTCCTGGTGATTTTTATAAAAATTTGATTTTGGCATCAAGTGTATGATGCTATTATTTTTTCTGACATTGCATAATAAAGAAAGGTAATGCAATCAGAAGACTCTTTTGTTCTCTTTCTCTCTCTCTCACACACACGCACACACACACACACACACACACATTCTCAACTTTCTAGTTTCTGGTTGGGGTAGGGGAAGGAAGGTGTAATATTAATTATTCTTCATGCATTTGTTGAAAGACTAACTTGCTTGTTCATGCCTGTAAGTCTGAAAAAAAAAAAATTCTTATTTTTATATCATAGTAATCTGCTGACTTCTGCCTAAATTTTCCCTTTAACAGCCTTATCAGCCTGGTTATACTGCTCCACCGCCTCCTCCTCAGTCAGAAGATACTACGATTGACATAAGGCAAGTTTTAGTTATGCATGCTCTTTGCCTTTGGTCTAATGTTACTGATTTATTTCTGGAATTAAATTTGGTGTAAACGAATTTTTTCCAAATGCTTCAATTCCTTGTATGTGTGCCACCGGTTACCCTAACAGCTGATGTTTTTGATTAATTGTTATGTGCAAGTCTGTATCAATAGTGCAATATAGCAATTTGTTTGACGGCTAATGCATGCCTATTACTTCCAATGTTGACTCTTTTTGTTTTCAAATCTATCGTACAGTGAGGCCTGGACTGTCTCTGGTGCTCCTCTGGATTTACATGATCCTCGACTTGTGGCAATGGCAACAGCAGAACGCCATTTGCTGGATGCTGAGTATGATGAGTATGCTGATACCAATGCTAGTGGAGCTGCATTCTGCCGTTCTGCAGCCCTAATTGTAAGACATTTATTATTAGAGAGGAAATCATGTTTGTTTGTTATTCTGATATGGAAAATAGAATTATGTTCTTATCCTTATGGGGGGGAAAATAAAAATAGAAATAAAAAATTCTCATATATTGTTGGATTCTTCCTAAAGTTTTTTTGTTAGACATTTTAGAAGATGATGTAGGACAGTCCCAGTGACAATATACAAATCCATCACTAGTTGTTCGTCCTGTTATGCAGCTCTTTTGTTTTTTAGATAACAAGGTTTCATTACCTTTGTTGTTTTTCAGTTGCTGGTAACACATTGTTATTCTCATTTTTGGATAAATGACTATAATTTCTCCCCTCTTTGCAGTTAATGGCTCTCCTACTCTTGCGACATGCTCTGACCCTCACCAATTCAGATGATGGAGAGGATGATGCTTCTACATTTTTCTCTGTATGTTGGAAATGTTTTTCAATTGTCTAATAATTTTTGGGATGTTCTTGTCTGATTAAATGATCTCTGCTGACAGCTTTTCTTGCTTCGGGCTGCTGGTTTTCTTCTTCCATGTTACATCATGGCATGGGCTGTCAGTATATTACAGCGTCGAAGACAAAGACAGGTTAGTTGGCTCCACCTTTTCCAAGAAAGAAAAATATGAAATAATGTTTATGATGGGCAAGAAAGCTGGTAATAACAATGATGGGATCATGTATGATTAATTTGTGTGCTTTAAGGGGTGGGGGTGGCCATTCAACAAAGCTGTAGTGTTTGCTAGCTGAATTGCTTGGAATAATTTTCCAATTGATGGCTTTATCAGAGTCCTAACTTCTTGGATATTTTTCCTTTTTGAGTATTATCGTTGTAGCATATTTAGAGTTAAACGTTTATCTGTTTGTTTGGTCCTAATACAGTTTTGAACTTCTGATGTGTATTTTTCTTTTTCATTACTTCCTAATTAATTTGCTTTTTATTTATTTTGTATGCAATCAGGAAGCAGCAGCACTTGCGGCAACTGAAGTTGCATTTATGATTCAGGCAGGGCAACGTCGGGGCTTGCACTTCACAATAGCACCAGGACCAGCTGTGACACCCCATCAGGAGCCGCTCCAATAATTGTTTTTTCTGATTACATAACCTTGTTGGTGAAACAGGCAGGCTAGAGAATAATTGAGTTTATTGTGTTGCTGGAACAAGTGGTGGGGAGAGGAAAATGGGAAGGCTGTATTTTGTCTCAAGCTTAGTTATATGTTATATAAACCCTGCAAGCTCTTTCCTTTTGTTTAAATTTTTTTTTCCCTTCTTTTTTTTCTAACTACCCAATTTCTCTTGTTATATTTGTACATAAATTTTTATGAAATCACCGCGGCTATTTGCTGCTGGACTTGCGTTTCTATGTCAGCATAGTTTCTGTCATGCATCTCTCTCTGTTATCAAATAGCCTCCCATCTACTGTTCCTTTATGCATCAGCATTTTCAAAGAATGGGAAATTATTTAGCCGTGAGCCATTAATGATTTAGATACCGTGTTAGTTTCTATAATTTTCCGAATGGTTACATCGAAGAACAGAAGTTTTCATTGATCACTTGCTACGTAACTTTCTGTAACCCGAAAAGCCTTAACCAGAAGGAAATGCTTGTTATGTTGCAGTCATAACCAGAAGGAAATTAATCTCTATTTTATTGTTACTGTTGTAGTGAGCGTCTTTAGGTTCAATAAATTCATTTTACTCCACCTTTTAATAAATAAATTCTCTAATATTAGTGTAGCTCACGCCCCAGCAACCAGCACGATGTTAAGTGGCAGAGATTCCACTCTTCCCTCTCCCTAGAGTTCAAAGAGGAACAATGAGGCTTTTTAAATACAACTTATCTTAGATTTCGTTGTTGACAAAAGCAGCTGGTGATAAAGTTTTCGTTGTTGTAAACTATTGTTTGCCAAGATAAGGTGACGGTGTTCATTTATCAATTCTCCTTATCTTTACAGATGGATCCAGATGACTGTTTTGAATAAATAATGTTGTCCTGGAACGTCTAATTTTGGTTCTTATCTTGTATTTGGTTCTACTTTAACTAGAAACTATCTGAATCTAATCCATCTGGGTAAAGATACCTGAGGATCTTAGAAGGAACCATTATATGACTATCATCGTTTGTTTTAATCGTTTCAATTTTATCTGCAATGGATTATTCCTAGAAAATGATATTAGAGTTCTCTTCCGTTGCTGATTTTGGTTTTGCTATAATTAGGAAGAAGGCATAGGATTAATATGGCAAAAGCAAAAGGTTCACAGAGGGTATGAATTGAGGCATCATGAGTAGGTTTACTAGAAGATATGTTTGATTGAAGAATACAAAAATGAGATTCTATTGTGATACCATACAAGATACCATGAAAAGAGAAGTTCTAAAGTTAAATGTGATGTTGAAGGTCCTCAGGAATGATTTTTGAAAGCAGCAGCAACAACTCATCCATTTCTCTTTTGCTTTAAACACAGGCCCACAAAATACTTAAGTGTTATGTAAAACATTTCTTAAGCTAGTTAGGGGCCTAGGGTTATGACCGGTCCTCGTTTTCTATTCCAACAAGACAACATATCCTTTCTATTCTTTCCAAACCGAAAATGGAAAAAAAAAAAAAAAAAAAACCGTTCAAATATGTTTTTTTCTTTTAATTCCCAACTATCTGGGTTTCTTCATTCTTTAGTTTCCATGCGTTCTCTATGTTACTTACAAAAAACTAGTAAATCAAACAAAGTAAGGCTTGCTTGCCTATTCAAATTGTGATCTTCATGGGTAAGCGAGAAAATCAAAAGCAAAGAAAGTGAGAAATGAGAAGTTGGCCAAAATATAGAGCCAGGCCTGATGGTTTTTTTTTTTTTTAATTTTTAATTTTTAAAAAACTTTAAATGGATGGCTTAGGTTAGAGTTGGCAAATTGAACAGAAAAGCATAAAGGAAAGGAAACCCATTTAGCACAAGGAACCAAACTGTGATTTTTGTTGCATGGAGAGAAGAGCTTGGAATTCTAAAGTTAAAACCAAGGGATAAAGTAAGTGCTGCTTCTACTTGTAATTGTGTGTGTGTGTGTTCCCCCCCCCCCCCCCCCTTTTTTTTGAGAAGTTACTATTCCTCACCCTTCCTCCAGCATCTCTGCTTTTAATAGCTTTCTTGTTCCTGTTGTAATCTGAAACACTCTTGGCTGGCTGATAATGGCTTGCATTTGACAGTCAAGCCAATAAAGTTATTGCACTTAACAAGTAATGCATATCATATGTCAGAATCATAAAAGTAGTTAGCCACCTATTCCTTGGCAAATAGTAATAGAACAGTGTCACTATTTTATCCTGGTCCGTCTACCTTACAGTAGTTGTATGTTACAATTGTTACAAGTCTTTTATTCACCCATCTTAAGATAAAGAAATAAGTTTGTAAATATAAGGACTAACTTATGATAACGATTTTTCAATAAATATCATCAGCTATACTTGGTTCAGTTCAGCCATGTCTACTGACTGAAGCCATTAGCAGGCGTTGAGGACATGGGGTAGGAACATGACAGCGTGGTGGGATGATGAGGCAAGTCGTCTTAAGAGTTAAAGAATGAATAGTGATTGGTCTTTGTTTGGTAAAAAAGAGCAAGGGCAAATAATAGGGGGACGTAAGGAAACAAAAATGAAAAAAAAAAAAAAAAAAGATGCTTGGCTTCCCAAGGATAGTGTTCCAACTATACCTTTTTTGTTCAAACCTGTCAGAGTCTTCTAATACAGCCTTTATATTGCTTCTATGGCAGGCTTATGATTGAGGTGAATCTAAAGCTTCCCTACATGTTCTGGGGGCCAAGGCAGACCTGGTGCTTTACACTTTTAGTCTTCCAAATCCCATAAAAGATGAAACCTCAGGGTCATTATTCCTGCAGATATAAGCCATAACAGATAGAGGCTGCAATCTCAGACAGAGGCACACTACTGATTCTCTCATCATTACTTCTATTTTTCTTAACAACAAAGACACCTCTGTCTCCTCTTTTTTCATTGCATAGCACAAACATGGGCTCTTTGGTTTATAGGGGATTCATTCTTCTTGTTTTCATTGGCTTTTTAAGTCTTCAACCACAGAATGTTTCTGGTCTGAGAAGCATAGATCTTGTTCTCAGATGGGATAAAGAAGTATTGCCAGCTGTTCGAAACGTACGTTTTCTCAAGGCTGTTCCTCTCAAGGATTTGCAAATGAACCCCAGTTTGGCACCTGCACCTTCACTGATGTTTGATCCAAATCAATCAAATAAAAGAAAAGTTCGGAAAGGTTCGGACCCTATTCACAACAGATGTTGAACATGGCTGAAGCTATTTTGCCATACCACAAAGGTAAGGTGAGGAAGAGTTTGCCCAGGGAAGGCATGGCTAGTTGATGCTCCAAGGAGAATGAGAAAGATTTCCTCTGTATACGGGTTTGTTGGATTTCTCTGTTTCCATCCGTTTTAGGCAAACTTTTCATAGAGCTGAAAGTTAGTGGCTATAGTTTAA
Source organism: Citrus trifoliata (assembly GCA_018350135.1). Lineage (NCBI taxonomy): Eukaryota > Viridiplantae > Streptophyta > Magnoliopsida > Sapindales > Rutaceae > Citrus > Citrus trifoliata. The sequence continues at coordinate 7,913,664 of CM031386.1, read as the reverse complement.
TTCTGTAAGCCGGCATCTCTCTGTATTGTATAAACTTAGGTCCTAACACCAATAGCTGAATACTTTCAATAGAGAAGATGCCGTTTATCATATTTATACAAACTATAGTGAGTTTATCCTTTCTATAGAAATAGACTTCTTTACTTCTAAATGGTGCAGTGACACTTGTTTTGCATTTTACAACTAAATATTTGCAATCTTGCAATATTAATGTTTAGGACCATTACAGCTTCAACATCTCCCTATGTTTTCTAACCAGTTGCTGCATCTCTCTCTGTTTCTTCCTCTCCCTCAAAACATCTACAAGCAGAAGGCATATGCAGAAACAACTTAAATCACAAATAAATATATGTAAAAGCACTACTGGTTAGCATGTTATAAGCTAAATGTTGTTTACTCAGATAAAACATTTCATCTTGACTTATTCTTTCATGTTTAATTGTATTTGTGCTTACTCAAAGCTAAGATAAATATTTAGACGTTTCTTAGAGGATAGAGGTAGTTTTTTTAGTCTGCACAATGAGAAAGGAGAAAAAGAATTGGCTGACAACTATAGGTCCTTTAATGACTGAAATCGCAATTAGAAAATGTACTGCAGACAATTGAATATTCTCTATAGAAAACTAAGCTAAAACTACCAATGGTTGAAAAAAAAAAATGAGAAAGCAAAAACTCTAGCAGATTTCACTAAAACTATGCTTGTTTAGTTCAACATCATGAAATGCAGGATGTCAGTCGAGAAATGTGTCTTCATTTCAATTGCTATTTACCGGATGATGAGATTTTATGTATCTATTACTCTTGTGAATTTTAAACCGTACTGAAGGCACCTTGCGTGAAACTGCCTCCCAAATCATATCTACCGCATCACCAGGCTGGGACGGATACTGATATTCAAAGTATTGAACAACTTCCTTTAGTCTTTCCCACATCTTGGTCCATTGTTCTTGCTTGATTCCTCGAAGCAGATTAAGCAGAAATCCTTTCTTGACGGCATCAGTTGAATGAACAGTGATACAAAACTCCGAGTAGTCTAGGACATCTTCGAATGGTAACTCAATCTCATCACTTATTATCACAGGTACACAGTGGCTTGCAATAGCATCAAAAAGGCGATTTGAGGAAGGAGTATCACCAGCAATGTTAAGGCAAAATTTGGATGAAGCCATCCCCTGGCCAGCATTTTTCACTCCATCTCCTTGAATACTTCCAAATGTAAAGTGTACATCTTTTTCATCTTTTAGAAGGTAATAGAGTTCTTGCCGGATGACTCCTCCCTGAAGAAACATTGAAACATGAAACTATGTTGGTTGACAGGACAGGTATTTTAATAAGTTGGCAAGTATGGTCACAAGGTTTACTCCGAAGGTGAGTTCAAGTATAAAAGCAAAAAATGTACTGCTTTAGTTTAAGGGTCCGGGTGCTAAATTCAGAATTCTGCTAACCACATCAAACAGATAACCAAAAAGGAAAAAAGAACAATAATAACTATAACTTCTGTAATATAATATATAATTATAACATATAACATGATTTCTATTGCAGTCAATGAGAATTTGTATTATTCCATTCTTGAATGAAGTTATGCCTCTAGTCGCTATTGAGACAAATGGAATGATTTCATCTCAGAGAGCAATGTAATTCAAAACTTCCCAGGATACTATGTGTCAAGGCAATTACATATTCTGAAGTTGGGGGCACCAGAAAATTAACAAGCCAATGTCCAATCCAACTGCACTGTGCAAAAATGTTTAAAGGAAGATATATTATGTATTTTTTTCAAATAGGTCATGGTGGAAGATCTTACTACATCAAATTAGCACCAACTTGATGATGCTAACCATTGATCTAGTAGAATATGTCTCTATGAGATCATGAATATTTTTATTTAAAAAAGAAAAAAAGAAGGCATTTATGATTCTTCATGATTTGGTAACCCACTGGGAATTCCTTAGTTTGTGTGCATTTCAGTATATGCTGCACATAAGTACATGATTCTAAGTATCTAGAAGGAAAAATTAAGGAAACACAGTAGCATGAGGAAAATCATCTTCGAAAGTGTTCAATCATCAAATCATGATAACGAAAAGTATTCGTTGACTAATTCATCATAAATCTGAAATTACAAAACTACGTGAAATGTCTGCTGTCAGTATGAGAGTGAATCACTTTTAGAAATGTTTAATCAGCAAATCAGGATAACATGTGCATCATATCATAACATTTGAACATTGTATCAACCAAGTCACGTGCACAGAAATGCATCTGTTGATTAATTTCCATACATGTCACAGAAGAAATCCATATGAAATGTGGGGGACTTCTGTCAAACGGAGTACTACATCAACAAAAAAAAATGGTAATTCATAATAAAATGTAAACAAAGAACTTACATCTTTTCTATATATAGCTCCTTGAAAATAAGCTAATGTAGGACGTTGATCAAATGGGGGTGATTCACCACCAGGAATGGTCCTCACAAGATGCATGTAAGGAGCAATAATATCCTTCTCAACATTTGCTATTTCAACAGGGTATCTACCAAAATCTGCAAGAACAAACATGGCAGAACCCAACTTCCTTCTTGCATCCAGCATGCTATTTGGATGGTGGGCTACTATTAAGTGATCCTTCCCACCCAACCGTTTCCATTCATCCTGATTCATCAGAAACTGAACCAATTTCCTTTGCAACATCTTGTTGACACTAATCGTTTCTTTTCCACGGAGCTTGGAGTAGCGATTGTAACTCAAAGATGAGAAGAATGGCACAAATATTACATCTGCTTGACTCGAATTCATAACTCTAATAGCGGTACATGGTCTGCCTATGTTTGCTATGTTTGATGATAGAAGATCAAGGGTCAACCAATACTCAATACTGTGCTGTAGGTTCAACCCACCTGGGTATGGCCAGATTCTACTTTGTTTGCTGACATCAGGCCAGGTCTGGTTTGGCTTTCCCTTCCACCCCAATAATCCAAAGTGAAATTCAGGAGGCAAGTCATACATGTATACTCTTAAGAGAACCTGACCTGGATCACATTTTTTCCCTTTCTGTCGTCCAAAAGAACCAGCCATTCTGTTGCCAGAATTGGAATTCAATAAAGTTCCTGTGGCAGTTTGTGAATCCTTAGAAGACATAAAAGGAAGTTTCATTGGTTCATTTTCAACATTGGCTTTTAAGAAAACGGACGTGCTGTTCAGCAGAATGAGCTTGAAAACTGATCTTGGTATAAATGATGTGCTGCTAAATTGAAGAAGGAATGAAGAAGAAATGATCAAAAGAAACATAGAAATGGTTATCAAGCAGAAAAGAAACCTCGAAGGAAGGATGCCTTTTTCCGACATTGATGAAGGTTAGGGAAACAAAATTCTAGTGGGTTTATGATTTTCAACTGTAGAACCAAATTTCCCAAAAGACAGCAACAAAAATTGCTCTCTTAATTGAAAGCATATGCAGTTAAGTTTCTATATACTCAAGCCAAAGAAATTTCAATTCAGGAATCCTAGTCATTAACGATCCCAGCTTAATTTCCAATCTTCAAAATGGAAGGCAAAACCCAATTCTTTGTCCTTAAACCCTTGAGGTTCTTGAAAAAGCTATCAAGCACTTCCTCTCACAACACCAGCCAACACCCTCAACCTCGAAGAAAATATATCATTTTTTTCAGAAGCAATTCAAAGATTACATTCCAAAACTCGATAAAAAAACAGGAAAAAGAAAGAATCTTGATCGGTTAGGACTAACCATGAGGTCCTCTTGTTTTCATCATAAAAGCAAGCTATCAACCTGAACACAAAGTAGACGAAAAAATAAAAAGTCAAAGAAACTATTCTTCAGTTATAAAAGCACTTAATTTTACCATCGATGAGGTTCTTTTCACAAGAATGCCAGTGGAAAAAAAAAAGAGAGAACCAAAACATCATCTGGGCATTTGAGAGACTACAGTTTGCTAAAATGGGTTGAAGAGAACTTGCAAGAAGAGTACCTGATGAGCTTGGATTTTCAGAATCCATTGCTGCACAATCTGCGAGCAGAGAAAGGAGTAAAAGTAGGAGGCGTGTCTTGTTCTTGTACAAAATTCTTTTAAGTCATTTTAATTACTACTAATATAATATCTTTCTTTAATTAACCATCCTTGTAGCATTTAAGCATCATTATTATAATATCTAATAAATGCCTATTAAAATTAAAGAATGTGAACTATCTATTTTATTTTTATACAGGGGACAACAGAGAGTAGAATCTGTGGACTTTCTCTCCTGTCCGTATGTGAAATTTTTGGGATTATTTTATCAAGTAATTATTATATATATTTATTTTATTTACTCCTTTTCGCTTTCAGAAGCAATTCATCACTTTCTCGATTACCAAAAGTCGCCCACTTAGGAAAAATGCTTTTTGTGAGATTGATGGTGCCCCCAAAATTGCACTCAGTGTAGTCCCGTATTTTATTTTTGTTGAATATATAAAATATACTTCTTGTTTTTCCAAATCAGTCAAATGAATTGGATTAGTGGGGCTGATCAATCTTAGGAGGTTTGGTTAAGAAACAATATTGGTTGATTAAGAAATTTTGCGTGTGTCAAAATTTTGGATTTGAAATTTGGTAAGATTGGTTAATTTCAACAACTCATCATGAAGATTGTTTGTTTGTTTTTTTTTTGTTAGAATGATGTGGTTGGTTCATGCAGAAAATGAGCATGCCATGTGGAAAAAGTAGGTGCGAAGGACATGATTTGATGATTCTTTTAATTTTTTTTTTCTCCCGGCTAATGATCCAATTAACTTCTTGCAACTTTGTGATTTTGGTGAAGATATATAATGGGTTTGGGAGGCTAGATTTTTGCTTTAGCAAGCTGTCTATGTAAATCATGTTTAGTTATGATGTTTTCCATTTGCTTTTTATCTTTTGCTTTAATAACGCTATATATATATATATATATATATATATAATACATTAAAATCTCGATAAATTAGTAGTCTCGAGAGCATAAAAAATTCATTAAGTTAGTATATATATTAATATATCAATGAATTAATAATTATTAGTTTATCAATAAATTAATTTATCTTTATTAATTTATAAAGATAACATCACGCTTGAAATAATTTTTTTTTATAAAATATAGAGATAGTATAATTAAAAAATATAGTGATTTTGTCAAGTTATATAATATAATTCGGATTTGATCTTAATCAGTTGATTGATCAAGATCAATTTATAGTCATTTATACAGATCACATGACTGGATCATGATTACTCTAAATCATCATAAAAGATTTTTTTGGAGAATATATTAAGCTAAAATCCATCTTATTTCTTTTAACATAACACATAAAATATCCCATAAAAAAACACATAAAATACAACAATGGCGTCTCATCTGAAAAATGTAAAAAAATCAACAATGATGGATGAAATGTGTAAAATATTATATCAATACAACAAAAAAAAAAGCATAAACATATCATATATATTTAGTTTCAAATTAGTTAATTTTTAATTTATGTATTGATTTGGTCCAACCAAAAAAAAATTGAAAATGTACAATCTTATATATTTATTGAATTATTAATTTTATTACATTGGCCCCAAGTCAAAACTAACAAAAACCATTATTTAATCAATATTATAAATTTATCTAGTATTAGCTTAATGAGGTGTATAAACATCTTTTTTGAGAAAAAAGAATTATGTATTTTTTTTCCTTTAACATTAGACTACATTACGTTTTACTATAAAATAAAAGAGGATGGATGATAGATGAATTTTCGATCCACTTCTGCTTATTTATCTTTCATCAAAATTAAATATGCAAAATGGCAAATGACTCTGGATTTGCAACCATGGGCCCATGTCGGCCGCCATGGCTCCAGCAGGCCTTCAGGCTTCAACCCACCAGACCAGCAGCAACTCATCTTCAACTTCAAAGTTTTCAAACTTCCTCCAACCTCGATGGCATCCAAAATTGTAAATTAGATGGAAACGTGACCAGGTTAATGAATTTATGCCAGAAGTTCTTCTCTATTGAACATAAAGATCAACCTGAAGAAAATTCTGCTAATATTATTTGATAAACAAAGCAAGCAAATTACAAATATAACAGCAACAGAGCCGTATCTTCAGCCACTCCGTACACAAACAATAACATACCCCCAGCAAACCAAATAACCTTCTAATTCCAAATTTAAGGAAATACACTAGTGAAAGCAGAGATATTACAGGTAAAATTTTAGGGGCATTTGGGTCCTCCGCCCTTGGTCTTCCAGTTATTGTAGCAAGGGCATACAGCCTTGTTCCCATAGAACCCCGGAGGGACGCAGAGGCACTTGGCACAGCATTTTTGACAGAAGAACATGCAGGGTTTGTGGTACTGCGTCTGGCTACATCTCCTTGTGCACTGTGATGGGCATTCTGCATGTGCATCCATATCCATTTCATTATTGACATCCCAAAATTACACAAACATATTACATATTAGTCCATCATGTCGTAACTACTTAATATAGAAGAAGAAATTTAAAGCTACTGGGGGTATATCATGATCACAATGAAACTTACGGTAGCTCTTTAGACTCCCAGGGCCATATCCATTCTGCAAATTAATCACAAGTTATATTGAAAGTTAAATCGGCAAGCGTATATACATATAAGTTGATTGAATTCCAGATTATTTTAATAACTTACAGTGTCGAGAAGGTTCTGTGCTTCAGTTGCCATTACAATGGAAATGCTAAAGAGTGCTGCTACAAGCAAGACAAAGACGAGCTTAGCCTTGGCCATTAATAGCTATTTGCTACCAAGCAAATGAAGAAAGCCTCACTTTATGAAATTTAGGAAATTTTGTATAGGAAGAGGCTTCAGGTTTTTCTCGGTTGAAACTTGAAAAGTGTCAAGGGCTGGTATTGACGTTAGGATGTAATAAATAGACTGTCAAGGGTTAGAGCCAATACATTTAATTTGGCCTACTTGATCAGTTGCTGCTGAATTTAACTTTATTATAAATATTATTGGGAAGTGAAAAACAATATATAATTCTATACATGGTGTGATCTTTGTTGGGACACAACATTCCCTAAATCCTTTTTTTTTTTTTTCTGAGTTCTTTGGCCATCCATATGTATAGGTGGTGGATTCACCTAATTTTTCGAGTTAATTAACAGATTTTACTATGCCAACCACGGGGGTTGAGATTGTACCATGTGTATACAGTATGTTGGTTTGTAACATCCATGTATAAAATATGCGTACGGCCAACGCATTTATGTTCTATTGTGGGGTGCCAAACTGCTACCTTATGCAAAATTTTCTTAACAATTTTTCCAGAATTAGAGAGATCAAGAAATGAAGCTGGAGTACATCCAAGAACTGAACGTATATGTGAACACAGGCAAAAGACTTCATTCAAAGTGTGAGTGAAAATAAGGTTTCAGTAATTTTTAATCAAAACAAAATCTTTGATGGAAATCACCCATTAATCGGATGATAATTAATCTTTTTTTCAATATTTGTGGGTAAAATTCAAGTCCTCTTATATGATTTGTACGAAAATTAAAATTTTTCTAATCATTTGAAGATAGATGTGTGACCTATTCTAGGCTTGGATAATCAGCTTGCACCATAACATAAATATTTAACCAAAACTCTAATTGTTTGCATGAAATATGCTCTCATTCAAGAGAGATGTCCGCGAGAGCTTGAACTGCAAATTGAGCAAACCCATAAGTTAAGTCATTCAACTAATTCATAGCGGGCTAATAAAACTTTGAACTTTTTTCTTTCTTTTTTTATAAATAAATTAAAAAAATCTGAAATTTATACTAAGACTCGATTATTCAGGAATCTGCTGAGCAATAGGTTCGGAAAACTGCTCCACTAATATGCAAAGGAGAAATCTCAGAAAGAAATAATACACGTAAAACTAATAAGAACCGTTGGTTAAATCAATCATTGCATGAGAAAATATGCAAGTAGAACTGCCGATGCAAAAGCAAAGCATGAAATTTTGGTCTAGGGAACATGATAGGAGCTATAAATAATTGAATGAGCAGAAGCAGTGTCAATTCATGTGCACAAGCACATGCCCCAAAAGACATAAGTGCCCAGATCCCGCTGTAAACCATCCCCTCTTGTCGAATTCTTTTGTACATCATCTTCATCTTCTATCTTCGCTTGGTGCGCGCGTGGAATTAAATTACAATGGCCACCGACGTCCCCATTGGGGCTAGGGATGGTAAAATTTGGGTCCGGGTCCGGGTTTAGCCTTCCCGATTTTAGACCCGGATATCATTTTCTTCTTCCCGGATCCGGACACCATTTTCTTTTTCCCGGACCCAGATTAAAACCCAATTTTTTTCATCCGGAGTTTGAGATGGGTTCAACCCGGAAAAATCCGGGTTTCGGGATTCTAAGTTTTGAACCCGGATCAATGAATCAGTTTCTAAAATTCTAAAAATAAAATCTTAATACATTTCCAATCAATAACACATCTGGATTGTAAATCAACTATAAACAATACAAAATTCTAAGCAATAACACATCCAATAATATAAATCCATAAATTTCAATATTTCAATTAATAAAACAACCACAAATATTTCTCCATTTTCTATGAAACCTGCAAACAGCGGGCTTGATGTCTTGAAAGCGACGACTTTCTTGTCCTACATGATGTCACAAAGCAAAAATAATTAGCACGTTAATCCAAGGTAAAGCCCCTGTTTGGTTGCGAAGGAAGTGAAGGAAGATCCATGGATTAACTTAAGATTAATCAAGCCATTTGGTCTCTTGCGGCCAAATCGAAGATGTAAACGAATGGAGTTTAAGAGAGACAAAGAGCGAGGCAAACCGAATGAAGGAGCAGCGTTCAGGTCAAATTGCGAGCAATCTGATAGAAGAGAGAAACGCAAGGCGTCGGCGACGGTGGCGAACCCGAGCTTGCGACAGCAGCAACCTGGACCGATGATGATGAATAGGCACTTTTCCTGCAGCAGGCGGCAGCTGCGATACAAGAAAGAGGAATAGATAAAATTAGGTTTCTTTTTTTGTTGTTTGTATTTATATTAATTAATAAATATAATTAAAAAATAATATTAAAATAAGATATTCGGGTCCGGATTCCGGATATACGAGTTAACTCAAATCCGAAACTGGACCCGGATATATCCGGGTCACTAAAATTCATTCCGAATACCGGATTTTTTACAATTTGGTATGGGTTCAACCCAGCCGAGAGTGTCTAGGTTCGTTCGGGTCCGGATTAAACTGCCATCCCTAATTGGGGGGCTGCAGCTGTTGCCATGGCCAATTCAATTTATTGTAGTGATTGCCATTGTGCATCCGTACGATCAATGCCTTAATGCTAACAATAAATAGGTTATGTTATTTCATGGCTTGTTAATTGGTATTGTACATTGTTGTCTTACATAGAGATTAATCGTGCGTACTCACCTTTTCATATGATATCATCTTTTTATGTACGCTAATACACGCATTGACACATGTTGATTTAGTCTTATTATTATTATTTTTGTCAGTTCTGCTATATGCCCCGAGTCAAGTCCCGACTATTGTGAAAATAATGTTTTTTTAATCATTTTTCCTCTTAATTTCAGCTGGACAGCACTCGTGTGAGCATTCCATTTTCATCGAACGACATCGCTCTGCTATGCTTCAATTCATTTCAGCTGGCCATCACATGTGTGGGCATTCTGTTTTCATCGAACGATGTCGCTCTGCTCTGCTTCAATTCATGTCAGCTGGGCAGCACATTGTGAGCATTCCGTTTTCATCAAACGACGTCGTGAGCATATCAACATCTTGTTGTCCTTCTATTGCTTTCAACCACAACGCTCTACTGGTTACAAAACTTCCAAATTGTAAATTGCAAACTGCAAAACACTAAGTACAGAACTTCCAAACTACAAAACGCCAATTGGTTCGTGAAAGTTAGATCTTGACATGTCTGATCTTGAACCGTAAGCATTTGTTTGTATTTATTGTTCCTAAATTTCATGATTGTGAGCTGAATCGTGAGTGGTTTGATTTTAATTTGTGAGCTGCACCATGAGCATTTATATATAAATTTGTTGAATCGTGAGCATTTGTATCTAAATTATTGTATTTGTATAATTAATTTGTTGAACCGTAATAATTAATTAATAATATTCAGTTTAATTTGTTTCTAAACTTAATGAATTAATAATATTCTGTCTATATTTTTATTTGTTTCTAAACTTTATGAACTTGGGATAATTAATTAATAATATTATTAATTATTATAATTTGCAACAATAATGGACGAGATTGATGAAGTGGAGGTTGATGAAGTAGAGGACTTGAAAGATTTAGAGGAGGCTAATTTTGAAGGAAATAATGAAAAATAAGTGGAAAAAGTTGATGAGCTTAAGGTTTGGACGAGTTTTAATAATCCGGATGAAATGTTTGAATATTACAAAACTTATGGCCAACAAGAGGGATTTCCAGTGATGCGAAGATCTTGTAAAAAAAGGGACGATGAGAGTATGAGATGTGTGATATTTACTTGCAGGCGAAACAACAAGTATAAAAGCAAATTCAATCATGTTTTGCGGCTTCAACCTAACTAGAAAATTGGATGCAATGTTAAAATTAGAGGACTTTTGGATTTTGTTAGTGAAAAATTGGTAATTAGAAATTTGTTCCTTAAACACAACCATGCCGTAAGTCCGAGCAAGAGTATGTATTATCAATGTAACCATACCATTTGTCCTTATTTAAAAAAACAGCTTGAAAGAAATGAAAAAGCAAGAGGAATTAAAATGGCTCAAAGTTTCAAGTCTATTGTTATTGAGGCTGGTGGCTATGAAAATCTCACATTCTTAGAAAAAGATACTAGAAATCATGTTGATAAAGCAAGGCAATTAAGGCTTGGAGAAGGGGATACGGCTATAATTCATAAATATTTTAAGAAAATGCAAGCAGAAAATGATTGATTTTTCCTCAGTCTTGACTTGGATGAGCAGGGTCGGTTAAAAAATATATTTTGGGCATATCCAATAAGTAGGCAACCTACAAAGATTTTGGAGATGTGTTACATTTGACACCACATACCTTACAAATAAATATGACACGCCATTTGCTCATTTTGTTGGAATTAATCGTCACGGTCATTTTATTTTGTTAGGATGTGGGTTGATTTTACATGAGGACACAGGGACATTTGCATGGTTATTTGACACATGACTATCATGTATGTCCAGTTTTCCTCCTCTTGGAATCATCACAGACCAAAAGAGAGCGATGAAAAATGCAATTAAGATTGTTTTTCCAAATACTAGGCATTAATGGTGTTTGTGGTATATTCTGAAAACGGTGTCTGAGAAGTTGGAAAGGTATGCAGAATATCTTGCCATTAGATGATTCACACATTCTTGTTGAATTTGAGGAAGCTTGGCATAACATGTTACATAAATATGAAATTGGTGATAATCAGTGGTTAAATGGTTTATATGAAGAAATATATCGTTGGGTTCTGTGTTTTGTAAAAACCACTTTTTGGGTTGGCATGTCAACCACTCAACGTAGTGAGAGTATAAATGCTTTTTTTTATGGGTATGTTAACTAAAAAAAAACATTAAAGCAGTTTGTGGAGAAATATGAGAAAGTAATATAAAGTAAAATTGAAAAAGAGTGGCAGACATATGCTAGGTGCTTCAGCCAACGGATGTCATGTCGTACAAATTTTGCAATGGAAAAACAAGTTGAGAAAGTATACACTATTTCCAAGTTTCAAGAATTTCAACAGGAGCTAATAGATAAAATGTATTGTGAGGTTTTTAGTTGTGAGTGATCAGAATATGAAGTCGTCGAAAATGATAGAAAGAGTAAAGAGAAGACTTTTCAAGTTATTTTTTAAAAAGAAGACAGTGAAATTTATTGTGCGTGTTCAATGTTTGAATGTAGAGAGATTATTTGCAGACACACCATTGTAGTATTGATACGTAATAGTATAACATTTCTTCCTGAGAAATATATTATGCGAAGATGGAGGAAAGATGTGCAGAGATGCTATAGTCGAGTGAAAGTCAGTTATGATGTGAGGAGTTCTAGCATTGAACACCAGCGATATAAAAAATAGTGTGCTGTTTTTTATGATGTTGCTGATGTAGCTTTAAAAAAATGAAGAAAGTTATAAAAATGTTTTGACTTAGATCGAAAAAGCAATGAAAGATGTATCATTGAATGTTCGTTGTTAAAGTGAAGATACAACTGCTGTTGGTGGGTCGGGAAGTTGTACGGAAATCATACAGAATCTAGTAATATCTCATCGTAAGGGTTGGCCACCTTCTCAAAGAAAGCAAAAGTAATTTAAAAAGGCAAAACAGAAGTCGAACAATGCTTCATTGAGTACAATTGCAGAGATATTTTATTACATTCATTTTTAATTAATTCAATACAAATTAATTTCATATAAATTCATTTTAAATTAATTTAATACAAAATTTAAATGTTTATTGCTTACTTTCGTAAGACTCAGAGGCACACGATCTATCTTCTCAGACAACTACTGCAATCCCAACACAAGCGAGCAATATGGCTATGGTGAATTTTTTTTTTTGTTTTGATGTACTACTGTTAGTGCTGTTTCATTGTCATTTGTTTATTAATTTGTGTTTTTTTTTACTTTTTGTACAATAGCTACCACAATAGGCACTCCCACAACATGATTTTCCCCTTTTATTATCAGCCTCGGATAAATTATGAAGGAGCTCTTTATATAAACTTCCAACAATTACTACAACAAGATTTCGAGGATGTTAATCGGGCGGAGTTTTCGGTTAATGATCCCAGCACATGATAAAAGCTAGCTTATGTTTTGATGTATTATTTTATTTTTGTCGTTGTTTGAATCCAAACGAGATATTCAGTTGTTGAATGTAGTTACTAAGTTAATTAACATCTATATATGTAGTTTATATTTATGTTGTTGCAGCAACAATTTAAATAAATATAATTTCTAACATAACAAAGTGAAATAACTCATAAACTTATATTTCGAAAGAAAACGTTATTACATGTCTACTATTCTTTAAGTAATATATAGTACAAATTAAAATAACTTAAAAATAACACTTAAATAAATAACATACCACAACAATTACAAATATTTTGATATAATCATATCTTGGTGTATGTCTCCTTGGAAGTTCGTCGTCATACAATCGTATATGCATTTTCACATTCTTGCATATGCTCGAGTTGTTTATGAAATAATTGAAATTTAACAAACAAACACTTAATGTCCAATGCTAACTTCCTAACCTCCTCCACTAACAAGTCAGTTTTCTCTTTGCTTGGTTTACGATCTTCTGCCCATTGAAAATTCTTACATCCTTTACAAAGCCAAAATTTACGATTCGAATTCTTTGTTGTATGTGACGTTAATAACTCCATCTAATTACCGCATCATTTACATGGTTGCTGCGAGTTTCGAATTTCACTTGTGCTAGATGACATTGTGGTTAATTGAATCCTGAAACTACAAAACAAAAAAATAAAAAATAAATTAGAACATAAAAAATTTTATGCCCAGGCCAAACACTGATTTTGTACTTAAGCCAAACACTTATTACAGAAGCTTGTAGTTGAGACATGAATAGAAACAGAGACAAACAAAAACAATTGAGAGTTCACACACACAAACACAAAAAAAAAAAAAATCCAGCAGCAACAATTCCAGCACTAGTAACACTTCCAGCAAAAAAAATTCCAACAACAACAATTCCAGCAAGACAATTTCAGCACCAGTAACACACAAACACATTACTAAATCACCAGATATTACCCGAATTTTCAAAACAATCGGGAGTTCACACACACAAATACAAAAAATAATTCCAACGGCAACAATTCCAACACTAATTCCAGCACTAGTAACACTTCCAGCAAAAAAAATTCCAGCAAGACAATTGCAGCACCAGTAACACACAAACACGTTACTAAATCATCAGTTATTACCCGAATTTTCAAAACAATCGGGAGTCCACACACACAAACACAAAAAAAAATAAAAATCTAGCAGCAACAATTCCAACACTAATAACACTTCCAGCAACAAGACAATTCCAGCACCAGTAACACACAAACACATTACTAAATCATCATATATTACTTGAATTGTTGCAATTTTACAAGTCGGGAAATCATTATTTCCCAATCAGCCAAAATCTCAATCAACCCTAAAATAATCATTTCATTACCTCAGGTGTAGAATTATCGGTGATGGCAATGGAGACCTGGCCAAGGAGAGCCGTGGTGTGGTGCTTTGTGAGTGGATGAGGAGTGCTGATTGTCGTTCATGTTAGCTTTGTGAGTGCCGGCTGTCACGTGATTGTCGTGATGGCAACGGAGACCTCGATCGCGTGATGGTGGTGGTCCGTTGTCTGCGGCTCGTCCGTCGTCTGTGCTAACTGTTCGCATGACCATCGGGTGATTGCTGTTTGTGGGTGTGATTTTGTGGTTTGTCAAAAGGAAAGTAAAAGAGTGCGTGAGTCTGTGGTTTCTGATTGCAGATTAAATTGAAAATTGTATGTTTTCAATTTAATCAAAACGATGCGTTTTTTTCAATTCGAGGCGCGATTCGGGGTTAAAATCGGGGAAATAGCTTTTTTGTTTTTCAAACAATCAAATAGAGGGGGGGGATTAACATTACTTTTACAAATAGTCATGTCAAATAAATAAAGATAAAGTAATCAAAAGTTATACATAGATTTCTTTATTTTTTTCTTTGACTAAGTACTACTTCAGGAAATTTTACTATAAATTCATTATTGTTGGTTAATAAACTAATAAGTCGAAAGATAAGTTTTGGATCTAGAATTTAGGGTTGTTTTGATTCAATTAGATCTATAGATTCACATATGATGTAGTTTTTGTTATGTTATTTAGTGGCTTTTATACCACAATTATCTAATGTAAAGGGATAGGAGATGGTTGAAACTCAAACCTCTATCCATATGAGTGTAAGCGGAAATAGTTTACTACTAAATTACTAAATGGTTATCTTATTGTATTATTATTTACCACCAAGTTATTTTGTCTTTTGCTAGTAAAAGCTTAGTCTTTGAATGTTTGGAAGTAGATTTCGTAGAGCTTTCTTTTTATTATTAAGAAAAAGAGTTAAATTTTATATAAACCCCTTATTTAATTTTATAATCTTATTTCATTAATTAAGAACATAATTTTAAATAAACTTGTCTATTAAAGTAATTGTATAACTATTAATAATAAAAAACCAACAGTCAAACCATGGTTTTAGTTTGAGTGGGGCCAAAATGAAAAAAATTATAAATATGTAAAATTGAAGAGGCCAATACTGGAGCTATAATGGATAAATCATCAAATTTTATAACTTAGTACAAAGTTATATAAAAATTAAAGGGTTTTTTATTTAAATATCCTCAATTTACCCTTAAATGCCAAATTTATACCCTATTACATACATATACCTCATGAAGATAGGAAAAGTCAAAAATAACCTTACATATTTCTTCCCCATGACTTCTCTTTTTCGGTCTTCTCCCACCGTTCTCTATTTTTCTTTTCTTCTCAACATTTCCCTATTTATTTTCTTCTTTTCTCACCATTTTCCCTCTTTGACAGTTTTCTTCTATCTCTCCATTTCATTATTTGACAGTTTCCTTACTTGACTTTAGCTCCAATACAAAGGTTAAGAAGGTGCATTATCAAGGTATGTTTGAAATACATTTTATTTATATTGTTAGGTTTTGATTTCATTTCATTATAAGTGTACTTGCTAATGATTTATGAATTTTAGTAGTACATTATTCATTTTTTGTGCTTGCACACACACACTATTTCATAGAATGTAGGGATTTAAGAATAGATTTAAGTTATGAGTGATTGAGATTTCAGTGCAGGAAGAAGTCGAGTACGAAGTCGGGTAAATCGAGAATTTAGTCGAGTAAGAATTGGAGATAAGTAAGTCGAGTATATGGTCAGGTAAGAAGTCGAGTAAAAATATTAAATGAGTCGAGTAAACATATTAAATAAGTCGAGTCTATAGTCGGGTAAGAAGTCGAGTAAGAATATTAAATAAGTCGAGTAACCAAATTAAATAAGTCGAGTATATGGTCGGGTAAGAAGTCGAGTAAGAATATTAAATGAGTCGAGTAAGAATATTAAATGAGTCGAGTAAGTATATTAAATGAGTCGAGTAAGTATATTAAATAAGTCGAGTATATGGTCGGGTAAGAAGTCGAGTATGAATATTAAATAAGTTGAGTAAGCATATTAAATAAGTTGAGTATATGGTCGGGCAAGAAGTCGAGTAAGAATATTAAATAAGTCGAGTAAGCATATTAAATGAGTCGAGTAAGCATATTAAATGAGTCGAGTAAGCATATTAAATGAGTCGAGTATATGGTCGGGCAAGAAGTCGAGTAAGAATATTAAATAAGTCGAGTATATGGTCCAGTAAGAAGTCGAGTAAGCATATTAACTAAGTCGAGTATATGGTCCGTTAAGAAGTCGAGTAAGCATATTAATTAAGTCGAGTAATTTTTAAAAATAAGTCGAGTAAACAACAAGTTATGAACAAGTCGAGTAATAAAGTCGAGTAAGTCATTTAATCGATTTTTTTTTTACTAAAATTTTTCTAATGATGGCAGTGTCTTCACTCGTTAATGGCAACTGTACGTGTTCCTATATTGTATAATGGTGAATGGACTCAGGAAAATGGTGAATATAGATTTACCGGTACTCAGATACGGGGTATTAAAGTGCCACATTCAACTACACTAGAGCAACTTGTCGAAAAAGTGGCAGAAGTGATTTCTATTGACCTTTCTGAATTTGTTATTAGTATAAAGTTCAAGTTCAAAACATCGTCAGAGCCTTTGCCACCTATGGAAATTTTGAATGATTGTGATGTAAAATTTTTTTTGGAAGAAGCTAATAGCGGTTTCAGAAATCCTCTCTGCATTACTTATGAACATAGGGTAAATATTATCGAGCTTAACGGCGATATAAGGGCAGAGATAGTCCATCTGCAAGACACCTTTCTTGGGAGGAGAGTCACTATTATCCAACTGTTGATTTATCAGCTTCCCAACCTGAAGTTGACAGCGTTAGAATAGAAGATGATAGTTTTATTCCTCATCCAACCGAGGTCCATCTTGATGTCGAAGACGGAATGATATCAGATATTGAAGCACGAACTGTTCATCTTGATGCCGAAGACATGACACTACCGAATATTGAAGTAAGAACTGATAGTCCACCGGTGTTAACCATAATTCAGCCACGGTGTAGTAACAACTATTTACCGAGACTTGATTTGCTGGCTAGTAGTAATTCAATAAGCATAAATGATTCGTTCCTTAGTGTTGATAATTTAGTATCAAATGAAGTTGGTGATGATAGTGATGGATTTATGGAAAGACAACAATTTTCCTCCAAAGAGGTCTTGCAAGGCAAGCTCAGTGCATATGCTATAACAAGAAATTTTGAATATAAAACATTTAAGTCTGGTAAGAATCTACTTGTTGTCACTTGCGTGGATAAAAACTGTAAATGGCGTCTTCGTGCTGTTAAGGTCAATAATTGTGGTATGTTCGAAATTAGGAAGTATTGCCATGTACATTCTTATTCCCATGATGTCTCGAAGAAAGATCATCGCCAAGCTTCTGCGAAACTAATTGCCCAAAATATTCAGTTTAAGTATGATGGTTCATTTTCTTCATACAAGGCTGCAGACATTAGACAAGATTTTCAGCAACAATATGGTTACGATATAAGTTATCACAAAGCATGGAGAGCAAGGGAATGTGCAATGCAAATTGTTCGAGGTTCACCTGAAGAGTCTTATAAATTGCTTCCACAATATATAGCAATGCTTGAGAAAAAGAATCTTGGGACTCGAACTTTTCTTGAGGTTGATGACACAAATCATTTCAAGTACTTCTTCATGGCAATAGGTAGTTCTTTAAGGGGATTTTCTTCTTCTATTAGACCAGTTATTGCAGTTGATGGTACATTTCTCAAAGGAAAATATAAAGGAACTATGTTCATTGCCACATGTAAGGATGGTAACAATAAGATTTATCCATTAGCTTTCGGTGTCGGTGATAGTGAGAACGATGCATCTTGGTTGTGGTTTTTCACAAAGTTGAGAGAATCAATTGGGGAAGTTGAAAATTTAGTTTTCATTTCTGACCGCCATCCAAGTATTAAGAAATCTTTATCTATTGTGTTCCCGAATGCAACCTATGGAGTTTGTACATATCACTTAAAGCAAAACCTTAGGGCTCACTTTAAAGATGTTGATGTTGGTGGTATATTTGAAGCGGCTTCAAAAGCTTATCGACTAACACACTTCACATATTATATGAATGAAATATACAAGGTCAGCGAAGTAGTTGGAAAGTATCTTGAGGAAGCTGGGATTGATAAGTGGGCACGTTCGCACTTCGACGGACGACGTTACAGTATTATGAATACCAACATTGCTGAATGCATGAATGGGATTTTAAAATCTGATCGATTGTTACATATTCATAAACTAATGGATGAGATAATTGACAAACTACGAGAGTGGTTTTGTAAGCGTCGTGAAGAGGCTGCAGTTACAAATAGTCGACTGACAAAATGGGCAGATAAGGTAGTGAGAAGTAGACAAATTGTCTCTCAAAATTTTCGAGTGATCAATTTA
This sequence comes from Citrus trifoliata, assembly GCA_018350135.1. NCBI lineage: Eukaryota > Viridiplantae > Streptophyta > Magnoliopsida > Sapindales > Rutaceae > Citrus > Citrus trifoliata. The sequence continues at coordinate 7,894,945 of CM031386.1, read as the reverse complement.
AATTTATATGAATTTATTGTCAAAGATGGTGATCTTGATGGGCATGTGAATATGTTAGAAAAAACTTGCACTTGTCGGGAATTCCAACTTGAACAATTACCATGTGTACATACTGTGGCAGTGTGTAGGCATCGAGATTTTTCAATCTATGATTACTGCTCTTATTACTATTCAAGTGATGCATGGGTATTAGCATATTCTGAGACTATTATCCTGTTGGTCCTCAAGAGGGGTAGGATGTTTGTGGTGATGTATGTGCCCGCGAAGTACATCCTCCTCTAGAAAAGCGGTCAAGTGGGCGTCCAAAAAATAATAGAATACCATTTAGGGGTGAGGAAAAGGTGCCTCGTAAATGCAGTCGGTGTGGTGGTCGTGGACACAATCGACTCAAATGCATGACGTCAATGCCGTTACATGAGTGATACCTTATTTTAAATTTATATGTAATGTAAGTGTCTCAATTCTTGGTATTCATTTATGTTTTATTTATTTCGTTAATACTATTTAAATATGTACTAAATTCAATATTATGTGTACATGGCTTGGCGGAGGATTTAGCTTGTATGTTGTCTTTAAATGGTGGCATCGTCGATTTTTGGGTTATGGCTTGAGTTCTTGGAGCAATTAAAAGACTATGCTAAGTCATTGTATAAGGATCAATTTACTAGTTGTTATTTACTAGTTGAAATTGTATAAGGATGAAATAGAATTGTATTTAATGTTTCCTAGATAATTTAAAGTTGTTGCAGAGTCGAGGAGATGAGATTTTTTGTTCAATATTTTGCAAGGTCACATAAAAGTCGAGTATTCTCGACCTCATACCCGACTTGGATGAGTTGAGAATTTTCGTTTAATGTTAAAGAATATTGCAATATAAGTCGAGTTTTCTCGACTGTTTACTTGACTTCGATGTAGAGAAATTTTATTTAATGTTAGACAATATTACATTACAAATCGAGTTTTCCCGACTGTTGACTCGACTTCAATGAGGAGAAATTTGTTTAATGTTAGGCAATATTACACCAAAAGTCTAGTTTTCTCGACTTTTTACTCGACTTCGATGAGGAAACAAAAGTGTAAGTGTCTTATATATTTTATATTTTCCTATATGTTTTATAAATGTAATAACAAACTTACTTGATATATAGTGTCCATTATGGCACATCGTTGCATACTACAAGATTGGGAGTTGACCAAGCTGTGTCGTACAACATAAAAAAAAGAGTCCAAGTGCTGTAGATAATAGACAATAGTTATTATATGCATTGTTTAACATATTCATTAAATTACCTAACAAAAATTATTACTGCGCTAGATATCCATGATCTTGATTTGCATAATAGACGGAAGAAGTCTTTATCTGCGTCGTGGACGGGCCACCTTATTGTCAAACTACCATAAAAAATAAGAAATATTATTACATAGCAACTTGAATAAATATAATTAAAAAAAGAATAAAAGAAACTTACGGCTCCATATTGCCATCACGCATCCAATCATCAAAGTTTATTGGACCTTTTAATTCAGTTACTGCATCATTTCGTGACTTCTTATAAGGGTCAGTGTAAGGTGTGCTAACATATACTGATTTTTTTCTCTTTTTTCTCAAATAATGTTGTTCCAATGGAACACAATCTTGTTCTTTGCATCTTTTTTTGTCGTGAGATTTGCTAGAAATTTTATCAGTAATGTTAATTACACCATGTACAAGTGGCTGTATTATAAGTAAATAAAACAAAATTTAGAATTTTGTATATAATTGCTAGTAACTAATTTCAACACAAACTAAATTTAAATTTATCAACCTCAACATCAATTTTATCAGCATCTACATGAGCAGCCCCTGCGGTTTGATGATCATGTGCAGATGGCTGTATTACAGATAAATACAATCAAATTTAAAATTTTGTACATAATTGCTAGTAACTAAATTCAACACGAACTAAATTTAAATTTACCAACCTCAACATCAATTTTATCGGCATCTACATGAGCAGTCTCTACGGTTTGATGATCATGTGCAAGTGGCTGTATTACAGATAAATACAATCAAATTTAGAATTTTGTACATAATTTCTAGCAAGTAAATTCAACACAAACTGAATTTAATATTACCAACCTGATCATCTATTTTATCATGGTCTACATGAGAAGCCATTGAGATATGAGGATCATGTGCAGGTAGCTGTATTATAGATAAATACAACATAATTTAGAATTCTTTACATAATCATAACTAACTGAATTTAACTTCAACTAGATTTAATATTACAAACCTGAACATCCATTTTATTTATGACTACATCAGAAGCCACTGAGGTAGGAGGATCATGTGCAGGTGGCTGTATTATGAATAAATAGAACAAAATTTAGAATTCGCTCTTAATTATTGTCAACTGAATTTAATTTCAATTTTGTCTAAGACACTGAAGTAAATGTAAAAATATATAAAAATAAATAAAATTGCTTCTAAAAGTGTTTAAAATGTTGCAACCTGATCAGTGAGGCTATCTTTGCCTGCATTAAAAGATGCTAGAAACTCCTCGAGTAATTTCGTCGTTCTCCATAAGTCTTTTGTAATGTTGTCAAGCTTTGCTTCCAACACATCAATCTTTTGCACCTTTTCCTCCATTTTGCTTAGTCTGTCATAAATTTTCTGAAATGTTGGAGCAACATAATCGCCTACGGAGAGACAACAAGACGGAGTGACCTACGAACATGTTTCAAGATATACTGCTAAGTTAATTTTATAAATAAAAATCTCAAAATGTCTTTAAATAAATCAACTAACTTACATTTTTGCTTGTTTTTTCGTGGAACGGTGTTGTCCTCTGAAAAGTAGGTGCATTACGTGGCGAAGGAAAAAATCATGGGGAGGGTGCATTGAATGGTGTGTGTGAAATATCATCAGTGATGGTTGCATGCCTATCATCCATAACAACATCAACTTGCTGCTGCATTTGCACATTTGAATGTGCAGAATTTGGTTCGTTGTTAGGCTCATCACCACTCACAGCATTGAGTTCGCCAAGCTCTTGCTTCCACTCAATTTCCGAAGCCAAGAACCATTGCATGTAATGTTGTGCAATCTCATTACTTCCATCACTTCCGGTGGCATGCAATGTTGTCGCTACAGTCAACTATATAATATAGATGTTAATTAAATTATACCAAGAAGGTAATAATATTTTAACTAAATAACTCGAGTTAAACTAAATAATTCACTTTAATGGTTCGCACTTAAATAAGAATGAAACACTTACGGTGTCTTCCTCTTTCAAGGCTTTATTAATTACATCAGCCATAATCTTGTTCTTACAGAACCATTTAAGAATTCTTGGAACTTTTAAATTACCCTTTTTGGTTGCAAATTTTTGGCCGAATTCAGAAATAACCTCGTATGTCCACACCTGCAATATTACAACACTACATCAATATCATATAAAATTCATTTATTTATTATAAAAATAAATAAATAAGCATTCTCACCTGAAACGCAAATGGAAAACCATAAAGGCTGTATTTCTCTTCTGTGTTTGGATCTAATGAACCAATTCTTTTGCTTCTCCTTGTAACTGTGTTCTTCAAGCTTAACATTGTTGCCTCGAATGACAAGCGACCCCATGGATAATTATTAAATTCTTTAAAGTTATCTAATAGACGAATATGGAGGTCATCAATCTTATTCTTGGGCTCCTTTCCTAGCAACACCGACTCTAAGAAATATAGCATGACGAACTTGACCATCAAGGTATCATCATTGGAGTGGGCTGTTGAAAAAGCTTTCTGTAATTGTTTTTGAGTAAATTCATGATTGCCCCCCATGAACACATCACATATATTATTAGTATTGTCTTTCTCATGTACTAGAAGATCATGTTCTTTATGGCATTTCAATCCCGTAATTAAGGCAAACTCAAGCATAGAAAATCTGCACTCTTTTTGTCCTATTTTGAAGTACATTGCCTTATCAGTTGATCTCACATACTGTAATAATAATGCATGAACAATTTGGCCAGCGAATTTTAGATCTTGAAGGTGCACAAAATGACCAAAGCATGTTTCCTTAAACACTTCATATTGTTTCTCTATGAGACGTTGCTTTATAAGTGAAAGTGCCTTTAGTGATGACATATTAGACACTTTTACTAAAACCGCCTTCTGATCGTCGTTATCTAAATTATCATCCGATGGCATGATTTTTTTTGGTATATAGTCCAGAACCTACAGGATCAAGTAAAAAGTTTTATCTAGAGGTTAAATGAGTTATAAACTAATCATATGAAGCATGATAGTAAACAATTCAAATGTTATTAGGCTAATAACATGCCAACAACTATTTTCCAGCTCATAATTGAACTCTAACCCTGATTTTAGAACACAACACATATAGATTCTTACACTACAATCCTTAATTTCATAAATTTACAGAACAATATGTTTATAACAAAATTCAAAACAATAATAAATAAAAGGCATATCCAATGAAAACAATCAAATAACCTTTAAAATTGAATCATAATATTTCAAAACTAAACACATTCTTTCTCCAACAGCAAAGCAAAAATTGGAAAAACTAACCCACATGATTCTTTAATCAACTTTTTTTTAACCACATTATTGCCAAATCTTAATTGTTGCACTAAAAAAAAAGAATACAAAATCCATAGAGGAAATAAAATAAATTTGAAGTTATTCAAATAAAAATATGTTGTCTAAGATATTTTTTATGTCTTTTCGTGATATATTGTATTACATTGTTCATGTTATACTTCTAATTCTTTTCATTTTCAGTAATCCCATAAATTATACACAATTCACTAAATCACTTACTATTTTCAAGCAAAACCCTAAAATTTTTCTTTGAATATTTGTACGAGAAAGAAGAAAACAAAAATTATTTACCTAGTAACTAATGATTGAGGCAAGACAAGGTGATGGTGATACAGCTGAGGCGATGGTGATAGCTGAAGTGCAGAATGGGTAGAGAGCCGCTTGTTCTTCAAGGAGTTTTCTCTCTTACTTTGTTTACTCGACTTTGTGATTTTGGGTGGGAATCGATCTGTTTTGTTGGCTTTTATTAAGGTTATTTTTGTATTTTCCCTAATCATTTTAAGTATATATGTGTAAAGTTAAGGTTTTTAATATATGAAGGTATATTTTGGGTATTTTGAGGGAAACCAGGTATATCCCACGCAATTCGCTCAAAATTAAAGGGCTAAAACATAAAGTTCATGTAAAATAAGTAAATTTATAAATAAATCCCATTAACAAGTAATTAGCTGTAAAGTTACTGTAACTTACAGCTGACAGAAAATTAATTTACCATAGCTCCTTAATTACTTGATAACGAGTTGACGGAGACCCATAACTTCTAGTAGATATATGTTCAAAAAATAAACTAAATAAATACCATCAATAAAAATTAGAATAATTTCATAATACTTCTCATGATTAATTATCTTCAAATCATTTTCTTTATTTATAAAAATCTCAATTTATTCTCTATTTTTATTAAGAAGACAAAAAAAAATCAGCAACCTACTCCTATTTTTACCTTACATTTTGGACAAAAATAACTTAACGATTTTAAAAATAAATAAAATAATTTAAAGATAGTTAATTCACAAAATGAATAATATGAAATTTACTCATTAAAATTTGGTTTGTTACCTTCACTCTCCCATCGTAAAAATAAAAAAATAATTAATAAATAAATAGAGAGAGTCAAAACTTGAAATATATGAGGAGGCCTTTTAATTCTTACTGCGTATCAATCGGGTTGGGCTCTAGATCGAAATATGTTGTTGTAGGGTGGGCCTGATCCTCACACATGAGAGTCTGGATAAGGACCCTGCAAAAAAAAGTCATGGTCAGGCCCAAGCCCACTATTAAAAAAAATAAATTTATAAATTAGAATAATATAATTAAAATTGAAAAATAATTTTAAAAAAACTTAAATTCTTAACTTATAAATCAATGATGATTCAAAAAAGCTAAATTTATGATACTAAACTCTCTTTTTTGTGTTAATTAATTAAGAGATCGTTTGAATTAGAAAATCTATTATTAAAGAAAATTAAAATTATGAGCTTTTATTTACTTTATTTATTATTTTACTTTGAAATAATCATTTTCTTTATTTATCTATTATTATAATAACTTGTTGATCATTAATTTATTTGAAATTTATAATAATTTTTAAAAAATAAAAATAAATAAAGCCTAAGTCCTGCTAGAGTTCGGCCCGGCCCAAAACCTAAAGAGCGAAGCTATTGGCATCCCTTCATTATCCTTATAAAATCCCACTCAAAATAAACTTATATTTAATAAATAAATAAGAATTAAAAACATTATTTTTTTTCAAAAATTAATTATACTCATAATCATTCATTAATTTTCTACGTGTCAGCTCTAACTAATCAAAATAAATTGCAAAATTCAAAAAAATAATCTATTGTTTCTTTTCATATTTCTTATGATTAAATATTTGTATACCTAAAATTTCTTTGAAATTACAGTTTAAAATATGTGTAATTTAACTTAATGATTGATGTTAAAAAATCCATCACCCAAGAAAACTTTTTAATTTATGTGCATGGTAACAACAACATCATAAAAGAAAAGAAAAATAGAAAAATATTACTTTGAATTTTAACAATAAAAAATTAAATTAAAAAAGGAAAAAAATCCACATCCCCAAAGTGTGCTTAAATAGTCACATAGACTCCTTTTATTTCATAAATGGTCACACAGACTTTTTTTTAACTATACCATTTGACTAAAGAAAACCAAAAATTAACTTTAAATAAACTTCTATAACAAATACAAATAAAAAATAAAATTTATAAATTATTTTGAATATTTGAAAAAATATAAACTATTAATCTGTCATATTATTTATTCATAATTAATCTATTTGATAGATTAATAATATTAAAACAATTGTACTACCATTCAAAATAATTTACAAAATTTTTATTATTTTAATTAAAGTATTGTTTTAATTATGTCTATATTAGTATAAATCTTAAAGTCAAATTTTAAATCAATAGATTTAGTATTAATAAAATTAGTTGGGATATAGACTAATAATATGTTAATATTAAAAATAATTTTATATATATGTTATTTTTTAATTATACTTATTGTAATATTTTATTTGAATCATATGATACTTTGTTTATTATTTTTATCTTATTACTATATTTGTATTCATTTTGAACAAAAGAGGTTTGTGTGATCATTTTTGAAACAAATGGGATTATGTAACTATTTAAGTAAACTTTGTGGATATGTGTGTTGCTTTTTTTTCCTTAAAAAAAATAGAAGAGTGTATTTAAAAGAGAAAGGATTTTTTAGAATTAAAACAAAAATAATTGAAAAAGGATTTTATAAGGAGATTAGAAAGGTGCCAACAGTCCAACACAAACCTAAAACTAACAAAACAAAGCTAAGAAGATTTACAATAATAATGCAAAATAAAATGCAGGTTTAAATTGGGCTGAGGCATTTTAAATTGGTTGCTTAAGTAGGTTCAAGATCATCTATAAATTGTTAATATAATCGGATGTGTAAAATACCTCAATTTCTTCACCATGCAACAATTACCGTGTCAATTTCAACTAGAATCATTTTTTTAAGGCTTTCATTTGGTATTATGGTGTTGTGAAATAAAAAAATTCCATTATGAAATAATAGTTTCTAGAGTTTGGTAAATAAGATTTATAAATAATAATTTTTAAAAAAACAATGAAAGTATATACTAATTTTTTTCATACAATTATGACTATGGGATTAAACTACCTTAACCTCAAATGATCACATATACAAATATTTATAAAATACTTTAGCCAACTCCCCAAGAACATAAGTTTTTCAGCAGCTTTGTTATGGGAGGAAAAAAAAGAAGTACAATTATTAAAATAAATCAAGGGTGTTTCAGATTCTACCACTCCAAAAAAGACCATAGTTATTGAGTTCTCTCATCAAAAGAAAAATAAGTTTTAAGTCTTCATAAATTATACTGAAGTTGCAACCAAACGATCTTAAAATAAATTAAAAACAACTTTTAACTTTTAAATTAAAGAGTTTTTGGTTAGAAGAGAAATCATACCTAACGATTATTTATGTGTCGTTTGTTTTTTTGTCTCAAATTTGAATATAGTTAAATGTCTGAATTTAAATGATATTTTTTTTTATCGCTAAAAATAAATATTAAATTATTTTTAAAACTTAAAAAACATGAAAACTAATATTTTTACATTTGCCCTTACAAATTATAAATGTTAAACAAATAATAAGCATCTCAAATAATATAAATAAAATAATATATTATTATAACATAAATCATATTTAATTGAATACAACTCTTTAATATTCTATATTATATATGTTAATAGATTTATTATAGTTTATGATGTTTTTATATGAAAAATATTTCTACAAAATTATGAAGATAAATAATGCTAATTTGAAGAAAATAAAAAAAAAATGAAAGATAAAAATAATAATATTTTACCACTATAAATTATCATAAGTTATATAGAGATGGGTAATACTAATTATTAAATTTTATTTAGGTGAGGAAGAAAATTAATTAATTAAATAAGTATATTTTCGAGAATATATTTTAATGATAATATGAAGACTTTTTAAATACAGTAAAAACATAAAAAAATATCTTAATAACTTAATAATTAAATTTTTTTATTAAATTAAAAAATAAATAAATTTACTGATTTAATTTATTAAAATTAAGTTAATTAAGTCATTAAATTTAAAAAAAAAAAAAACAAATGGCGCCTTACTGTATATATCAAACAAGATATGATTTAAATACACAAGCTAAATAAGGAGACACGTGAAACATCAAGTCCAGAGAAATTCTGAATTGTGTCGAGATGCTTTCGAGTTCCAAAGGATTCTCAACAATGCAAGTGTACACATGTCATATCTGAAAGCCTTGAGGATGAATTCTTGGGATTCAACATCACGTGAGTAGGCAATTTAATAAGGAATCGAAAATGTACGACAGGCCTAACTGTACTGTTGGGCAATTTTAAGGGAAACAGAATGATTACGCCACATTTAAGCCACTCAATAATCTATCTGCTTCTAATTACATTGTATTTAGGCTAGACGAATGGTTGCAGGTCGCCGAATGAACAAACTAGCTACCTAGAAAACTCTATTAATTAAATTAATCAAGTATTATACACCTTTCTAATAATATTAGAGATCTCAATATTTAACATCTAACTTAAGTCTCAATATTATTTATCATTCATTTATTAAATGATAAATTTTATAGTTACTAAAATTAATTAATCACCGTCTAATACATGAATGCCATATGAATTGTAACTTAAATTGAAACTTAAATGTTACCATACTTATCATTGCTGCATACGTTCGTAGATAGCTTCATTATTATATCCACCGTGTGATTGTGCATCTTGCATCCGCATGTGGGCAGAAAGCACTTTTCTAATTTAACTTGTTATGTCAACTAAAAGCAGATTTACATGAAGAAGTGGCTTCGTGTACACGGCAACCAAACTTGTCACACATAAAACACTCACATCACGTCTACTCAAATTAGAAACGAGGCACATGATCCAAGTGGGCATTGACAGCACCCTATATCTTGTTAAGAACAGTAACATCATTTGCAAGTTATCGGTTTCAGCTGTGGCTGCTGCTAGATTTTGCAACTTAAATGCTGCTTTTAACTTTTTGCATTATTAATGTATAAGCATTCTTCACATTATATATATAGAGAGAGGACTTAACTAATAACTAAATATATGTTGTAAAGTCTGGACTTAAGCTAGCTAGTTATTAGTTACCTAACTACAGAACAATGAAAAACCACAAATTTCAATGCATATTTATTTTTACAGCGCATTAGTGTCCATAATTTTTTGTCGTATTTTGTAACTAGTAATTAGTAACTAGCTAAAATCTCCTTTTTACAAAATTAGGACGTCAAACTTGATAACAATTATATATGTGTATATGGAAATGTGATTGGGTTATTGACAGCAAAGAAAAACAAAGGGAAGAGAGAAGAGTAGCAGCAGCAAGATCAGCATACTGGGCCAAAGACGATATACAGTCACATGCTACAAAACTCAAAATAAGGGGCATGTGAACTATTCAGCTAGCGTTCCACATACTGCACTGTCTTTAAAATTTGTAATCATGAAGTAGGCGCAAAGGCGGTTCACCAATACGGTTGCATTATTTATTATGATTTAAAAAATTTGGTGTTGGATAGGCCTTGCAGCTTCAAACATCCAATTTGGTCACCTCAAATATATATAAAACACACCTATGCTTTTGATGCAGGGGGACAATGTAAAAGAATAAGAGGAAAAAGATTGCTTCTCAAAGTTTTGATAAGTTTCATACATATATAATAAGTTATCCCACAGACCTTATGTCACAAAAAGAAAATACAAATAGCCTTTCATGAGTCAAAACCTATCCTAGTGTCCCAACACTAATAATGCTTGGAGTGTTTCTGTATCCCTGGCTGTAGAGACCAAGAAATTTTCATGTTCTTGATACTCAAAAAGAATGGAGGAAAATGAAATATGAACATCGGCATATCTACAAAAGAGCCTTTACCCCTTTATTTTTTGCTCTTAATTATGAACATGAATTTAATTAAGCGCAGACAAGCAAGGCAGCAATGAGAGCCAGTTCCATTTGCACACCAACATAAATAAATCTATATTTTGCTATCTTTGTAATGATCTCCTTAGTCATTCTTTGTTTTTCTAATGAGTTCCACTGATCACCCAAAAGAGAGGAAGGGCCCCTTGAATAATATTATAATTGATTATGATTTGAAGTTTTAGTGACATTTTACTTAATTATAGGAAAAAAAAAGAAAGAAAGAAAAAGAGAAGTTTCTAAAATGTGGAGATAACGTGATTGGATATGTGGACCTTTATTATATATAAAATTCCAAAAACTAAATGATTGTAACAAGGATAAACTACCCCAGCACAATTATAAACTGTCCAAAGAAAAATAATGAAAAAGAGAGATTATAAAATGGGAATGCATCTCTGATTGTTAGTAAACATTGGAGGGAAGCAAAAACACTTTTACATTACACTATTTGGCTTCCATGAAAGCTGAAAGTAAACAGAACTCAAGTATATTTGCCTTGTTGTTTTAAAAGTTATAAATAAGGCATATTCAGCAATTAAGTTGGATTGGAAGTAGCTGGGGCAATATATCCAAAATTCTCTTAGTAGTAAGTTTTGGAGAATCAATTAATAGAAGGAGATGCACATTAAGCTAGAAAACACAAAACTTCATTAATGGTGGAGTGCGAGCGTAAAAGCATAAGGTGCATGCAAAATATGCTTGTTTTTTGGAAGGCTTCATTAACATATGTGTGTTAATGGACAAATTAAAAGGATGAATTCGGGAACTTTTCCTACTTGTTGTACGATCAATAATAAAATTCATATACTACGCATGCTTTAGAAGTAAGAAAGTATATCTAGGTACTCTAAATGTACAGGGAAATGAGCTTCAACCTTGTTGCAACCTTATATGCTTATTCAATTATAAAAGTTTGACTGCTAACTCTACAAGTTTTACATAGCTGGTATGCATATACATATGCTAGTCCCTGTTAGTCTCTTCAATTGCTCAATAAGATTCTCAGAATATATTGTCAATTACAATATGATTAGACTTGGCAATTAAAGTTAACAAAATAAACAGTAACAATAATTGAAGCTTGATATATTAAAAACCACATATTTCGAGCACACATAGAGCTTGAAGTATAATTTCGTTTTTTGGTTTTTGCCTTTTGCCTTACTGTTGATGACAGGAATTGCAACTTACAAGATCAATACAACAATCAGCTAAATAAATTTATAAACAAGATCATTTTTTTTTCTATTAATATGTTTTTAACAATTAATTAGAACTAGGAGGAGTGTACTCACATACTACCTCAGTTTCCTCTTCTCTTCGGTGAAAGTTCCTGTGGCAGCCGCAAGCAGCGCATGTAAGGGCGCCAGTTCCATTTTCACCACTGGCCATGAATTCCCTGCAGCCATCCACAGCATATCCTCCGATATTTGCCGCATGATTCTTTTGGCACTCGGCGTATCGAACACATCTAAGCATTGATGATGATGTGCTTGAACTTCTTCTCGATGATGATTCTCTTTTAACTACCACTTGACGCTTCTTCATCATTTCTGAGAACCCTAATTCTTCAGTATGTTGGTGATGATAAGTTTGGACATTAACAGATTAAAACCCAGATCAAGTGAGATGAAAGGAAAGCCAAAGACAGCCTTGTGAGTTGTGAGAATTAAGGTAAGCTTGAAGGGGGAAAAAATAAAATAAAAGCTACAACAACTTTATGTGGGTTGATGACTAACCCTAACCCTAGCGTGTGTATTATTTATAAGGTATCCCTTCTGTTTTACCATTATTTTATTTCCCCTTTGATTATCATGCCAGCCAATCACTAAGAGCCACGTAAGAAAGAATAGACCTCTATCTTTCGACATTATCTGAGCACAAAAACGTATGTGAGTATAAGTCACAAGATCAAATAAAAAGAATTATTGTTCACACTACAACTTGCACTATCAAATAACCGGATAAATTAATCTAGGTTTGGCCTCCAGTAGTGGATTTTAAATGTTTTTTATTTTGCTGATTATTTGAGTTTGAAATTTGAAAGAGATCGGCGGTTAAAAATTTAATAAGATCTTAATTATCCTTTTATTTTTTATTAATAATAAAAAAAATAATAAAACATCACAGATTAAAAGGGGCTACTTGGTGCGAATTTTTGTCCTTACATAAACCAAAAAAAAAAAAGGAAGAAAGAAAAAAGCGCCATAGAATATGTTTTGGAAATTATATTTCAACGGGCTGTTATGATATTAATAGGGAAAATGTTAGCAGATTTTCTCGATTAGAGCAACCCATTGTGTGATAAAAGATAATGATTTTATGGCCAAAAACGCTGTTAATTTTAAGTCATACACGAAAGACTAATCAAGATGGTTTTTTTCATAATTTAATTTTGCGGGTCCAAAGTGACACTTAAAAGGCAGGTGGCCAGGGCCCCCTCAGAACTGTGACAACAACTCCTGTCTAATTACCTAAGATTCTAATTATTAGAAGCGGTAATGTCCACCATGAATGAAAAGAAACCACTTACCTCTCCTTGCATCAAATCAAGGACAATCACTTTACAAAATTTCAACATCAATGGGATGCCCTTCGTAATTCAAATCCTTCAGCGTTAGGAAATCAGTCTTAGTCAAAGAAAATTAATAAAATTATACAAGTTTTCTGAATCAAATAGGAAATTCTTATCATGCATGTTGTTAGCTAGTGAGGTTCACATGGAAAAGAAGAAATAAAATCACATTTGACATCCTTCTAATTTGTAAGCAAACAAGTTATTCAAAATCTTGATGCTGAATTTTTTTAGGTTCTTAGATCATGTCTAATATTGTGGTTGAGTAGTTCTGACTTTTAAACTATAGATTTAAAGTGTTTGATAATAAGTATTTATCGCACACTATCAACTTTTATTATAAAACTACAGCTTTCTTTTCTTTGATACCTCAACAATAATATAATTATTTCGCCAATTGGGAGTTCTTTGGCTGGGCGAATCCAAGCGATGGAATAATTACGTTATAATTCATTGGATGATTGTATCATTAACAATTTCTTTAATTTTTCTTTACTTTAGTGTGAGGGACTTATCATGCATCCACTGATTTTTGCCGCTTCTGTAATTGTTGTTGGGTTGACTATTGAGCTTACTTCTATTGGATCTGGAGTTGGTAAAGGTACTGTTGCGGCCAGCCAGTTGAAGGGATTGCAAGAAAGCCGGAGGCCAATGGAATATACGAGATACTTTATTGCTTAGCCTGACTTTTATGGAAGCTTTAACAATTTATGTGTTGGTTGTAGCATTAGCACTTTAATAACAACCGTAATATTTAAGTCATAACACCTTAATAATAAACTAGACTTTAAATTGTGAATCATGAGCGTATTAGATGCAAAAGACTAGTAGTCATCAGTTGAAGCCTTCGCCGTATCAAAAAGGGCAAAAATTGAGAAATTAAAGGAAGCTAGGTATAAGGGACAAAAGCACACTACGGGTGGTCAGTCAAAATCATGTGAACAATTGGACAAAAATTAAAGCGTGGGGGCTCGACATAGACACGTGTAATTTTCAGTCAGGAACACGTATATTAATTGTAATTAATTAATATTAAAATGTATTTATAATATTTATTCTTGTAAAAAAAATATTATGGTCAATTTCTGACATTCTGAAAATAGAAGTTTGTCAACAATGAGTAGTTAGTTTGGTGCAGGTTTGATATGCACTGAAGATCTCAGAGACTGTAGAATTGTTCTATTATATTGCAAATAGTAGTTGAGAATGTTGGGAGAAGGAGTCAACTGAAACATTCATTTGAGCCCAATAAAAGTGCTGGAGTTACTGTTACAATGTATTGAGGCACAGTCACAGTCTTCATCATCACTTTGATTTTATAGGCTATAATAATAGATTTATAAAGAGAATATTTGCGTGCGATTATAATCAATTAGATGGATCAATAAGGCAATATTGGAGTTACTATTAGGATATCTATAGTGCAAAAAAGGTATCTTAATTATCATCGTCGTTTGGCTTTTATGGGCTAAATTCTGAAATGCCAATGTACGGATAGTACATTGTATTTTATGATGCTCGCAGCTCAGGTTCGAAGAAAAAGATAAAATAGAGGAAAATTATACTTCATCCTTGTTGTATCTGAATCTAATGACATAAAATAATAAAAAATGATAAACAAGAGAATCATCTTCTAATGTGAATTTCATATTGGCCATGATTTCTTAATAAATATACATGTTATAATAGCGATGATTCTTGCTATATATACATATATTAACGGTCTTGATTTCAGCTATATATACCCTGATAATCACTAATAATTTGTGTTAGGTTCTTATTAAGGATGTGAGATGAAGAATCTATTTAAGTAGATGGGATATCCATACGTACACACATATTTTTTTTTAATGTGGGTGTTTTCATTTTTTTCACATGGACATGTTGCTTACCTTTACAATTTAATAGAATCAACTTTAATGCTATTAAACTATACGTCTTTATAGTATAATAAAAAATAACTCTATTAAATCACACACTTTAACATCATGTCTGCATTAAAAAAATGATGACGGTATATATGTAGAGCTTAATGTTTAGTTCTTCAGAAGAAAAAAGTTAATGGATTATGAATGGATATGATTTTATAATTTTATGATTATACAAATGTTTAGTACTATGTGATAGGTATTCTTTGTTTGCTTTAAATTTATAAAAATATAATATCTTCTCTTAGAGATTCTTCAAGTACATAAAGAGATTTTGGCTTGTTTCTTGGCATTAATCAATGTTGTATTCAATGCCATGATAATACCGATAATCTGAGTCACTTTGAAGTTGAATATGATTGGCGTTGGAGTGTTATCGTATATTGATTTTTTATTTTTCACGGGAATGAGTTTTTTGAGATTTCTGAAATCGTTGGATTAATTGTCATACAAAGCAGTAAGCTTTACCTTGCTCGATTCACTCACGCATTAAGAGGAGGTGGATTTTTCAGCCAATCGTTGTTTCCACATATTTTTCTTCTTTCACTCGTTGGGATGGGTCACAAATAAGGGCTTAATGCATGACGCTGAATTGCTAACGAATTTGCAAATTACCCGTTTTTTCGAGTAATTCTTCATTTGGATTTGGATTTGGATTTCACCTTCCATTGTATGCATAAACTATTGTTATATCTATATTTCTTTTGTTTATGTATTTCCATTTCATTGATGTCATGTATTGTTTTTATTCTTTTATATAAAGTTTTAAGAATAAGGGTAGTACGTTACTCAACTGGATGTAATAATTTTTTTTTTTATCTTAACTACAAGGTATCCTAGGGAGGGTCCAATTATGAGAGGCACTTTTAAGTCCGTACCACAACCCAAATTAGAAGTCCCGCTCGAATCGAGAGGTACAACTTCTCCCAACAAATACGATTTTCTTGCGACTCAAACTGGGGAGTAAACTCAATCAAGCCACTTAAGCGGACTTCATTATCAGTGAAGCCAACACTTTGTAGTCATAGGTTTTTATTCTAAAATATTTTTAAGAAAAAAACAATGATACTCCTATGATTTAGTTAGATAGTCATAAAAATCCTGTGTTTTCATAAATAATTACACATAGTCATTTTAAACAAATAAACTTTCTTTCTGAATAAATTTTAAAACTTTATGTGAGTCTGTGATCCATTGATCATTTCCAAATAGAAAAAAGAGTTTGTGTGTTTAGAGAAGATTTTGTATGAACATTTCTAAGTATAAAAAAAGAGTTTGTGCATATTAAAAGAAGATTTGTATTACTATTTTAAAAGTAAAAGGGTCCCTATGACTATTCTTTCAAACTAAATGGATATTGGTGTCATTTTCTCTTTATTAAAGAAAAAGGTTTGTAGTATGTGAGTATGACGAGGCAAATCTCTTACTTGATTTTTGGATGATTTTAGAGGCCCATGCCTTTTTTTTTTTTTTTGCAATGACATGTTTAAAAGTACGGAGTAATTAATAATTTTATACATCACTAGAAATATATAGCTAGTAAGATCACATATGTGTGCAGCCGTTCAATATGAAAAAAACAGGAGTGCTTGAAAGAAAGAGCGCGGGTAATAATGGAACTTGAATTTGAACGCATGATTGTCAATTTGGAAGCGATTATGATGAGACCCCTTGCTTCTCACCAACCGTACCCAATTTTTGAAGAAAATAGTGGCGCAGCCTATGAATGAAGGATCTTGTGCTTCCAAGTCACCCTGACTCGATAGCCAAAAAATTAAGTCCACCCCATGAAAAGCTAGATAGAGTTGGTTGAGGCATCTTAGCGCCCGAATCAAAATGAAGAATCAATGGACAAATACATCCAATCAAATATTTGGAATTCAAAAGAGAGACCTACTGAGTAATAACTTTAAATAAGAAACTTCAATTAATTCCCAGTGCAGCGCATAACCCAAAAATGTTTTCAAATTAAGTTTCTTCAAATTTGTATCTGTAGTATGATAATTGCCCCAATTTCTCTTTGTATCCTATACACAATTTAATTTGTATTGCATGAAAACATGCGCAACACGGTTGCATGGGACAAATGTAAGAAGCGATACTACTACTAAGAAAAAAACTGCCGCGCCTTTTTGGATCCTGACAAATCAAAGCAAAGAGGACTAAATTGGGCTATCCCCTCATTACATGGG
Source organism: Citrus trifoliata (assembly GCA_018350135.1). Classification (NCBI taxonomy): domain Eukaryota; kingdom Viridiplantae; phylum Streptophyta; class Magnoliopsida; order Sapindales; family Rutaceae; genus Citrus; species Citrus trifoliata. Next base: position 7,877,564 of record CM031386.1, on the reverse strand, counting down.
ATTGCATTAACTTAGGTTAGGTTAGGTTTTTTTTTTTTTTTTTACTTTGTAATAATAATAAAAAATTAATAAATTTTTAATATAATATAATATTTTTATTTTTATATTATAATTTTAACATAAATTAATAAATTTATTATTTAATAATATTATATTATGTTTTAATTTTTATTATTTTAATTATATAACTAAATAATGTATTATTTAATTATATTATATTAATTAATATATAAAATTATATTAATTAATCTTTAATAAGTTAATATAACTAGTAATAAATACTTAAATAATATTATATTATATTATTAATTATATTACAATAATTAAATTAGTTATTTTTAAATAATTTAATATAACTAATAATAAAAATGTTAAATTTCTAAATTTTAAGAATTTTATATTTATTATTTTTTAGTACTAATAAATATTATTTTTTAAATATATAATTTACATTAATCACAAAAAAATAAAACATTATAGTGCAATACGAAATATAATATAATTAAAAATTAATTCAGTACAATATAGCGTCAAACATTGTACAACATTATTATAATACAGTGCTAATGCAATACAATACAATACAATACAATACAATACATCAATATTAAAATAATGTAATATAATATAATACAATATAATATGTTAAACGCACCCTTAAAGCATAGACTAGCCCACATGCACAATATTTTTAAAAGTAAAATTCATAAATATTGGTTTCTGACAAATCGAAGTGGTGAATTGTTTTTTGCTATGTTAGACTATATTTGAAATCTTGAATAACCTACTTTTGGCCAAGAAATCTTCTTTCTTGTTAGTGGATTCCAATCTATAAACTCTCCTAGTTAAGAGTATGCTATGGGATTTTGTTCTTACTAAGAAATATGAAGGTTTATATCCTTTAAGAATTTAGATTCAGTGTTAATTTAAAGTTTATATTATTTAAGAATTTGAATTTAGTGTTAATTTAACGATCTTTGTGTATGCAACATTTTAACCTTTTGTACATAATTAAAAGAGTAATGATACAACCACAAACTCTTAGTACAAATTTATTTTGTATAAACTGATGTGGCGTTAATTCATTAGTTGAATTAAATATCTCTTTGCTCACATGATTTATTTTTTATTTTATATTTTCATTTAATCAATGAATTAATGCCACATCAATTTGTACAAAATAAATTTATACAAGAGTTTGTGGTTGTATCATCACTCTTATTAAGAAGATCAACATTGCTTAAATCAACAATAAATCTAAGTTCATTTTTAAATTATAAACTAGTGATTGATTGTTAATCAAATAAAAATATTAAATAATAATATCTTGATCATCTAGGAGCATATATATATATATATATATATATGTGTGTGTGTGTGTGTGTGTGTGTGTGTGTGTGTGTGTAGACATAATACAATATCTTTAAAAAATAGAACATGACAGGATCCTTAACCGAGAAGCAAAGGAGGGCCAAAAGCTGTTGAAGCAACCATACAATACAAGTATGATAAGCAATATGTTATATAACAAAAAGAATATCCCATCAATGTGTATACACTCAAAACTAAATAAAGAAGCGAGGGCCGAAATGATGACCCAAACTACATATAAAACTTGTGGAGAGCAATGCATGCAAATGTGGCCATGCTTTTGTCCTCTCTCAATCTTCATGTACAGGTAAACTAATTATGAAATTATCAGGGGATAAAGCCATAAAGGTGAGGGCACCCCCTGGTTTATAGCTCCTTCGCGCCTTATGAACACTCGGTCATATTTAAAGGGTCCACAGTTTTTCTGATGAAAAGCAAAGTTCGCAAGAAGAGAAGTGTAGACAGAAAGCATCTCTCCCTAAAATGAATTCAATGGTGGCAGGCCCAAATGCCCATCAATCAATCGCAAATCCGAACTGCCCACCACTTACTGCTCTGTCTTCAGCTATATGTATCAGAATTCAGATAGCTGGGATTTTTTTTAATGCGCTCGGCTGTTTGGACTGGGGCTCCCATTCGTAGATTTGCATAATTAAAAATAATAAACATTTTCCCATATTTGGAGGTCCTTTGATTTGCCCCACCAATCATAATCTTTTTTTTTAAAAAATTTCTTTTGCTTTTATTTGTGTGGGCTCATGTCGAAGGCAATTAAGGGCTAGGCGGCTAGTCATGGGATCAAGCTGTTTTAGATCTTTTTAATCCTGGATTACAGGTGTAGGAACCATGGAGCTTAACCGACATTAATTACTGTTTTTGTATGAATTTGTTCGCCTGATCAATGAAATGATCGAACCTTCTTTATTTCTTGACAATTCATCTTTTTCTTTTGGGCGCTACTACAGTGCATGCATGTATTTCATACATGCATAAAAAATAACCATTGGATTAAATTAGAGTAGATAGAATGATTGAGATTTATTATTATTATTAAATATAAAAGAAATGAAAACTTAAAAAATCGATAAACATAAAATATGAGATCCGATAAACATAAAACACCTACTATTAACTTGAAAGTGAAATCATTAAACTTGAAACTTAGAGTAATAAACATGAAATTTGGGATCATTAACTTGTAACCCTGAAAATTATGCAATTAATGGACCAATAAATATGAAACATCTACCATTAACTTAAAATTGAGACCATTAAATTTGAAACTGAGACCATTAAACTTGAAACTTAAAGTAATGAACATGGAACTTAGGATCATTAACTTGCAACCCAAAAAATTATGCAATTGATGGACTAATAAATATTAAACATCTACTGTTAACTTGATTCTAGGACCATTAAACTTGAAACTAATTTTTAATTATTATGTTGCCTTTATTATTAAAATAATTATTTTATTATTATTTTATTTATTTATTATATAATATTCATTTAAGGAGCAACCGGTTGCTCTTTACCGATTGTTCCAAGTTTTTTTAGGAAATTATCAGCCATATACTCTTAAATGATACCCGTATCAAACATGTGTGAATATTTTTTAAGTGTATTACTCGTATACCCTAAGTTGACAAAACACTTCTGCCGTCCATTAATCCATTAACTTCCGTTATAAAGTTAACAAAATTGTGGTAAATTGACTATTTCGCCCTTGAAACTCAAAATGAGGTAAAAAGATAAATTTATCCTAAACATTAATGTAAATTTTCAATACACGGTTTTTTTTATTAACAATACATTTTTATTTAAAAAATGAATTATTAATGGTACATATTATTAACAATTATTCATAAAAAATCCATATTATACCATAAAAAATTATTAATAACATATTATTTACAATTATACATATTATATCATAAAAATTTTCAGTTGGAGCTTGGAGGAATAGATTTTCAAAAATTTAGGTTAAATTTTGGAGGAGTAGATTCGGTTATAAAATAGTTTTTTTTAGTAATTATTAACAATTATCTAATAAATGGGATGACATATCATTTTTATCAATATATATCATATGACATGTTATTTTTTTATCAAAGTTTCATCCATCTTGAAAGACTAGATTACCCTTATGATGTCAGCACTTGCAAACGGCAGTTAATAGATTGATGGACGGCAGAAATAGTTTTGTCAACTTAGGGTATACGGGTGATACACTTGAAAAATATTCATACATATTTGACATGGTTGCCATTTTAATAGTATATGACTGATAATTTCATTTTTTTTAATGTTTGGTTGCCAAGTGGCAGCCAAACAATGGCCATATTTTTTTAACTTTTTTATTACCCGCATGTATCACATATATGTGGGTATTGTAGCGGTGGCCTTTCTAACAGCAAAAAGGAAAGCAAAAAAGAAGTGAAATTCAGGTAAATTTGAGACTTGAAATTACTACCATAGCCTAAACTAAAAGACATCCAATGCAACTGTCTAATTAATGTTAACTCATACATGTTTTCTTTGTAATTTTTTTTTCTTAGGAATAAATTATATTTATATAACTCTTCTAGCTAGGGTTCTGTATTTAGGAGTGCATCTTTCTATAGAGCCAAATCAAAATCTATCTTTAATAATAGTGCTAATGTGCATATCCTAATTTATTATTAGAAGAGTAATGATATAGTCACAAACTCTTGTACAAATTATATCTTTTGGCCCACATGATTTATTTATATTATTTTATATTTTTATTCAACCAATAAATTAATAACACACATCAGTTTATACAAGATAAATTTATATAAACGTTTGCGGATGTATCATCACTCTTATTAGAAAGGACATGTACTTCTCACAAATGAAGGCCCCCTTTTCAATTCTGTGAAAGCTAAATATCAATATGATTGCAGACTGAGCCAGGGTGTTTGAAGGAGTAACGTAACCCCACCAAAACTTCCCATGAGCTGGGAAATCCCAAGCGCCATGTGGGTTCATTTTGTTAACATTGATCTGGCTGAAATTTGGGGCACTTTGTGACTGAGTGTGATAGATACACTTTGCCAAACCCAACCCAATTCATCATCTTCTAATTGGACTTTTGGTCTTTTAACGTATTCTTCTTTCTTTTTCTTTTGATCTGCCATTGGGAGGGAAAAAGATTAAAAAGTAAAAAGGAAAGAAAAGGACCGAAACCTAATTCGGTTTTATCCAATTCTTCAATTCAAACACATTTTTAACGCAGCTACCTTATGGAAAACCTAATTTACCAACTTCATTCGGTATGTTTACCAAACATTAATTTATTTTCACTTGATGACTATTACTTCTAAACAATAGTATTGACTTCAAAATCGCATTACCATTGAACAAAAATGAGGACTTTATATAAATATAGGCAAGAAACAAATGGAAAACATTGTCAAGAATTCCTTTTTTTTTTTAGTTGACAACTAGATGGTGATGTATATTTATGTGGACCTTGCCTGAATGAAGTAGCACATGCAAGCACGTGAAGCCACCATTAAGTATCCCCACAATGCAATACAAAACCTCGGATGCATGCATTACCACTGCTATGACCTATGCACCAGTCTCAGCACAAAAGCCTTGAGTTTGATGTTGAATGTTTTAATCAAGGAACAAAAGAAACACTCATTCGTGAAATTTCTTCATGCTTAGTGCTTGATAGCAATTTCTTTTCCCTTTCCCAAAAATAATTGGGGGTGTTGCGAGACAGATTCTTTATTGGGCTCATGTCTAAAGTATTGGACTGTCCTTCACCCGAAAAAGGGACAACTGAGGCCTTACTAGTTAGGGACATCATCATATCAATTGCATAACGAACAAGGCCCAACTAGTTCAGTGTAATATGCACAGCGAGTGGGGGTACCCTCTCGCGTTTCTTTCTGTCGCTCACTTCAATTTGATTTACGTGTTAGACGAACGCTTGGAAAGCCTAAAAGAATAAACATTCATGGATGGTTTCTAATATTTCATCTATATAATCTTTTTCTGAGTGAGAATTTTTAACCAAAAATATATATATATGCTACAATTAAAATATGTCTGCAATAAATAATTTTTCAGGACTCTGTTTAGATATTTCTGTTATGGTATGTATGACCTGGATTTGTGGGTTTGTGGGGGAGGAGTGGGAGTTTTGTTTACTCTTGAAAGGGTTATATCCACATGGATTTGTTAATATCTATGAAGCTTGTTCTTAATATATACGAATCTAATTGGTGGTTATATTGCCGACGGCCAGTCTAAATCTGCGCTCAATTTCAAAGTTAAGAGAGACCCTACAGAATAAAAACAAAGTGGATATTTTTTTGATGTGAAAAAATGTGGACCCTTTGAGCCAACTTTGATTAATTTCTTCCGTTAGATGAGATCTATACATATGTTAGTGAAAATTTTTGCATCAAAAGTTTGAATTTAATTAGGTGGACATAGGCACTAATGGGTCTTTGGTCCAGTGAAAAAACCCTCGCACTTACAATGTTGAGTGTAAAGATTCGAACCTCCATAAAAATATTTATGGGGGTTATTTACAATTCTCCCTTAATTATTAAATAATTAAGTGGAGTCAGCTAGTCTATCCCTCACGAAATGTGAGTGGAGTAGACAACTCTCGAATATTTGAGAGGGTTTAAAAAATTTGGACAGCTCTTCAGAGAAGTACACGCCATGAAGAAGGTCTCGATTATAGAATCTGTTTGTAAATATTAATTATAATACCCGATGTAATATCAGTAAAGTCTTATATACCAGTATTAAAAAAAAATTAAGTGGACATAGGCAGGACCAGTCGAGCACATGGTTCTGTCGAATTTCCAGCTTAATGAATATGTATATGCACACTTGGGAAAGTCAGAAAGATGGTATGGCCTCGGCCTGCAAGAGAATGTGTAAGCCGTAGTCATGATCATGAGAATACTATAAAATTAAAAGGGGAAGAAAAAAATTGAAGGCAAAATTGCTAGCTGTGGAAAGAGCATGGGCACCCATTTTCTTTGGTATACAAAGGCAGCTTAAATATCTCAGCATATGCACTTAACTGATCATCCATCGTCTCTCACATGCTAACTCAATGGAAGCTTCCTTTCAAAGGAGGGGACGACTACGACTAATGCCTTTCCTTCTTTCTTTCTTTCTTTCTTTTTTGGTTTTAATTGTAAATTGATTTCGGATTGGATTTTGAATTCTTTAATGATGTATGTTTTATCTTTCAAAGGGATTGGTCTGTACTGATAATATATATTTTCAAAGCTCGAGTTTGTTTATTTCGTTGCAAGTTTTGGCACGGAATATTCTGTATCTAATTTTGCTATTTTTGGTTCAATTTATTCACTTTTTAAAGTTCATTCACTTATACGATTTAATCGTAAATTATTTCATCATTATTACAACAGTTTTGCTGTGCATACTTTTCGCATTTTTTTAAATACTTGTATGTTTGAGATTAAATAGCATTGTATAACCAAAATTACATATAGTAGTTAAGAAAATATTTTGTACACCAAAGTCTGCATGCATTTTAAAATATGCAAACACTCACACAGTAGAATAACTCGTCATTATTGTTTATGTATAGTTAAAATCTATTCTTTTTATACTATTATTATTATCATTCCGAGTATTTGGTGTTAGGCCTTGCAGGAACATGTGAAGTAGAGAACAAAAAAGTCATATCTGTAAAATGAATTTGAATTTGGGGAGAACAAATCTTGACAATTGCAAAAGGGAGAGATAAAGCGAGCATTTTTTTCCTGTAATTTTGTGAGCATTCATGAGGAGCTTGCTTATGGTTCTGGGAGTGACTTTACAGTTTGGGGTACATGGATGATGGGTGAGTCAATTATGCAAAAGTCCAACTTGTTTGAAAGATAAAAAGTCAAAACTCTTCACATGTGCTTCATTTACAACTATTCATTTTGCTTATTCCCAAGGGAATTTCTATAGACTATATATGTATGTATGTTTGTGTGTGTGTGTGTTTTAATTCCAAATTCATAATTATGGTCTAAAGTAAAACATGAGAAGGGAAAAATGAATTAATACTATGAATGTCAATGATCGTTGAACAGCAGCAGGAGTCTCTTGTGATCATTGTTACTTTATATTTTTAATATTAATGCATTAGGACTTGAAGAAATTTATTCTTGCTTGTGATCAACTGACAGATACCAATACGAATTGAATAATTAGAAAAATAAATGGAAATTCATGAGACTAATTTGTACTAGAAAATTAGTTTAATATTTAAGGATAGACTCAAATTTATATTATAAGTTGATGAATTGTTTAAACTAACGTGACATATTTTCCTCAACATACCATATTTAATAGATAATTTCACATTAACTGAGACTAAATTTTAATTAACTATTATAAGAGATGGACAACATTTAAATATTGAGTTAATTTTTTGGTATGAGTTAGACATATAGACTTATTTGTGTATAATATTAAAACCACTTTGAGAGTCTTCAAAAAATTGAAGTGCATGATGAGTTAGTAACCCAAAGATGATGTTTCAGGCCGGGGTAAAGATGTGATTTGATAACTTTCCAAAAAAAATAAATAAATAAAGAAAAAAATTTAACTCAGTCGTAGAAACAGTCAAAATACTCCATTGATGCTGCCTATTACCACCACAAAGCCGACGCTCCACCACTTCATTTGTCGCCTTCAATCGTGACTTGAGTTGACATTATTTAACATTAATAGCAACCGTAGGAACTAGGAAGCTCAGATCTTTTTTAAAAAATTTAAAAGATTATTTGGGAATTTGTTTGTTAATTCTATGGACTAATGAAGAAGCATATATACTCAAAGTAATCACTTGGTCAAGCATCACTCACCAATCTTGCATCAATTAAATTCAAGTGATCAAATGAATAATTTTAAACTACTAATAATTAATAGTTCATAATTTCTTATTGTAAATATTGATAAAATTCTTATTGTGATATAAGAACATACATTAACATACCAAATGAAATAAAAAAGAAAACGTTCACTTCAGGTTTTAAATAAGAGTAATGATATAGGCACAAACTCTTGTACAAACTGATGTGACATGATAAAATTTGTTGAATTAAATATCTCTTGACCCACAAGATTTATTTATATTATTTTATATTTTTATTCAACCAATGAATTAATACCACATCAATTTGTGCAATGTAAATTTGTACAAGAGTTTGTGGTTGTATTAACACTCTTTAATAATACATAATTTCCTTTTGGTTTGGTATAACTTTTTAAATAAAATTTATTTAAGTACAACTTTTATTAGTATAACTTTTACTAAAAAAATTGTAGTTATTTTATTGTCAAGAAGAGCTTTTATGAAAGATTGTAAAATTATTGTAATATGTAAATTTTTTAAAGTTATGTCATGAAAAGAAAGAAATAAAATTATCAAATAAGTAAATGACATTTTAAATATTTTGATACTTTCAAAAAACTTTTCAACCTCTATTTTCAAAAACTCAAAATTTGAGTTTTTGTTAGTAGAGATAAAATGACTTTTTTAGAGCTATTAAAATGAGCTTTTATGAAGGCAAAATAGCCAATTTAGTAATGTTTTAACTTTTAAAATAATTGTTGTTAGTGGTGCTGTAAAAATAATCAGTTGTGAAGATAATCAATTAAATGTTTGGTAAAATTTATTTTTAAAAGTATTTTGAATTTTAAAAGTAGTCTTATATACTTGGTAAATCTTATTATTAATTTGTTGTAAAAATGTAAATGACTGCATTAAATATAATATTAGAATAAAATTTATTTAAATATGTACAATCGTGTATATGATTTTTTTTTGGTGTACGTATAGTAGTTGATAACTAAAATAAAAATTCTATATTCTTAATTTTATTTTTTATTTTTATTATATGAATATAATTAATGATGATAATAATAATAATTTTTTTTAAAGTTGATAATTTTATTTCTTAATTAATAAGCACAATTGTAGATTTGTATCATATATGTGATATATAACAGGAAAATATATTGGTTAGATTCATGGCCAACTAAATTGTACCTGGAAGCTGCTAAGACACGACTCTACTACGATAACAGATATTTAGCAAAACAGGACCCTTGATTTGTTCTCGAGTATTAATAACCTTAACAACTATGCGGTGATCTTCCAATAACGATTAACATTTTCAACATCATATTTAATGACGAATTGCTTTAACACCAAAAAAACGAAGAAAATGAGACCGGACCGGATCGATACACTTTACCTTATATTAGTCTATAAATACGTGACATTTTAGTATACGTGTACTCGACTCGAATCATGGAGGGAGATAAGATTCATATAAAATAATAAACCACTTTAACTCATGGTGAAATATGATCTTTTTTTTCAGAATCATTTGGTTATGTAGTTTAATGACAATTCAATTTCCCTTTTCCACTCGACTGTTGTGTGCACAAATTAAACACGTTATTCCAAACAATTATTAATAATCCCTTAAGATGCCATGGAGAGTAGGCTTGCTGTATTAGTGATAACATTCCAATTTAATTATTACTTCATTTTTCCAACAATGTTAATTCAATAAGGAAGCTGCTTGAGGGAATTTATGCTATTTATATATCAAGCAACAACCATATATATATATATATATATATAGGATACTTAATGCACACAAATTTCTTCCTAAATTGATTTCATATTAATCACAAACGATTAATTGTCGGCTATTTTAGTTATGGTTGCTAACTTATTAATTACAGAAAATCTCTCTCTCTCTTACTTTTTTCCCTCTTTTTTCCTTTCTTACACGCCAACATTCAAGCTTCATAAAATGATTTCCACACCCCTACCAAAAAACTAGTTCTAATATGCTATATACTCGCAAATTCACATATGTGCTGGTTTTAATAAACAAGTTATTGAATCGACATGTTAATTCTTTACTGGTTGCTTCATCAGATAAATAATGAATTCATGATGGGGAAATTGTATTATATTTTTGGTGCAGTTTTATCAGACTTCTTTTGATTTTTATACCAGTACATTACGCCAGACGCGAATTCCTTCTGGAAGCAAAATCAGAATTACTAAATTCAATTACGATACCCATGCCGACAGATGCAGCAAATAAAGGAAATAATTGAAACCATAATTCTTTAATGCAACCACTTTCAGAATATTCAAGCGTAGTTGTCTATCATAATAATAAAGCAATCCATCATCCTTGATTACTATATTTTGTGGGATTAAAAATCAAATCATAATCTTAGTATTAAAGACTCGTACCAAACGTGCACCAGCAAAAAATGATTAATCATTTAATTATACCACAAATTAGTAGATGATGAAAATAGATATTTATTATAGGATAATTGTCAAGTACTCATGTAATTTTTTTTTGATTTATCACTTCACCAAAAAAAATTCTGGCAGCAGCTCAAACCACACCAGCCTTTGTTTAAAATAATAATAATAATAATTTACCACCAAATCATTAGCACCATAATGAAATGACGATGCCAGAAGAGCATTTAAGGCATTTCATAATCTAGTTTCTTTAGCCCAAATGAAATCATTTTAATAATAGAGAAATTACCAATTTTCCATCTAAATTTTACTGAGTTCAATTCATCACCCAGGAATTATGACAGTAGCTAAAAACAACCAAAATTTTATGTTTTTATCAATTACCACCGAATCATTAACATCATTAATGAAATGCTAACGTTACAGGAGTATTTAAGATAGTTTATTAATTGAATTTCTTTAGGTCAAAACAACACTATTTTAACAATACGGCTTCCATGAAGACATCTGGTGTCCATTCAATTTCCCTTTTAATTTCAATTTATTCTTATTGATAAAACTATTCATTAATTTTATTTGTTTAATTTATCTTGTACCTGTTCAATTTTTTTAGTTTAAATTTATTCGAATTAATAAATCTATTAATTTCATGACTCAATTATTTTTATTTATTCTGGGTGCAATTTTTTAAACAATTGTTTTTGTAACTTTTTTTTCCATTTCATAGGGTAGAAATATATATTTAACGCACTTACATAGCTCTAACGACAAGTATACTTCTAAATATTTAGAAGAACATTAACCTCCACAATACACATTGAGTATTCAAATTCTTTGTGACATTAAGAATAATGCGAGGAGATGTCAACCACTAGATCGGTGACTAATTTGCAAAAAATAAAAATAAAATGCTCATTATTGCAAATAACATAATGTCGATGGCCGTGATCGGATATATTTTCACTCATTTTATTCACTATAGCAATATATAAGGAGTGATGATATTTCCGCCCTGCAAATTCTGTAAATCCACCCCACTTTTAGAAAATAATTACAAAATATTCTCATTATTTTTAAAATTTTGAAATAAAGAAGAATTTAGAAGAATTAATCAATTAAATCTATCTTAATTTATTTTGTTGTGACTTAAATTTTTATTCTATTTGACTAATAAGATTACTTTAAACTAAATTTGAATTGAATATTTTATCCTTAAAGGGTAAAAATACCAAAAATTTAATTTAACTTCAACAATTTTTTTTAATTTTATACAAAATTTATTGTTTCTAAATAGTTAATTTTACTTTATTAGTATGATTATTAATTTTTAATTAAAATAAAATAATTTCTTTACAAGAAAATACTCATTAAATTATTAGGCTATGAAAATTATGTCATTTACATGTAAAATATTGAACATTATTAGACTTCATTTAAAAAGTTAGATTATGAATAAAAAAATTAAGTACTTAAAGTATTAAATACAAGAACAAATTTTTTTTGGTAAGTGGGTCATTTTTTGTCATAAAACAAAATAATTAAACAGAACTTATATTAAAGCCATTTTCACAGTAAAAAAAAAAATTAAGTAAGAAAAAAAAGAATAATTTAATTGATTAATTACATAATTTTTTTATTTGTATTTATTAGAAAAAATGTATATTTATTGTAAATATTTTTTTATAAGTGAGGTGGATTTACATAAATAATGGGGTGGAAGTATCCCCACCCATATACAAGAGATAAATGAAAAAATTAATAATAATAGACTCAAAAAAATTGAAAAAATGGATCTATGTTCAACCAATCACACCTACCAAAAAAGAGTCTTTAGAATCGTTTAATTTAGAAAATCATCTTCGACTATATCATCATGGCATAATGATCTTAATTCTGTTATGTTCGTAGATTATATAATAGTCCTGATGATTGAGAAAGGATCCTCAATAGATGATTCTTAACCATCAAATATATATTGATCGCCTAATAAGAAACATGGGTTTATATACTGATCAAACATTACACAGATCATATTCTTTTGAGACTTTAATTACTAAGCCTGAGAGTTGACTATCTCCTTGGAGAAGGAAGCGCTCAGAAGCTTATAAACTCCTCCCCACCAACTTAAGATGTCTAGAGTACAGAAGTTTTTAAGTTCTAATTAGAAGATGGAAAATAAAAAAGGAGATTTATTTATAGAGGATCGAACCAGTACATATACATAACATAACATAATATAAAATATATAGATGTCCTTTTAATTTACACTTCTTGTTCTTCTTCTAAGAAGAGCGTTAACTTTCTTCTGCTTAAGCTAAAAACAAGTTCAGTAGTAGAGCTAGCTAGCTCATCAAAGGCCTAATTTTAAAAAACCCCACAAAAACGTAAACATAATAAAAAACAGGAACAAAAAGAAAGAAACCCTAATTAATTTAAGCAGTTGATACTTGAGCTCCTATCTAAAAGAACCCAACAGTACTATCCGCTAATGACATGTTAATCAGGTCATCATCATCATGACCCTGATGAGCTGCAGCAACATCATCAAACAGCCATTTCTCTAGCAATGTGAGAGGGACTTGATGATGATGATGATGACAACTCTCCAATTTAGGCTTGCTTTCATCCTGAAACAGGCTAGTCTCCGAGGTCAAGTTCGCCGTCGTCTCAGACTGAGAGGCATCAGAGTTGGAAGAGTTGAAGCTAAACAGCGAGTCAAAACCCTCTGGTGTGGTTGCACTGAGCGCCCCTTCGCTTGAAATATTGGACCCGGACCCCGCCGCCGACGCATATGCCGTGTTGGTGAATGAATCCTGAGTGGTTTCAGAAATTTTTGGTGGGTTTTTCATCCAGTTTTGGAGCAACCGAGATATGTTTTCAGCATTTGATGCATATGGTGTGTTGTTGTAAGTAGTACTACTCATTGGCTTCAAGTTTGATTGATCAGGTGATAATAACAAATTAGCAGGGGAGGTAGTGCTTGTCTTGTCAAGGGACAAGGCTTCACAAAGGGCTTGTTTAGCCATGTGTATGTCTGTTTGGAGCCTTCTCTCCCACTGACCCTTGTTGGAAGCTTGTTGTGAAGTAGATGAAAATCCATCTTGATTATTTTGTCCTCCATCGCTCCCTGTTTGGAGCTTTTTCAGCTTCTTTTTCAAGTGGGTGTTCCAATAATTTTTTATGTCGTTGTCTGTCCTCTGTGGAAGATATGAAGCTATGGCTGCCCATCTGCTCATCCAATATTTTTTAAAAATAAATTAGAAATTAAAATAATATAAACTCCCCTATTAGGAAATTAGGATTTACAAATTTTATTCGTAGACCATGCCTAGATTTGGAAACCAAAATGGTCTTGATTTGTTTAATATTTTATTACCTGTTGCCTAAAAGAGCTTGGAGGTGGATGATCATTTTTTCTTCATGATCAGTGAAGTTACCGCGCTTGATTCCCGGCCGGAGATAATTTGTCCACCGGAGTCTGCAGCTCTTACTGCATCGAAGCAAGCCTTGGGATAAATAAAAAATAAAAAGGGTCAATATTCAATTAAAAAAAGAAAATATCACCGAAGAAGACGCTTGCTGCCGAATAATAACTACACCAATTTAATGAGCTAACCAACCGAAACCTAAAAGGAAAAGTTAAAAAAGATTAAAAAAGAGGGGGGAAAAAGAAACCTGTGTTAGTAGGAACCGATCTCCAATTTCCAGGACCATGTTCCTGAATATAAGAGACCAAGATGATGTCTTCTTCAGGTGTCCATGGCCCTTTCTTGACACCAATCTTGTCGCAGCAAGGCGGTCTCCCCATAACTTTCACTGGCTTCTCTCAAGACTATGAAATTAAGATTGATTTTCAGGATTGCTGGTGCTAATTCTGTGATCTATTTCCTTTTCTTTGACTTGGTTGGCTTTGGTTTATTCTTGATTTGTTCAACAGATATGGATGCTGAGCCTGAGACAGGCATCCAGTGTGTATAAATAGAGAGACTGAGGGAGTTGTTTACGCTGACCGTAGAGAGGGTAAAAGGGGATTGATTGCTTACGAAAAAGAGTCAATACGGACAGCGAAGAGCATTTACTCATTCCTTGCAAAAAGTCAGCTTTGCTTGGACCCTTCTCTCTTTCTCTCTCTGTGCGCCTCACAATACCGTGTGACATTCAATATGGGCATTTGTGTGGAGGTGGCATTGCACCGAAAACAGAAACAGAAATCACTAAAAAGGAAAAATAAATAAATAATTTACTCGTCCCCATTTTTTGTCTTTTTTTTTTTGGATAAGACTCTTGTCCTTTGTTTTTTTATGGCTTTGTGGCAAGTAAATCGGTTTTCGGCAGACATTTTTTGGGCTTCTTCTCACGGTGTGAAAACTTATTGCGAACGATTCTAAACCTCATATCCTCGTGTCGTGTGCACGATTTTGACGCTAACTGTAACAAAGAAACCATCCCACAAAGTGTAGGACATGTATCTCCTAGTAAACCCAACCCGATTTTTTCATAAAACTACTTTTTTAATTATTTTGTGTACGGTATACGAGGGGAATGACATATGAGGTAAAGTGGTGCTCTTTTTTTTACTAATATTGTCGGTACGATTAATTTATAGTTTTAATATTATTTACATAGAGTCATAACTTATATCACTTATTCTAATTATCCTTATATGATGGATATTGACGCTCATTAAATTGTTTTTTTTAAGTATATATTAAGTAAAATGTGGGGGTGTTATATTATACAGGGGCTATATTATAGTCACTCTCATTGTAGACATCAAATGGGTATTCATATAAAGAATTCACTACTTTCAAAGTAATTTATATCGTTGTTCAAGTAACCACATATTTGAAACAGACTTTATGAAATATGTGATAATATTCAAATTTTCATTTATTGATCTTGTATATTTCAATAATAAATACTTAAATAGCATTTAATTTTACTCTTTTCTTTTTCTTTGAATATTGTATGCATGACTCTTACTAGATTATACAACTGTGACCCCTCATGTCGTGTATGTTGATATTAGTGATATTGTATCAAAGATTATAAACATCTGGGACTTCTCGTGTCATATACATTGATCTTCTAGAGTGCTGTTTTATGCTTTTATGAAAACTTGAACCCTTACTCATATTTGAGTTCGAGGGTTCTCCCACTAAAGTAAAGGCTCATTAATATGAGTAGTTTTTCAGAATCTAATTTTAAGAATCAGTTTCATAATTAATTTCATATATATTTTCATATATATTATAAAAATCTAAACTTATTCTTGTTAATTAGGAAATAAAGTTATTAACTTAAAGAGATTATAAATATTAACAACTATATTAAGATAATAAAATAAAAATAAAATTAATAACACAAATATTTATTTTAATTATCAATTATTATTATTATATATACAAAATAAAAAATAGTTTAAATACACGTTTCTACGTGTGTAAATAAATTTTATTAAACATTATATTTAATTCAGTTTTTTACATTCTTATAGTAGTTTAACAGAAAATTTTATCAAATATATAAGATTACTTTTAAAATTCCCAACATATCTAAAAACAAATGTTACCAAACGTTTACCTAATTCTCATCATAGCTGATTATTCGAGCACAATTAACAACAGTTATTTTAAAAATTATAGCATTACCAAGCTGACCATTATTCAGTTATGTTTAAGATCAATGAATATGAATTTGTTTGTAAAGTTTTAAGTTAAAATTTAAATAACCCATGTCTTATTATTTATTTATGTCTTTAGATCGTACAATTACCTTATAATTATGTATATTGTAATTTCTCCAAAAGTTAAAAAAAGAAAAAGAAAAATGGTTAGCAGCCTCAAAGTTTGTTGTCACATTTTTTCTCCTATGTATTATATTTAATATGTTATAGCAGAAATGTGTAACAAAAAACTTAGGGTCTTCATCCAACTAGTGCGTTAAGTAATCTAAGGCCATTGTAACATATAACCGTTATATAATAGTTTTATTAACTATCTTTTTCGTTTGTAGATAAAAATTTCTTACAAATATTGTTAATAATTTCTTTAATTACTTCTTTTTAAATATCAGTTAGTTCAATTAGTAAAATCTCTTTAAATACAAATGAACTTCCATTAAATTATAACGGAAAAAAAAATCTCCTCAAAATTTTTTTTTTTACATGCACTTGTCAAATTATTCCCAGCATATAGTACATATCGCAATTGTGGGCATCATCATTGCTCACTTTTCATTCCTCATTTCTCCAGTACTTTCGTTCGTGAAGGTGAAAAAATTACCCATAAAAAGAATTCACTGATCGATGCGGTGTAAACAACGGTTAATCGAGAGGGAAAGGTGAAAGCGACAAACAATGGGGTTTACTTCTCTCTTGTCTTGTGTGTGCTAAATGGATATGAGGATTTAAGGTTAGCTAATGTCAACCATGGCTGGCAGCCTTGAGCCTGCTCATTAATGCTTTGACGGTTGTGTATATGCTTATCAGTTCACAACGAATTAGTCAATTAGGTTATTTGTTAATTATCTTAAATAAATAACATTAAAGAAAAGAAGGTAATAATAGTATCCATATGCAATTTGCATGCCCTACACAATTTATTTTGAGAGAGAGGACTCCTTAAAGTACAATTTTCAACTTCCAAGAGAGCCCGTTCCAATGCGATATTGAAAAAAAAATATTGTACCTTAATATTGAATTTCCGGTAGAGTTAGATGCGATGATTGGTTGTAAATGAATAAGAATTATGGTTATGTGGCCCTCTTTTTTTTTTTTTTTAATCTACAAGAATACTACAAGATCCATCATTATTAGGTACAAACGTTCTTATTTTTTAAAGTATAAATTTGAGATTTTTTTAATATTATGAAAAATTTTAAATTTAATTTTAATTTTAATTTTAAAAAATAAAAATACCTAAATTAGAGAAAAATTGTAATAACTTCCACTAATGGCTAGCCCTTTTCTTTAATAAAAAATTGGCACAACTAGCTGGCGTATATTAAATGGACAGCAGTCAAATCAACGGGATTATATAACCATTTGACTCTCTATATCACTGCATGCATGTGAATATTTTGATGGGAGAAAATGTTATTGCGAAGTACATCCTTCGTGAATTTTGAACCACAGAAAAACCTTAAATAATTATGCATGATACGCCAAAATTTTGAATCACTTAATGATGTGTACTAATGTATTTTATTTCATGTATTATTATTTGGTATGACCGATAGAATGTTATTGAATTACTAATAGAATTTTATTAAATTATTGTATGAATGATATAATAGGTGTAATTACAACTGAATAATATAGTTACAATGACATCTAGCATATCATATTTCTCTATCAATTAAACCCCAAAGTCTTTATTGAGATAACCATGATTAATTAATCAGCACCAAATTATCAACTCAAAAGCTCACATCATTTGACCAGCTAAACTAAGCACAAGTTGATCAGTATTTATTTTCGGAAATTATAAAGATTGGAATTGAAAATTCTAGTATGTCTGTGTGAATTTTACTTGACGTTTGGCACCCTCATTTAATATAATAAGTCTATTAGATAGCCTGTTGTATTTTATGCTTTCGCTGGTACCCTCTATTCGTCTCAATTTTCCTACTATGATATCACAATCTATTTTAGTTTACGATTTCGTTATTATGGCCCTGTTGAGTTAAAATCCTAATTCCACCATCAGATGGCAAACCAGATGTTAATTTTCGCCCTCTCCAGATTTTTGTTCGAATCATGCCACTCTTTGAAATAAGATACACGTGTTATCTTCTTGAATTTTTGAAGGTGACAGCGATCATATATATGCTGTAAGCATAGAGGGAAGAAGAAGTCGGCGAAACGATCTCCGATTCTTAGCATACGTGGGATCTGATGACTAGGTGTTAATTTAGATTTTTGCGACGGGTTGGGACAAGTGTACGGTCAGTGATGCATGTATGTGTGAGTAAGAGAGAGAGTAAAAGTAACAATACATGTGTTTCGGAGCCAGGACCCATCGATATTGAATATCGAAAGTGATAGACTATGAGCTTAACGTTTGCCTCGAAAGGATCCCATCGAGTAAAGAGCCCTTTGATTTCCATCACTTTCTCCAGCTCTTTCTCTAAGCAATCTTACTGGAGGGATATTAATGGTGGATTTGACTCTCGGGAGGACAATCTTTGAGTAGTGTTCGTCGTTTAATTATTCTTTATCATATGGGGTTGGATACAAATAAACATACAAACTTCCGAAAGTTACGTAGAAAGTATATCAGCAAAGACTGTATTCTCAATCTGAAATCAAAATTGGGTACATATGAATACAATTACCAAAACTGCATACGCTGGGGATTGAATACTGCTTTAAAAGATTGTAAGAGAAAGAAAAAGTCTTCCGGCCGGTGACTGGGCTCTTCTCATCCATGTCCTGCAATGGACACCCAGCAACATGACGCTCATTAATTATAGCGTATAATACAATTTTGCTATACCAAAATTTTGTAAAATATCACACATATAATTAATGAATAAGGACAGCAAAGCAATATGTATAAAGCTTCTAAAACTTAAAACAAATAAAAACAAATTAAAGACTCCAGAGTAGCAAATGTGAAGTGGTAGACTTTCTGCGATGCTGGATTATTTAATAAACACTTTTGACTATTTCTCTACTTAAAAGTGTGACCATTTATTGGCAGGGAAGACGATGAGGACACCTCCATAAACAGACAAGGATGGCGCCACGCGTCATGAACAAAGTCTCTTAGTGTTTATTGCTCAAGAAATATAGTGATATGGGTGCGGATCAATCTTTGATCATTTTTGAATTGCATGCAAATCCTTTTGTCGAATTGGCAGGTGAGTACAAAATTCCTTTAGTTCTTGATTTTTTGTTTGCCCTTTTTTATTTGTCTTATGAAATGGCGTTTCACACTTTGGTTCAGCTTCTTGCTTTCACAAATTAGTGGGCATAAAGAAAATGACTATTCAAAAAATCAGGGACCCACTTTAATTCATAGTATGAAGTTCTGCCACCACACAAATATGGGATACTTATGAGTAATAAACATTATGTTTTTATATTTTAAGATACAAATTTGAGAACAGGTGATGTTCTCGAATTGTAATTTAATATCACATTATAATAAAATATTTACTGTAGAATTTATATTTTAAATCGTGCAGAAATTTACTCATTGAGAATAAATTTATATCCACCACACGAGAAAACACTTAATTGATAGAATGCTTTGGTGAGAATTTTATTGAATATTTTTTATATGGTTAATTCCATTTATATTTTACAACGAGAAGTCTAAATCTAAATTAGATTCTCTATCATCAACTTAAACATAAAGTGGCCGCCAGGAGTAGCAAAACAAAGGCGTGAAACATAAAGTGAATTATAGGGATGCAAGGAACTTTGTTAGGTAGTGCTTATAGGTATGGAGTATTTGTAAACAATAATGCGATCTTATCAAATAAAAACAAAATGGTGATGCAAAAGCTTGTTGCTACGCTATTTAAATTTAGAAAAGACAATCACACATTTAATTTCTTTGAAAGTAACAACTCAAATGCTCAACCATTTTTTCCTTTCACAGTATTTAAACTTATTTCCAAAGATAATATGTCACCGTTTTTATAAATATGATTGTCAAAAAGATGACATGCGACCGTTTTTATAAATCTCACATAATTGATTATGATGAAACAAATAAGTCCTAACACGTCTCGTTCAATCACAACAATAAAATTTTTAATTGATTGTAATGAGTCTGCATGGTTTTAAATCGTTTCAAGGAGTACTGCGGCGTGCATTAAATATTATTAATTGCTTGTATTTACCGAAATGTTTCAATGTTATGGAACAGTAACATGAATTAAGAAAATAAAGAAAATAAAAACATGTTTAAGAATCAAACGATGAAAATTCACTGTCCATTTCTCGGAAGAATGAAGTTATACAAATCGTAGAAGCAAGGATTCCACGTGTCAAGACAAGGACAACCCACATGGCAAGGGCGGCCGGTGCTTCAATTTAAATATGGATCCACGTGTCGAGAGGGAGAGGGGGCGAGCTTGTTAGGAGATCCTCAACACAACAGCACTTAACATGAAACCGCGGGAGATGGGGGGTTGGGGTGGATATCTAAGCGAAAGGTCACCAATCACCATCCTTCAAATGTGAGGCACGGCAGAATGTGGGCTTGGGCCCATCCTACAACTCAATCGCGACCAACCATTTGGCCGGCATTATTGCTGTTTTCATTGATCACCTTGTTACGTAAGTTAGGGCGCAGCCACAAAACGACTACAGAAGTATTTGAGTTCATGAGGGGATTCGCTTGCTTGCTTCTTCTTCTCCTCCTCCTCGAGAAGTGTTATGATAATGTTATCCAACGATTTCCTCATCATTTTTAACAAACGATTCCAAGATATGTGAACGGGCAATGATTTTTTTTTTTTTAAACAAGGAATAGATTTCATTCCATGCTTGTAATTTGTAATATATGCAACCAATGAAACTATATTTCACTTCACGAGGAGAGTGGTTTATTGACAGATATAATAATAATAGGGTCTTATGAAGAAATAGATACACAACTTGTTATATTTTAGACCTGATTAAACCTAGAGATTTTATATGTAGAAAGAGATTTATATTTTAGTGGAGAAAGACTACTATTAATTTAAATTATATGAAAAAAAAAATTCTCATTAGAGTTGAAGAATGAAAAGGAATATGATTAGGTAATAGGCATAGATTATATTATGATGATTTTCTTCGATTCATAAGTTAAATATAAATTTATGATGAAAAGTGATAAACAGTCATATGACTATTTGAGACATTTTAACAGTTAGCACTAACTAAAGTAGGCTTGGCAATTTAGTCTGACCCTATTTTTAGCTCGATTGATCCGACCCTAATTTTTAGGGATTTGGCCCAAATTTTCAAGTTTAGGGTTGGGTTAGGGCTAAGATTTTAAGGCCTGAACAAATTTAGGGTAAGGGTCGGGCTTAATGCCGACCCGACCCTATTTAAAAAAAAAAACTAACACAAGTTAACACACGCACACAACACATCCTCACAACATCACACATTGTGTGTTTTTAATTTAATTGCATTGTATTTTTATTTGTATAAGACATGAGTTTTTTTTTTTTATGTTGGGTTGTTGAATTGAATTGTGTATGACTAAAATTGTTGTGGAATTACATTGTGTGTTTTTAATTTAATTGTATTGTGTTTTTATTTATATAAGACATGAGTTTTTTATTTTTTATGTTGGGTTGTTGAATTGAATTGTGTATGGGTAAAATGGTTATGGAATTACATTGTGTGTTTTTAATCTAATTGCATTATGTGTTTTTCATGTTGGATTTTGGAATTGATTTGTGTGTGGGGTTGAAATAGTTGTGGAATTGGTTGAAATAGTTGTGGAAAGTGGATATAATTGTGTTTGAAATGATTGAGTAATTGACAAATTGGTTGAAATGGTGGTGGGAAATGAGAATTGAATTGTGGGGTTAACTATTTTCGGTAGGATTGGGTTGGGCCCGACCCGATATTGGCTTGATTCGAGTTGGGCCGAACTAAATAGTATTCGGATTTTTTTAGGGTTGGGTTTCAAATTTTTTTTGATCGAGTCGGGATGAGCTTGGCCAACCCCGAGCCCGACCCGACATTTTACCATTCCTAAACTGAAACAATGATCATAAACTTTTGAAACATTTTAAAAATTAAGACAATCAACTATAAGTTGAGGATTTGATACAAAAGACTAAAGGAAAATTACCCATATTGTATTCCTTTTCCTTAAATTCGTCTGGTCCACGATTAAAATGATTGTCCTTGATTGAGTGACAATGATCTTACTCATTGAGCAAAATGAACTAAACCCTAGAAATGTAAATTCTTTAGCTGGTCCAATAGCTAAATTTACTTTGATAATTGCACATAAAACAAACGACATAATAAAGCCGACACGTTAATTCCACGTGATAGTGTTAGATTTTAGTAATGTCATTTGGGTCCGCCTAAGTGAAATTTCATCCAGCACCCCATATTCGATGTTATTTATATTATATTCATGAATATTATAAAACTTTCTGATTAGGAAAATTGCGTTTAACCCTTTACACTCAATGTTATTTTATTAAAACCCTAGAGTACGGATTCGCCCCCTAAAATTTTAAATTCTCAAAATAACCTCATTTAATTAAATTTTTTAATTATTATTAATTGAATTATAATTATTATTATTATTATTATTTTATTATAATCATAAATATATTTATATTTTTTAAATAGATTATTGTTATTATTAATAACAAGAATAAAAAGTATTACAATTAATTAATCTATTAACAATAATTAATAATAAATTTTATTAAATTTTAATAATAATAATTAACGATAATTATTATTAATAATTAATTTTTGAATAATAACAACAATAATAATGAAAATAAAAAATAATAATTATAATAAAAATTAATTAAGGATTTTATAGCAATTGGTTTACTTTAACTCATTCTGATTTTTTTCTAAAATAAAATAAACACATAAATGGTAATACAGTTTATTCTAATTACGATTTCTTCAGTTCAAGTAAATAAATTATAATATTATTTTATTTATTTATTTATTTTTCTCTAAAACGTTTTCTAGAGAGAGAGTGTGTGTGTCAGTGTGTGTGTGTGTGGATTGTTTTAACTTTTGAAAATAAACATGTTTTGTAAAATCTTACAATAGAATAAGATGTAGATCAATTTTAACTCGATGAAAATATATTGGTTGTTAGAAAAAAAAAGGTAAATTAAAAATAAATATTTGAGAAAATATATTATTAAATAATAATAATAATTTTAATTTATTCACTTAAACTGAAGAAATCGTAATTAGAATGAGTTGTATTATCATTTATGTGTTTATTTTGTCTTAGAATTAAAATCAGAATGAGTTAAATTATAACCAATTGTTATAAAATCCTTAATTAATTTTTATCATAATTTTTATTTTGTATTTTAATTATTGTTATTATTATTAAAAAATTAATTATTATTAATAATTATCGTTAATTATTATTATTATTATTAACAATTTAATAAAAAATTATTATTAATTATTGTCAATAGATTAATTAATTGTAATACTTTTTATTCTTGTTATTAATAATAAAAATAATCTATTTAAAAAATATAAATATATTTATGATTATAATAAAATAATAATTATAATTATAATTCAATTAATAATAATTAAATTGTTTAATTAAATGAGGTTATTTTGAGAATTAAAAATTATAGAGGGCGAATTCGTACTCTAGAGTCTCAATAAAATAAAATTGAGTGTAAGGGGTTAAACGAAATTTTTTAAATCTGAAAGTTTTATAATATAAATAACATCGAATGGAAGAAATTTCACAATCAGACCGTAAGTTACATTAAATGTAACTTAGGCGGACCCATGCCATTTATGTTCTTACAATCCCTTAGAATTTTGGGCATGTATAGTTGGTTGCCTTCTCCTCTCATTGGAGAAATATCACCAATAGTTGTCATCTTTTCTTATCATATTTAAGGAAAATATTAAGTAGTTGGTAATCAATAATTAATTTATTTTTTCCACGAACTAATTCAGATCGTTTTTCAACATATAAACCTTGACAAGCCCAATTTGAATCCAATGAAATTCACTCGCATTCCATTGCAAAATGCTTTTATTAAAAAAAAAAGCTTAAATTCTTGTACACACAACTATATATGTGAGAAAGTAAAAGAACATGTGACCCATATCGCAACACTTCATCTCTACTGTGCAATTTTGTGTTTGGTATTGATTCTCAATCAATCTTTGAAAGAAATAAAAATGAAACAACACCAACTTTGATACACTCATTATGAGATGTTATACCACTTTAACTTACCAAATAGAGTTCCAACACGTTGAAATTCATTGCGTCTAGTTTCTAAAAACAATATAGTTCTATAGATCTAGGTCTTATTCGACCTGAAAAAAAAAAAAAAAAAGGGCCAAAGAATGGAAAGGAAAATCTTAAAGAAGCAATCATCGTTTTTTCATGTCACGAAATTTAACAATGTTTTTGACGGTGCAACAGCTATCCTCTTTTGATGGTGCATTTATTTGTACCTGTTTCAATTTCTACAAGGTTCCTAATTGAATTTTGTATAACACGTGGAACTATACTTTGCAAACATATAAACATGAAAAAGCTAGATACATATCATTATTAAAATTTTATTGTGGCACACGAAGGGGCCAGTTTGGCATCACGGTCGAGATTAGAATTGATAGGATATGATTGTAATAAATCGAATTATGTTTGGTGTAGTACGTTATTAACTTAGAATGCACATATAATTTTTATTTTAAATATAATTATAAATTGAATAACCTATTATTTTTTTTATATGATATATATTTTGTGCTATTTTACTTAAACATTTATACAAATAAAAATCACATCTCTTATTTTTAGAGAGCAAGATTAAAACCCTAATAATTTAATAATCTAATCAATTCAATTAGTTATCTCAACTTTTTTTATAGAGCCACTAGCCAGGTTGGAGATTTCATTATTATCCTTAAGAGCGACTGTTGCCGTCACTCCGCTATTCTTCTTTATAGTTGCATGACTTTGAATATGAACTGTAGAGAGAAAGTCAAATTTTTGTACGAGAAGGGACAAGTAATTATGTTATAACTAGAAAATAGAACCGCGCTTCACGCGGCTTTGAAAAAAATTCTTTTTTTTTTTACTTTACACTTGATGAAACTGATAAAAAATATAAATTGATTTTTTTTAAGATGAGGCAGCCTTATAAAAAACAAAAAACTAATATTAGCCAGCAATACAAATAAAGAAGCAACGCAAAATAAAGAATAAAATGAGAGAATATATTATAGAGTAATTTTATTAATTCCAATTGTGTGTGTACAAGACAAAAAGATGAGCTCTCCTTTTATAGTTACATAATCACTCCATGAAATTAATGAAAAATTATGGATAATAATTTTTCGTGAGATAATGAGAGTTATAGAGAATCTAAATGTTGCTA
Source organism: Citrus trifoliata (assembly GCA_018350135.1). Taxonomy (NCBI): domain Eukaryota; kingdom Viridiplantae; phylum Streptophyta; class Magnoliopsida; order Sapindales; family Rutaceae; genus Citrus; species Citrus trifoliata. The sequence continues at coordinate 7,851,772 of CM031386.1, read as the reverse complement.
ATGAAAGATAGTGGGAAAACTAAGAGATATATGGTATGAATAGTGGGAAAACTAAAAGATATATGTTATGAACATCTACATTTATTGTAATAAATTCATAACACTATTATAAGAAGATGAAAAGCTAAATCTAAAAGAAAATTTCTTTATTTATTAGATAATACAGAATATACAAATATGAGAAATGGTGATACCACATCACCTCCTCAAGTCCCAACTTTATATATATATTGTATAAGTATCCTGAGCGCAGACTATCAACGTCAATCAATGTAAACAACTATTTCGTATGCGAGATTTAATAGACGTTCCATGGGTACCTTTAGATTTTGCATTTTCCGCTGTCACTCTAATGGAGGAGTAGTTTGCTTTGATCATGGAAGCTGATCCTAAAGATGTGGTTGATTTTGTTTTAGCAGCAAAATTGAAATCTTTTGAACTATTGTTGATATCCAAAACAAGATGCAAAGGGGGACCAGATGTTCAAAATTTAGCGTATTCCAAGAAATTGTAATGCAATTGCTTATGCCCTAATTAAAATAACTTTTTGCTAGCAGTGATACTTGTGTTTGGAAGGGGTCATTTTCTTGAATTATATATGTATTCACTTAGTTGATTTAACGAAAATAACTCTTTTTATTGAAAACAAAAAAATAATGTTAATGTAAGAGTAGTTTTAAACGGTAAGATGCGTCGACTAGGTTATTAACGCTGCAATTTATGTTGTACATGAAAATTCTGAAAAATTAAAGGTTTTAAAATTTTGACAAATAACTATGGATTTTTCAAATTTGTAGATTACTAAGGGTTCAACTATCTTGCAACAGTTGTAAGGTGCCACTAATTTTTGTCTTATATAACCTTAAATTTCATTTAACCTCTTATTTTCTTTCTTATTTATATTTTATTTTTAAGTTTATGTGCTTTAGCTAGTGATGTTTTAAAATGTAATTTTATTTTATTTAAAATTATTTATCTTTTTAAAAAGAATAAATATAATAATAAGCTTATGACTAAATAATATAAAATAAAATAAAATAAATGATATTAAAATTTTATTTTAAATAAAATAAATAATATTAAAAATGATATTATTTTAAGACACTATTATTTTTAATATTATTTAGTTTTTTAAAGAATAAATATAATTATAAGCCTATGACTAAATAAAAAATAATATTAATTTTTTAACACTTATTACTGATTATTTTATTTTATTTAACATTATTTAGTTTTATGAAAGAATAAATATAATAATAAGCCTATGACTAAATAATATTAAAAATGATATCTATTTTTAAGGCTCACTACTGATTATTTTATTTTATTTAATATTATTTATTTTTTTAAAGAATAAACATAATAATAAGCCTATGATTAAATAATATTAAATAAAACAAAAGTAAAAATATTAAAAATAATATTTATTTTAAGGCTCCCTACTGATTATTTTATTTTATTTAATCTTATTTAGTTTTTTGAAAGAATAAATATAATAATAAGCATATGACTAAATAATATTAAATAAAATGGAATAGATAATATTTATTTTTAATAAAATAAATAATATTAAAAATTTATTCTTTAAAAAAAATACAATATTAAAAATAAAATTTATTTTTTAATACTCACTACTAATTAAACAATAGAAATTGGAAACAATCTGCACTTATGTGTTAAAAGTTTCAACTTTTTAACTTGTTTATAGTTTTAATAAACAGTAGGAAGTGTAATGTTAATATTTAAATGGATAAATCCCTACCTTTGAAACTACATTTTCACTAAATCCAACGGTAAAAGATTGAGATCAAGAAAAGACAAAATATAATGGTATCTTGCAACTGTTGCAAGATAGCTGAGTCCGATTACTAAATAATAAAATAACTAATTTTAATACACTTTTTTTATTAAAAATATCTATAATATAACCCACAATAAAAGGCAGTGCAAAATTTAAAAAATCAACAAAGTATTTGTTAAAAAAGAAGTGAAGCGCCTTTGCCGAATAAAAAGGAAAATGTAATTTTGTAGCTGAAGTAGAAAAACAAGAACAAGGAAAAAGAAAAAACAATCAACATTGGGATTGAAAGAAATAGCACATCACAATTGAAAAAAAATAAAAGTTGCAGAATTGAAAAAAAGTACTGATTTTGTTTTTTTTTCTTGAATGGCGGTTGGTTAATGATTAAATAGAGAAAATTGGGTAGAATGTGGAGGAGAGGGGAAGAAGAATGTGAAAAATGGAATTACCATAATGCTTATAAATAAATTGGAAACAAGAAAAAAAGTAACTGGTCTAATCATAATAAGAGAGAAAGTTTAGGGTCCCATCATAAAAGACGAAAAGAGGGTATGGTGTACAATGGTGATACCACACCTTTGTCCGTTTATACGTCGTACGTTATATTTATAAGTCGTACGTTATATGAGACAAATTTCTGTATCGTGACAAGGACTCGACTCACAATAATTCATTCATGCAGCAGCTTGGGTTTCAACATTCTAACGAGAGACAACAAATCCTGAGCTTTCGAGGTGACCACTAGTCCGAGAGTTTTTCTCTACGAGTTACGCCTAGTATACAATTAGCTATTGAAAGTTTGAAACAACAGCCGCGTGAGAACCAGAGACACATTAGTGTCAGCGCGAAATGAAATTTTGGGTTTACAGACTTTTCATCTCTTATGTTTCTTGCTTCATAATTCTTTAACCCATTGGTTACAAATATTAAGTCTGTGCTTCAGGAATGCTGAACCAGTAATAGTTCAAATAATCAGAATGAAAAGAAAAAAAAGAAAAAAAAGGAGACTTCTGCTTCTGTCTGTTTTCACCATCATGATCAGATTCCATGCGCATAAAATGGGCTATCAAGTTTACCCTCTCCATTGGGTGCAGAAAAGAATCCATTAAAAAAGCTAAAGTAACTGTAGATTTACATCTTTGTTGACAAATTTTTTAATGTGATGCGACTCCTCTTTTTAAATTTACGCAAAAGTTCTTTCAAGGTATAAACTGCAGTCCCGAAATTTCAGAGATGCGTCATGAAGAAGAAAATCAAAGGACAGTTGAGAGAACTACACCCAGCTGGAAAGAAATTCCGCACTCAAACTGACTTCAGTCACTGGGTTCAAATGTCTCTTGCAAAAACTGGTAAAGCTCCTGTGCGACCATAGTGGGATACTCTTCTTGCGGCAAAAGAGCACCTGGAACCTCGACAAACTTAGTAACTCCTTTGGCTCCCTTGAGTGCTTCCATCTCAGCTTTTGACCTCCTCGGAGATCCTTCGGTTGACACAACTAGGAGTGGCAACTTTCCTTCCAAATCCGCAAAGAGTTGCAGGAACTCCTCTCGGGAGTTAACTGGGTCGAGAAGACCAGTCAAGAAAGCAGCTGGCACATAACGGGCTCCTTTCCGTTTTGTTAGTGCGTATCTGCTTTCGACGATGCCTGGAGTGACATTGTCAGGATTTGCATAAACATGGGATTTGTACTGGGATTGAATTGCCTTCTCATTGCTAACAAGCATGTTATACATCATCCAGCCTACACCAGGGGCCCTTAAGGTTCCTCTAAGCAGCCCGTATCTAGTGAAGTCATGAAAAATAAGCAAGAGAAATCACTTCATTAAACAATAACAGGATTCAAAAACTAAAAGTGTTATTGTCAGTTAAGTTTTCTTTAAAGAAAATTTAAAAGGTTTCTGAAGAACAAACCAACAGCACCAGCTGAGAGGGATCCCTATGAATGTTTTAAATTGTCATGGGACCTAGCTAAGTTGCATTAAAACAATCCAGATTCAGATTTACTGTTCCAAGGTCTCTATTTTGCATTGTCCTTCCAATCACATTTGAGTCCACAGACACGTCAATTGGTGATTGCTTCATTCTTTAATATTATTTTCAAGATGGAATACAACCATGAAACCTTGGATCTCTATACTGTTTCATCTCAGGTGAGTAGTCTGTAATCAAAAGTCTAGATCCTAAAACGGTAACAAATCTAAATTTAGTAGACCTCAGTATATATGAAGTTGCACCAAATTTACCATTAAAAGGACTTTTGACCATTTGAGCTCTCATTCAAGAGGCTATAGACAGCAAGGTGACTTGCTCTTAAGTATTCCTGACAACGTATAATCTTACCATTCAGCATACAATAACCAATCAAAGCATGCACAGCATTTTCGGTCAAGAAAAAAGCAGTCTATATCAAAGGTAAAATGACATTCACCATACCTTGTTTCCATGCTAGAATCTCGACCAAAAACAATTGGAAGTGGACCGGCCCAGGTGGGTGCAACGGCAGCTATGGCTGTGGGCTTCACCAAATTCTTTTTTGCAGCACGAACTGTTAATGTGGCAGCATGCCCTCCGCCAAAGATCACCAAATCACTTTCTGGTTTAATATGGAATATTATTAGCAAACACAGTACTTGAAAATTCCTTGACAATATTTAACACACGGAATTCACAGTAACAGAAACCCTGAAGGAGACAACATGCAAAATATTGTACATAGTTCACTGCAAAATACAACCATCCATAAACAAGAGGATGGTTGTGAGAAATATCTGCTTAGGGACCTCATGCAATGTCCAAAAGAAAACCGATGTCAGAACATGAGTCATAGTGAAACAGCGCTAAAAAAGCACACAGATACATTTGTTAAAAAGAATTCACCAGATTGTTAACATTTCAGCTTAAACAAAAAGTCCAAGAATTCAAAATTCTATAACATCAATGGCCCAAATTGAAATTAGTTTCCACATCTTAGTCGTATTGCTGTGCATGCCATCATAGTCATAGATCCTCAAACTCACAAACAGTCGACAAATGACCAAATTTCTGTTCTTTGAGCCCAAGGTGCTTGGTGTATGCTGCTTTTTTATGAAAAACTAATCATTACTAGAAATAAAGAAGTCCCAAGTGAAGTGATAAAGGAGAAACTGCATCAAGTCTTTTTTGAATCTCCATAAGGAGTAGAAGATTTAAAAAATCTCTAATCATATAGATATTCCCTAAAATTTCTACTAAAACAGCAGCCAACAAGATATAAGAGAGGTGGATAACAGTCCAAGTAAAGAAAATTTCTATTACTGAACAAGTGAAATATTATAGAGAATTAACCTACTGTATTTTCCTTTACCCAGGACATAAAGAAGAATGATAGGCCGTACGTCCAACAGTTTCGTACTTGCTTACATATGCACATACAAATTTCTAAAAATCAGAGAACTTTTCGTTCATCGAGGCAATCTCTTTCACTTAATTGGAACCGAATATTTATAAATACGAAATGGAGGTACAGCAGAGCAAGACATTTCTAGAAGAGTGAAAATTCCGCCGAAACAAGATCAACAGAAGACCAAAAACATCTCAAAAAATCAAAGACATAGTTATTAAGTAATCGTAGTATAAGAACTCAGGCATGTCCTTGACAAAATAAATAGCCATCAAAACACAAAGGGAGCATTATGATAAGGATGATCAGTGAAGTAATCAACAAATAATAGTAACTTCAGCTTTAACAACCTGATGAGCTTACAGGGCTATCGGGTGCATTGATTAAGTCAACCACGAATTTCTCCATCACATCAGCATTGTAATCCATCTTTGGTCTATCAGAGTAACCCAAACCAGGCCAATCAACAATAGTAGCACGCCAATTGACTTTGCCAACTCGTTGAACAATGTCTTGAGCCACCAATCTCCATTCTTCAACAGTGCTAACATCGGAAATGGTTGGTATCATAAGGATATTTTTAGAAGGGTCAGGGCTCTCTCGCTCATGTTTCTCATAATAGATAGTGATAGAATTTTCCTTGAATTTCCATTGCCAATTACCAGTCTGAAAAAAAATGAGACTGCTATGAGCCAAAACACCATAACCAAGACAGTACTAAAAAAATTCATAACCACTTGGCATCCATTGAAAAACAAATGAAATCATAAGTTGCAAATTAAACATCGTATTCTCGCTATTATTATTGTAGAAAGAGTTGTATTTAGAAAATAAGTTAAAGCTACAATAAAACAGTTCTGTATCACATAGAATTTTATACAAGTTCATCTAATTCTTTTACAGAAATTGAAAAAAAAGGTTCCATTAATGATCCCTTTAATTTTTTTTGGTCATATCATTAATCATCCAATCGGCACTTGAAGTGTTCTTAGCAACTACAAACGTACAATAACAGCCATTGATAAACACATAAAGACTACCATAGAAATGATTCAAAACCTATTCATATCACTTCAGTTGGTGGCCAACTTCTTTTAACATTTCAACTTTCATTGCTAAAATAAACGGGCTCATCTGAACAAAACAAAAAGAAAAGATTTCATTGTATATGATTGAAAAATTCAACCCACGTAAATTAAACAACTACTGAGATTTTCTCATCTATCAAAGCCGTTATTTTGTAATCATCAAAAAAATAATAACAAGAAAATAAGAACCTGTAAGCAAAATGATCTGACCTTTAATGGGGTTGACTGTTTTTCAACAACGGAGGTTGTAGAGTAATCGACAGAAGTTGAAGAAGATGCCTTGAGTGAAGTGGGTTTTAGAGAGTGAACATTTTGAGACAAAAAGGGTCTGTAAATTTTGCGGGAAAGAGTGAAAGATGAAGATGAAGAAATGGAGAATGTTGCAGAGAAAGCCATTGACGGGGAGACAATACAATACAAATGAGTGTAAATTATTAAGACAACACGGCTGATTTCGACTTGGAACCAGAACCACTTGACTGGGTTGAAAACTTGAATTCGCTGGTCTCAGTTGTTGCCAAGAAAAATATGAATTATAATTGGTCGTATTTACTTAATAAATAAAAAGAGGATGAGAATAAAATATATTAAATTCATATATTTTTAGTTAAAAAATGAGAATTTTTCTCATGGGAAGGTCGTGGAATTTTCATAATTTTACTTTTATTTTTAATTAAATTATTATTATTTTATTTTTATTCTGGTTAAAAATAATTAATAATTATAATAAAATAATAATTTAATTATAAAAAATAAATTTATAGAAAATTTTGTATTTATATATTATTCAATAAAAAATAAAAAATAACTTATAAAAAAATAAAAAATATAGTTTTTGTAACACTATCATCACTTTCTTTTTATTATGTCAAAATTAATGTATCTAATATTCATTATAGAAAAAAAGAATTTAACCAAGTAAGCTTGTAGTTTCCATTTCGTATCCACATGGCATATTTCTAGTGGCTCCCTAAAAGCACAGACAACAATAAACTGCCACGTTATCATCTTTGATGATAGATAAACTCATCTTTTCCCTCAATTGGCCTCCTCCTATCTACGCAAACAGACCCCAAAACTCTCAATACTACATCAGTTTTCAATCAAATAGAACCTGGAAGCACTCACTGAAGTCTGAACTGATAAAAATCAAACAACAGATAAAACCCAGCAAGGCAAATGCTATTCTTAACCGTCTGATAAGCTTAATACTTTGTCATTTACCCAGAAATGGACGGCCTCTTTGTCACCACCACTGCGACTGCCAGCTCTTTCTCTGCTAAAAATTTACTTTTTCATTCGGTGTCAAGCTCAAGAAGTAGAACAAAAGTAAGAATAAGAAGAAAAAACGTTTATTTCCCTCAAAGAAGTAAATTTTGTGTATTTGCAGCGAAAGAAGAGCCTAAGTTTGATCAATGGGACCTTATGGAGCTCAAGTTTGGCAAAATGCTTGGTGAAGACCCCAAACTCACCCTTGCCAAGGTTCCCTCTTTCCCTTTTGCTTGTTCCTTTTTCTTTTTAATTATTATGTTTACATGAATTTATGTTCATATGCATGTGAAGAGCTTTATACATACGTAATATGTACGCATGTATTCAATGTTGTGTTTAGATGCTTTATTTGGTTAATTATCTAATGGAGAAATTTCTGAGCTTGAACAGATTTAGTATTGATCTTGATTTTAGAGTAAGTTTTCATTAGGCAAAATTTGAAGATTTGTTGTCTGTTTGTTTTTTGGAATATGCAAATTGTTTTAAAACAAAGGAAGCATAGTAATATAGTAACATTTTGCTCTGAATTTCTAATGTTCAACTAGCCTTGTGAGTCTCTAGTTGTAATTTCAGTTTTGTTAACAAAAATGTATAATTATATGCATGTTAGAGGTATGCGTATACATTTATGCTTGTATTGATGCTGTGTTTTGATGTTTTACTACTGAAGATCAAGAAATGGGCAAATAAATCTTGAGTTGGAGAGTTGTACTGGTTTCACCCCATAACAAGCTCATTAACGAGCTGTGTTTGAATTTTTTTTTCCTTTTCCCCTTCAAATAATACGAATGCGTACTCCAAACTAAGCATACAAAATTTTTGTCATGAATTTCTGCATTCTACTATTGGATTTGAACTTGTGACTGATTTTCATTTACTGAAACTGACAACAATTTCATTTAAGTAAGCAGATTATGGGTAGAAAAGTGAATCCAGAAGCATCTTATCTTGAAATTGAAAAACAATTTTATAAGAATAAGGGCAAAATGCCAGAAATAAATGAGGTTCCCTTTGACGTGTCTGATGAAAAAAAACCATCATCAAGTTCATCAGATGGATTGAATTTGGTGCGGCCAGTTCCAAAGAAAGGAGTCAAATTCCAAGACTAGCGATAGGCCTCTTGAGCCCCAGATAAAGAAACCAAGCCCATCAGTTAAAAGAGCAATAGATAGAAGCAAGAGTAGCATCCCTAATGTTATCTTGAGAAAGCCGACTATGGTCAATGCGGATGATGTTGAAGATATGCCGTCAAGATTGAGGATGAAACCTAATTTGTCATTGAAAATGAAGAATGAGCAAGCAAAGGAGAAGTTTAGTGATATGACGCTCTTGAGAAGGCCAGAAGCAACAACTGTAAATGTAAATGATGATAAGAAAGCAGATATTTCTGGTTCTGCAGAGGCCAAATTTGCTGATGATGGTACTGGGGTGAAAACAAGAAATGCAGAAGGGGAAAATAATTATGTTGATTTCACACTATTGGAAAAGCCTTCAGCAATGACTGTGAAGGCAAATCTTGATGAGAAACAAGAACAATTAGGAGATGCGGAGACCAGAGTTAAGGGCCATGACAACGTCTTAGAGGAACCTACGCTAGAAGATAACTCTGTCATAGGTAATGCACAATACAGTCATGTTGCTTGAAAAAAGTTTCTATGGTTGGAATTGTCTGTGATATTTGTTGGTTCTGTAGGGTTTCCTTTTTTCCTGTGTTCATATTGCAACTCAACACCTGAATTTATCTTATTCGTCCTCTTCCTGTCTAAGCAAAAGCAGAAGAGCATTTTGCATAAAAAGGTTGAAACTGATATTGTGCTTGATCTTTCAAGGAATGCAGCAGCCTGAGCAGATTAAAATGATGTCCACTGAGGTTGAGACTTCTGCTAATGTGTCATCTGAAAGAAATTTGGTGGATTCCAGTGTGGAGATTGCTATGGAATCCTCACTGCCAAAAAAACCAAGGAGGTATCCGAATTGCTTTTCTAATTTTTCCATTATTCAGTTATTACCTTGGTAGATTGGATTTAATTAACAGGTTGTTTTGTTATAGATTAGACCAATCCATTAAAGAAAGAGAGGAGGCAATTGTCGTGAGTTCTGAGAGTACTCTGAATGATATCAAGCTTAATAATCTCTATTCTACATCACCTTTGCAGGTCAAAATACAATCCAATCCTGACCATTTGTATTCTTTTGCTGACAAACATTTTGTGATAATGCTGGCTGCATTATTGAATTGTAGGAACATGAAAGTGCAGATTGGGCAAGGGCTGAAAGTCTAGTTAAGACGGGAGAAAGAACACAAGTAGAGTTAATAAGTGCTAGCACCAGAGGTTTTGCTGTAAGTATGCTACCAAAAGCACTTAACAAGGTTTTTCTTTTTCTCTTCTTTACCATTTTCGTTGCAAAACTGAATGTCCATCTGGTGTTCTGAATATGATTTGATGTTGTGAAGGTATCTTTTGGCTCTTTGGTTGGATTTTTGCCTTACCGAAATCTTGCTACCAAGTGGAAGTTCTTAGCATTTGAATCATGGTTGAGAGGGAAGGGCTTAGACCCATCAATGTACAGGCAAAGTTTAGCAATCATTGGAAATCGTGATATGCAAAATAAGACTTCTACTCCTAACTCAAGTGTAGATTTGGAAAGCAATCAAGAAATTGAGGGAGAAATTTCCCCAGAAATGAAATTGGATGATCTTCTTAGAATATACGATCAAGAGAAACTGAAATTCTTGTTATCATTTGTTGGCCAGGTCTGAAAGATAAAGTTTGATGTTTGAATCTTACCCGGTTCTACATTGCGCATTGCTTAATTTTCATATTTGGGGAAAAAGAATGGTGAAAGCAATATTGATGAAAGTTCTCTTTGCAGAAAATCAATGTGAATGTTGTAATGGCTGACCAGAAATTCAGAAAACTTATTGTTTCTGTGAGACCAAAAGAAAGGGAAGAATTGGTCGAGAAAAAGAGAAGTCTCATGGTGAGAAGTTACCTTAGTTGTAATACTTCTCAAATGCTTTCTGTTCCTCATTTTTCTAATACTAACTCTAATGTTTTTGAAAATAATCTGTAATATCTTCACAGCATACACTCTATCTCTTCTTATACATTTAGGCTGTTATAGTTTAATAGTTGTACTTGTACTTATATTTAATTAATTAAGAGGCTATTAAACTTATCTTCTGGAAGTGAGATCCCTTTATATGAGTACCTCAAATATAGCTTAAGAGGGGAACTTTTCTGTTCATATCTCCCTCCCTTCCCACTCCCCACTTGCCAACACCCCCTTCCAAAATCAAATTCTTGAGTACTTTGGTTAAGTTGTATGTGAGATGTATGCAAAACCAGGTTTTCTTGATTTATTTTGTTCCCTTTATAATATGAAGTTTGTAGGATATATGTTGGAAATTGGCTTTTGAATGAACTAAAAATTCCTGGAAATATATTTTGAAAGAAAACATATAGACCATGAAATAAAAATCCTTCTCTGAATACTCAAATTGCTACCATTTTTATTGACTCATAGCTAGTTTCTGTTTGATATTTGAAGTCTGAGAACTTCTATGCCGTTCAATATTGCAGGCCAAACTTCGCATTGGAGATATAGTGAAGTGCTGCATTAAGAAGATAACTTATTTTGGTGTTTTTGTTGAGGTGAATTACATATTTGCCTTTTTTTTTTTTCAAATTTAAGTTTCTCATCTGTGTTGTTATCATAGAATTGCTATTGGAGTTGCATATATCTGCAGAAGTGATTCATTAGTAGTCTGTCATAAAGGACCTTGTTGATTTTAAGCTTCATCCTCCTGTTGATTTTCTAATAAGTTCAATTCCATGGAACCAAAGACTCTAATGTCTTAGAACCATTCCCTTTTAATTTACATTTGACTCAGCTACTTTGATACAGGTTGAAGGTGTGCCAGCTTTAATTCACCAGACCGAAGTGTCATGGGATGCCACTTTGGACCCGGCATCGTACTTCAAAATTGGGCAGGTATATCAGTTTAGTTTGTGGTTAAATTTTACTTCATTAAATATTTGCTTATTATGTACCCTGCCATACAGACTTGTTTACTAAAAGTGGTATGCCTAAATTCTGTTGATCCTCTTGCCCAATAATCATACTCTACATTTTCCCATGTTGTTTTGATGCTTTGCTTTTTATTTGAACTTGTTAGGACAATGTGCACGCTGGCCTCATTACTAGCTACCTCTTTTCAGATCTTGTTTCAGTTTTAAGGTAATTTTTCTGGTTTCAGGTTGTGGAGGCAAAAGTTCATCAACTAGATTTTGCACTTGAGCGCATTTTTCTGTCATTGAAGGAGATTACGGTATTTCACCTAACTTTTTCACTGTGCAAGTTTCTATTTATTTTCAGGAAATAACGTGATTAGATATTAAATTTATGTATCCTGTGGCAGCCGGATCCACTGACTGATGCCTTGGAGTCTGTGGTTGGTGGTCGTGATCCCTTGGATGGGAGATTGGAAGCTGCTCAAGCAGATACTGAGGTTTTTGTTTCTGCCCATGAATATGATGAGATTTTATGATAGAAACTAACATATCAGATTTCAATTTCCTATCTTTGTGCAATATGTGCATCTTTGCAAAATATAGGGTGCTCTTTAGAGGGTATATATATAAAATTTCTGTCTATTTCTGTTCTGTAATTGATACTGACAGTTTGTTTCCCAAATTTTCAGTGGGCTGATGTGGAATCTCTTATAAGAGAACTGCAAAAGGTGGATGGGATTGAGTCTGTATCAAAAGGCCGTTTCTTTGTAAGCCCTGGTTTAGCTCCGACATTTCAGGTGAAGACCCTAACAGCTAGAATCTAGCAGTGATGGATTTAATACTTCATGAAAAAGATTAAATAGAATTGTTCTTTGAAAACTTTCAACTTAAATGTTGCCAATGTTCTGCGAAAACTTGTCGAACCATTGAATTATATATTTTTGCAAATTGAATTGTTGCACCAAATCATGATATTGTGTGCATGTCTTCTACCAATAACCATGTGGACTGCCTTTCTGTTTGTTCCTGGTTTGGAAACACGGCCTGATTTTATTTAGAAGAATGAATTGTTTTCTTTTCACCTAAACAGTTTTACCTTTCAGTAAACGTTACTCTTTATTATTTTTTCATTTTTATCCTAAGAACCGGCGTCGAATTGTACAAGAGCAATGCAAGGTCCAGTGCTTGGCTCCACTTTTAACTATTATATTTAGTACATCCATTGTGGTGTTAGCTCTCTGACTGTACAATTCTTTATTGATGATATATGGGGGGAAAAAATGTCAGTCGCTCTGTAGTCTCCTATTTATTTTCTTTAGCCAGAATCAGTTGAATAAATTTTCTGCTTTCAACTTTCCTTATGGTGCAGGTTTACATGTCATCAATGTTCGAGAATCAGTACAAGTTACTTGCTCGATCAGGGAACAAAGTGCAAGAGGTGAAGATCTTCATAACTTAATCTGATGATATTATTATTGTTGTTAGTTTAGAAGATGTGGTGGTCACATCTATAATGCTAAAATTAGGTTCCCCTTCAATAAGAGTAGTATTGTGCAGCCTTTTTACTTAATATGGCTAAAATTTGGTGGACCTCTTTAATTTTCAGTAATGTCGAGGAAGTAAAGAAGTGAATGCTATAAAAGAATATAATCAATCCATTTTCTATTTTGGGCAGGTAATAGTGCAAGCATCCTTGGATAAAGAAGCAATGAAATCAACAATTTTATCTTGCACAAACAGAGTCGAATAGTATATTCTTGTTCGATGGTAGTTGTCAAATTGCTTCATTTTCGTTGTGTTGTAAGCCTCTACGGAAGACATCTCCACGACATTATCTCGAGAATGCAGGTGATCCTGGCAGGCGTCCAGACATATGATAAGAGGAAAAAGAAAGAAACGAATGAAAATCTTGTGCTACAAATTCCTTTTTACTTCATTCATCGGAGAGTTTTGACAGGGGATGGCGATCGACTGTTCATACAATAGCTACATTTTCCTTTTTAATTTTTTCATGTTGTTAAAAGTAAGTAGTAATGCTATAGTTGTTACGTGAGTGAAATGCATAAGCTATTAGATCATTTAGTAGTTATTACTGAGATTCTCTTGATATTGCCTTTATTTATTTTTATTTTGTTAATCTACAAACAAATAAAGAACTGGCTGGTGCCGATCGTGTTCTAAGGGATCAAAATTGGTAAATAATATGGGAAAATTTTAAATTGAGGGAAAAAATACCGGTCAGTAAATTTATCTGAATTCCTGAACGCGTAAGATTTTGTTTGTTATTTACCATTATTGACATCTTAATTACTGAAATGAAAATTCCAACACACAGTACAAGAAACAAATCGATGGGTCAATTTTTTGTATGGGTAATTTTTAAAAACCTCTTTTAAGGATTGGGCTTGTTGCAAGTAGATGGCGAGAATTTATTTATTTGTAAAACACTTTTTATTGTCAGTTAATTTTAACATTGACCGTTAGTTGACTGAGCAAAGATAATATTGCCCTTAACAACAGTTTGTAAACTGACATAACTAAAAAAATAATAAAATTATTGGCGCGAAAAGCCCAATTCCTATTTTTTGATAATTTTATCCTTATCAATTCTAAATATTTACAATATTATAGGTAAAAATTATGACTATTTCATTTTCAAGTTTTTAATTTTATCTTTCTTGTAGGAGCTTTAAAAAAATATCAATAATTTAAAGATAATTTTTTAATTTTATTTTTTTTAAGAACTTTAAGAAAATATTAATAATTTAAAGAGGGTAAAATAACCAATAATTTTAGTTTTTTTTAGTTAATTTCATTTATAAACTATTGTTAAGGGTAATATTATCTTTACACAGTCAATTAACGGTCAATATTAAAAGTAACTAACAATATGAAGTTTTTTACAAATAAACAGATTATCGCAATATACTTGCAACAAATTTAAATCTTAGGGAAGGTTTTTAAAAATTACATTTTTTTCGTATCCGTTAAAAAAAAAAAACTAAAAGACAAAAAGGTGTCGTGTCTTGTCTCAATGAAATGGGTCAACGTTAGTTTGACCACAACACCTGGGATAGAGAATATAAGATAGATCGGATGTTTAGATGAGCATGAATCATTAAATCCGAAATTTTCATGTCGTGGCGTGTTACGATGTTGAGTGTGACGAGCTCGAACACGAATTATGTGAATGTATTTTTACATTGACAAAGATACCCTCACTCTTTCCACGTTATTCCACCCACACAGTCCTCCTTGTTTCTATCTTTGCCTGCCTTTTCTTATACTTCAAGTGCCAGTTCAGACAAGAAGCTCACAAGCAACTGAAGCTTCTACTCATTGTCTATATTTGTCAGAAAATCTCCATCTCCTTTTCTTGCTTTGCTTTAAAGTTTATTTTTGTTTTATTCAATTAGATAGAGAGAGTGGTGGTGGTGGTGGTCCGGCAGATAAAGCAAGCAAAAATGGGTATGGGAACAAGCACTTTTATCATCAGATGGATCAACTTTCTCACTATGGTATGCGTTTCTTCTTTTAAAATTTATTACATTTCTGTTCATTTTACATTTGGTTTTTTGTCTCGCAAATTTCGTTCTTTGTTGCATTATCTAGTGACCCTTTTTTATGCATGCTCCATATCTTGATTTACTGTCAGTATCTTGTCAGCTGTGTTGTAATGGGTTTGTTTTCTGTTCCTTTGGTCATGTATTTTGCTACCGTTTTATTTGTCGTTTGGATTTCCGGCATTCGAGTTTGTTTGTTGTCTACTTGGTCCATTTCTGTACAATATTCTTATGCATTGATGATTTGTTAATGCTGTTTTTCTTTTTCTAGTTCTGTATTAGATTTTTTTTTTTTTGGGTAATATATTATAGCAAAATACAAGTTCTAAACCTCTATCTTGGTTTATTCTAAGGCAACATTTGATTCCCCCGCCGCTGACACCCCCCCCCCCCACCCCTCTTTCCGGGGCGCGTGAGTTACTTGATCTAGTGGGTTGTATTGTTTAATAGCTGTAACTTAAAAGAAATGGAAATGAGGGATTGGATTGTATCTTGCTCATTCTTGTGATTTCATGCTTATTTATATCTCTAATGTGCAGCTTTTAGCTCTAACTATTATAATTTTTGGGGTGTGGATGAGCACTCATCATGACAACTGTCGAAGGTCCCTCACTCTTCCTGTCCTAGGCCTTGGTGCATTGATCTTCATAATGTAAGATTTCAATTTTGAAATTAAGAATCCTTTTATGATATTATTGTATATGGTATTACTGATGCACGCTTCTGTTCTTTTGATTCTAGATCTATAATTGGATTCTTGGGAGCATTGAAGAACAACACTATCCTTTTGTGGATTGTATCCTTATTGTTCAAATGATCATTTTGCTTTTGAGTCATCCAAATCCGATCTTTAGCTGCAAAACACTTCCTTGACTTCTTACTTGCAGTATCTCATCATGTTGTGTCTTGTTCTGGTGGCAATTTTGGTATTCACAGTATTGGCGTAAGTATTTTTGCTGCAGTGTTGAAGTTTACTCTCACCCTAATTTTATTCTAGATACATGATAACATTTGTCTTGAACTATGTGTATCTGTCGAGGCCATAAGTGCTTTTGAACTCAAGTGCATATATTGTTGCTCCATTTTCTTCGTGAAATTGTGTATGTCTGATTTTCTGGTTTGTTGGAGGTTTATGATGCTTGTGAAAAATGGGGTGCCTCTGGCTGCAGATGCAGAGGGCTGTTTAAGTTGTATATCTTATAGTTCACAAAGCCTTTATGGGCGAAAATGTAACTGAGTAGCATCATGGTACAGTTGGAAATATCCTTTTATATATATGAACAGGGGGAAAGCTGAAAATATTATTATTTTCTCACAGATTGTTAGAACAGTATTTCTTCAAATTTAGTGTAGGGTATATAATAAGGATTGTGTAGCTAACTTGTTTCAAATTGAAGAAGAAGAAACCAATGATCATGTAGTTATTTCTCCATGGTTTCAATGACCTGAAGAGAAATATGATGGTTCACAAATGTATATCTTGAAAGTGCTATATGGCCTTAGGTTTCTTCTGTATGTCTCTTCAATCCCCAGCCGTTGTATGTTAAATAGCGATCAATGAACTAGCATGCTTTATTCGCTAGAGATGTAAGCTCCTGTTGATGATCCTCCCCATCTTAATTGAGTAATTGACTAGGCCGTGTTTTTATGTTTTGTTAATTTGAAAACAAATCTCTTGCATCCTTGTAACAAGTGATAATTTCCATTTGTTGTAGATTTATCATAACAAATAATGGATCAGGCCATAGTGTTGCTGGTTTGAGGTAAGACAATTTAATTCATTTAAAGAAAATTGTTGTCTCTGATTTTTTCTTTTGGTTAGGAAATTCCACTTCATATGTAGCTTTGACTCACATTGACAAGATAACAGCCACACATTTGTACTTGCCGGCAGATTGGGCTGTATCACCTAGTGATATACTGATATATAAATGAATAAGCCAGCACATGTTCAGTTATTTTTTTTTATTAGTCAGCTGGGATTGGTATGCTAACAACTGTTAACTTCTTATTGTTTTAGGTACAAGGAGTATCAACTTAAAGATTACAGTTCATGGTTTCTGAATCATGTAATGTTTCTTTCTCTATGATGTATGGTTCTAAGACAGAGAGTGGAATTTGATATCTACAGTTTGTTTGTACAATCCCCCTTCCCCCAGTCCCATGAGAGAGCCAGAGAGAAGTTTGTTATCCATTATTCTTAGATTTGTCTTGTTGCAGCTGAATAATCCTGAGAACTGGAAGCACTTGAAGAGCTGTCTTGTAAAATCTGAGGATTGCAATAATCTATCAAAAAAATATAAGGTCCATGTTCGACTTCAAGCTTTGTCTTTCTTATCTATCTCTGTTTTATAAGTTTCAATGTTTTTACTTGTTGATCACAGACTCTTAAACAATTTAAATCTGCAAAACTGACCCCCGTTGAAGCCGGTTGCTGTCGACCACCATTTGAGTAGGTTCCTTGGTTGCTTTATGTTTCATTCCAATTCATTTTATTCATAACTGTGTAACAGTGTAAGTTAAGTGATTGTCTTCAGAGTCTAAATACCCTAGTTTATTGATGTGATGAAAACTTCTGTTGGACTGATATAATTTTCGTTGGGATTTATCTGTATTCCTAGATGCGGTTATCCAGTTGTCAATGCTTCATACTACGATTTGAGCTTTCATCCCACTAGTTCCAACAAGGACTGCAAACTTTACAAAAATTCACGGGCTGTCAAGTGCTACAATTGTGATTCCTGCAAGTAAATATCATCCATTTCTCATTTTATCCATCTTCCCTTTCCTTTTTCATCAGATATCCTCAATGTTTCTTTAATCATTTTGCAGGGCTGGAGTTGCACAGTACATGAAAATTGAGTGGAGAGTTGTGGCAATTTTTAATTTGATTCTTTTTGTTGTTTTGGTAAGAAACTAACCATTTACTATTTTGTGACAGACATCATGCTGTTTTCTATCATTAGTCAAGCCAACTTATTAAAAATCAAAAAATTTGAATACACCTCTATTATTGCTTATGTGAAAATGCGATTTGAAATTTTATTGTGAGAGATAAACTGACTTGAATTGCTGCTACAAGTTTATTGAACTGTCAATTATCTTCATATAATAAAAGCAGTGTATTGCTTTATATTCTTCCTTATGGCAAGGCTGTTTAAGAAATTTGACACCATGCATTGCTGCTTCATTTATTCAGGTATATCTATAATAGTCAATAATGATTGTTCTTGATTTATCTCATGTCAATTTTTCACTGTCAGTCAATTGTATACTTTGTGGGATGCTGTGCAAGGAGAAATGCTGCTAGAAGCCGCTCAAAAATTTAAAAAATGCCGCACCTGCAATTCAAATCTTTTCTGCAGAAGGAATCAAGTACTGTTCCTGAAGGTTCTCATGCTTTGACCTGAGAGAATTTACCTTAATATTCTTAAGCAAAACAGAGAGATAAGTGAGCATTATTCTCCCGAAGTTAGTGGCTAGAGGCTTTCGTTCTGAAGCATTGAATACTAAGTGAATGTTTTTCTTTCTGATGACCTTGAAACAATGTGGCAATGCTATATCTGTAATTATTTCATCTTTTGAGTATCAAAGTATTACTTTTGCATCTTTGTCTAACATGTTTAGATCGAAATATTGAGAAACAGGAAACTTCAAAGCTTACATTTCTTTCAATTGTGTTAAACAATGATTAAATGTCTCCTAGCCCTATTACTTACTAGATTAGAAGCTAAATACATTCATGTCATCATAAAAGAGGCCTGAAGGACCATCATCAGGTGACAGAGCCAACATAACAGGAGCTCTAGCACCTTCTTCAGCAGTCGTGCTTCCGGTGTTACAAATCATATCTGTTTTTACCAATCCAGGATGAACACAGTTTACTTTGAAACTGGGATATTTACCTGCTATGATTCTTGTATAAGCGTTCACTGCAGCTTTTGATACTCTATATGCAGATACAGTTATAGGCCAGGCGTTAGCCTGCAGCTTATTCTCTTTAAAATCCCTCAAAAACCATTGCACAATCTCATCTAGCCGCTCAACTGTTAGGCTCTCTATATTCTCAAGTTCTGCTTTAGCCTTTTCATTGCCGATATACTGAAACAAGAAGCAATAATCGTAACAGAATTATTTGTTTCAAATTTCAAATAAACATAATTGGTTTGTCCCATTTCTTTAATTACCTTTAGCTGTCCATAGAAGAAGACGTGTTCACTATTCTGGCTGACTTCGAGAGCTGCAGTAAGGAAGAAGTGCTTCGGTTACCCTTTTGGTTCCATAGAAATTTGTCTCCAGGCATTCTTTTGTCTTCTCATATGTCTGGTCCATTATTCCCTTTAACAAACTAGCATTATTTTCAGTAACCTGCATGAATCAAACATGAAATTTGATCATATTGCAACGTGTTGTATGTCATCACATTTTGTGCTTATGTAACTAAATAGGGAAGAAAAACAACAGATGCTGCAAGGTAGTAGCTCGAATTCAGATCAATAAATACTTTACAGACCTTCTGTCCACTGGCCTGAATGCTCTGAAAGCTTCACTGTTCATAATTATTCCACTATCCCCTGCATTATTCACCTGCGTAGAAGTGAAAAGAGCATTTTACAATTTCCTGAGAAAATTATACCTGCACTGATGCCATACTAAAACATCAGGTCTGTTACCGGGATATCAGGCTTTCCAAAGTGAGTTTCAATAAATTTTGCCAACATTGCTGCGCTGGCAGAATCCTTCACATCAAGCTGGTGAAATACAAAATTAGAAACTCCAGATTGTCTTAAATTTTCGACAGCTTCGATCCCCCTTTGCTCATCTCTGGCGGTCAGTATGACCTCAACTCCATTAGATGCTAACTGGCGGCATATCTCCAGTCCAATAATTCCTTTGTTTGCTCCGGTCACAACGGCATTCCTGAATCAACAGTGCATGTGTTAGTGAATCTGATTAATTGTGATGAAACAGAGGAAGTGAGCACATGATTGTTTATATGTGTTGTACTGTAGCAGATTAGCTCCCTGGTTCAGTTTGTTATAGCTAGCTAGTTGACGTGGCTCTATCTGTTATTCTGGTTATAAGAGCTACTACGTGCATGTGTAACAACTTATGAACAAGGAATTGATTCTTGTTATATAAGTGTGAAAATACGTTTATTGAAATAATAAGAATAAAGTTTTCAGTTTATCAATATTTTCTTTCTCTTTCATTTCAACTTTCTCGTTTACCAAACACAAACTCTGTTTTCTTTCATGGTATCAGAGCCAACAATGGCAAGCATTACTCAATCAAATTCGTCCTATAGCTTTGTCACACCAATCAAGTTAGATCAAAACAATTTTATTCTGTGGAGAACACAAGTTCTGGCTTCGATTAAAGGAAATGGTTTAGAAGGTTTTATTAATGGCGATCTGAAATGTCCAGAGAAGTTTATCTCATTTCCTGGCATTGGTGAAGCTTCAACCTCTGATGAATCACAATCAACAAATCCTGAGTTTATTGCTTGGATGAAGACAGATCAACTCCTCTTGAGTTGGATGATGTCGTCCATTCAGCAGAGCTTACTATCAACTGTAATTGATTGTGCCACTTCAAAGCATCTCTGGGAATCACTTAAATGTATGTTCATTTCTCAGTTTCAAGCACGAATTCAAACTCTTAGAATGCAGATCCAGACAATTAAAAAAGGATCTATGACTATGGCTGAATATTTTTCTAAAATCAAACGTATAGCAGATACTTTAGCCTTAGCAGGGAAACCAGTTGAGCTAGGTGATTTTATTATGCATGTGTTGACTGGTCTCGATTCTTCTGATTATGAGTCCTTGATAACAGCAGTTTTAGCTAGAGAATGAACTATTACTCTAGATGATTTGTACTCACTACTTCTGAATCATGAAACTAGAATCGATCAAAAGAAAGGCAAAATTGCTAATGATATCATGCATCATATGTCTGCAAATGTAGCTAAAAAAGATCATATTCTGGCAAAAATAATCATGGATTTCAGAAGAATTTTGGAGGGAATTTTGGAAATGATAATAATAGTTCAAATTTTGGTGGTTATAATGGAGGGTTTAACAATAATGGAGGATCTAAGTTTGCTGGTGGAAGGAATTTTTCTGATCTTGTTTGTCAGATATGCTTCATTCCTGGTCATGGAGCAAATAGATGCAAAAATAGGTTCAATCCTTCATTTGTTCCTCAGAAGAATTTTGGCAGAGGGAATTTCAGAGGACAATTTAGTAACAGGCCTTTTAATAATTTTGGCAGAGGGTCAAATTTTTCTGGAGCTAATTTTGGAAATGGTTATATGCCCAGAGGAGTTCCTTATCAAGCCAATATGGCTTACTCAGATCCTGGTTTTCTTCCTGGGTATACTCTTTATAATTACACATCTGGTTTCAATATGTTTGCTCCTGGTTACTTTCATGGAATTCCAGCTCCTAGCCTTGCTCATAACTCTTCTCCATATTACTCTGGAAATGTTCCAAATGGTGTGCCTAGTACCTCTGGACCATCACCTCAAGCAACTTGTGCTGCCAATCCTGAGGTTGCTGAAGATCCCTCCTGGTATATTGACAGTGGAGCAACCAACCATATCACAAATGATCTAGGTAATCTTGTTAATCCTAAAGTGTATGTTGGTAATGAACAACTATATGTTGGTGATGGAAATGCATTGCTTATTAATCATGTTGGATCAGTGAAGCTTACTACAAATACTGTTGAACCATTACTTCTTCATCATGTTTTACATGTTCCTAAAATCACTAAGAACTTACTTAGTGTTTCTAAGCTGCTTGCTGACAATAATGTTACTCTTGAATTTGCTGGCACCTGTTGTTTTGTTAAGGCCAGGAGCACAGGGATCATATTGCTTGAAGGAGTTGCTAAAGGAGGTCTCTATAAAGTTCAAAGTCCAACCTCTTATTCTCAGTCTGTTGCTGTCAATACAACTCCTTTTAATCAGAATCAGTTTCATTCTCTTTTTGCTTGTCTCCCTCAAGGAAATAAAAATTCTTGTTTGTCAGTTACAGCTACAAAAGCTGTTGATGTAAATCTTCTTCATAGAAGATTAGGGCATCCTGCTACTCATGTTTTAAAAACAATCCTCAGTTCATGTACCCAGTTTGTCAGTTTCAATAAAATTCAGAACTTACAATTTTGTGATGCTTGTCAATTTGGAAAGAATCATATGTTGCATTTTAATTCTGTCCAAACTAAGACTACAGAACCATTACAGCTGCTTTATGCAGATCTTTGGGGTCCTTCCCATGTCACTTCCACTCAAGGTTATGTCTATTATCTGTCCATCTTAGATGATTTTAGTCGTTTCACTTGGATCTTTCCATTAAGCTCAAAGTTTGATGCTCTCACAGTATTTGCCAAATTCAAAACCTTCATTGAAAACCAGCTCCAAAAGAGTATTAAAATGGTTCAAACTGACTGGGGTGGGGAATTCAGATCATTCTCTTCTTTACTCAGTACCTCAGGGATTCATTTTAGGCATCCTTGCCCTTATATTCATCATCAAAATGGGAAGATTGAAAGGAAACATAGACATATTGTTGATATTGGCCTTACCTTGCTAGCCCAAGCACACCTTCCTTTAAAATTCTGGTGGAATGCCTTCCAAACTGCTGTTTACCTAATAAACAGACTTCCCACACCAGTCTTGAACAATATCTCCCCTTATCAAAAGCTTTTTCACCAAAAACCAGATTATTCTACTCTTAGAATTTTTGGTTGTGCATGTTTTCCATACCTAAGACCCTACAACAGACACAAACTTGAATTTAGAACTGGCAGGTGTATTTTTCTTGGGTACAGTACTAACCATAAAGGCTATTTGTGTCTGCATTCATCTGGGAGGACATATATTTCTAATCATGTAGTCTTTGATGAAAAATCATTTCCTTATGTCCCTGGTCTTGATTTTTCCTCAGTCTCCATGTCTTCTCAAACAGATTATGTCCTTCAGTCAGATTCTGAGAATCCTTCTGTTATTCATCTTCAAACTCCTTTAGCAGCTACTTCAACATCTGACTCTGCAGCTCCAGCCTCAACATTTCCTCAGGTATTTTCTCAACACTCATCTTTACTCTCAGATTCTACCACAAATACTTCAAATCATACTTCAGATTCTTCTCCCCATTCTTCAAATCATACCTTAAGAAATTCACCACCTCACATTCTTCCTACATCATCCTCTATTGGCCACTCCATGATCACAAGATCTAAAAATGGTATTTTTAAACCAAAAGCTTATCTCTTAGCACTTCTAGCTCAACCATCTGAACCTGCATCTGTTTCTCAAGCTCTCATTGATCCGAAATGGTTAAAAGCCATGCAAGAAGAGTTTCAAGCTCTCCAAGCTAATCATACCTGGGAGTTGGTGTTACCTAAAGCCCCTGTCAAAGTGGTGGGCAATAAATGGGTGTTCAGAATAAAATATAATCCTGATGGGTCCATTTTGAAGCACAAGGCACGACTGGTTGCAAAAGGGTTTCATCAAGTCCATGGTATTGATTACACTGAGACTTTTAGCCCAGTGGTTAAAGCTTCTACTGTCAGAGTTGTTTTGAGCATTGCAGTCATGAACAATTGGATCCTCAGACAAATCGATGTGAACAATACATTTCTAAATGGAATTCTTGATGAGGAAGTTTATATGGCACAGCCAGAGGGGTTTGTTAATTCTCAAAAGCCTCAGCACATATGCAAACTCAGGAA
The DNA here is from genome assembly GCA_018350135.1 of Citrus trifoliata. Taxonomy (NCBI): domain Eukaryota; kingdom Viridiplantae; phylum Streptophyta; class Magnoliopsida; order Sapindales; family Rutaceae; genus Citrus; species Citrus trifoliata. The sequence goes on along the minus strand of CM031386.1, from coordinate 7,827,914 downwards.
AGCTATCTATGGATTAAAGCAGGCTCCCAGAGCTTGGTTTGCCAGATTCAGAACAGCCATGACTTCTCAGTGGAATTTTCAGAATTCAAAGTCAGATAATTCTCTATTTTACAAAAGAGAGAATGGTCATTTACTCCTAGTACTGGTATATGTTGATGATATCATCATCACTGGTTCTAACTCAGCTAGAGTTCAACAAGTAATTCAAGATATGCAGCACACCTTTGCTTTGAAAGACCTTGGGGAACTTAGCTATTTCTTAGGCATTGAAGTCTCAAAGCTTCATAATGGTATTCATCTTTCACAAGCTAAATACATTGCAGACATTTTGGTAAAGCATGATCTGATTCACTGCAGTCCAGTGCCGACACCTATGTCTACGGGTCAGTATCTCACTAAAGCCTCAGGTACTGACGTTGCCAATGTTTCTCAATATAGAAGCATCATTGGGGCATTACAGTATGTTACACTTACCAGGCCAGAAATTTCATTCAGTGTCAATAAGCTTAGTCAATTTTTGTCTTGTCCAAAATCTTCCCATTGGGAGGCTTGCAAACGATTATTAAGATATTTTAAAGGCACAATTCATTTTGGACTTCAATTTTACAATTGTGGAGCTCCGCAAATAAACTGTTTTTCAGACTCTGATTGGGCTGGTGATCGTGATGATAGAAAATCAGTGGCTGGTTTTGCTGTGTTTTTGGGTCCAAACTTGGTGTCATGGTCTTCCAAGAAGCAGTCAGTTGTATCAAGGTCAAGTGCAGAGGCTGAATATAGAGCTCTAGCTCATGCTGCTTCAGAAGTTGTTTGGATCAAGTCTTTACTTGCTGAGTTGCAGGTTAAGCTAAGCACAACACCACTTATGTGGTGTGACAATCAGAGTGCTATTGCCTTAGCTTATAATCCAGTCTATCATGCTAAAACAAAGCATGTTGAGTTGGACATTCACTTCATCAGGGATAAGGTGGCATCAAAAGAAATCAATGTTTGTTTTGTGCCCAGTGAAGATCAAATAGCAGATGTCTTAACCAAGACCCTTACTTTCAATCAGTTTCATTACTTACGCAGCAAACTAAATGTTCAACCCAAGCATTTTCGTTTCAGAGGGGATGTTAGTGAAACTGAAAACGAAAATGAGTGAAGCAGTAACAGCAGCAGAGAAAGAAAGTTATGAGGGAAGAAGGAAGGAACTTTAGTCTAAGAGGGGATGTTAGTGAATCTGATTAATTGTGATGAAACAGAGGAAGTGAGCACATGATTGTTTATATGTGTTGTACTGTAGCAGATTAGCTCCCTGGTTCAGTTTGTTATAGCTAGCTAGTTGACGTGGCTCTATCTGTTATTCTGGTTATAAGAGCTACTACGTGCATGTGTAACAACTTATGAACAAGGAATTGATTCTTGTTATATAAGTGTGAAAATACGTTTATTGAAATAATAAGAATAAAGTTTTCAGTTTATCAATATTTTCTTTCTCTTTCATTTCAACTTTCTCGTTTACCAAACACAAACTCTGTTTTCTTTCAGCATGTTGCAAAGATGGAACTGTGAACTTGGCTTGTGAGAAGGAACAAGTTTCTTTCTTGAACCATGAGATGTACACACCTTTTTGCTGTGCTTCTGGTATTGGTTTCCTCCATATCTGTTAAACATCGCATCAGAGCTCCGAGTTGAAATTTGTTCTTTCTTTCCTGGTGATATTATTCGTGTGAGCCTCAATTTTCCATGCCATGAAACAACTTTTCTTTACGACAAAATGGTCGTAGAATTTTGTGGTAGGCAGGTGGCATCTAATTTGTGGGTCTGTTTCTCTTGAATTATTTATTCTTTGAAATTAAATTGCTTTATTTCATGGATTCTGGAGAAATTTTTTAGAAGGAATAGGTTAGTAGGAATGAAATATGTTATGCTTGTGATTTATCAACGTGACAAAATGTAAAATATATAGAAATCAAACTGAATATTGAAATTATAAGCAAAGAATCTTATGTACGGCTAGAGGCATCAGCAGTTGGGGAAAATGGGAATTTAAAAATACTTTTAAAAATATGGAAAACCATGTTCATGCCAACATTCTTTTCCTTCATCAAATTTGGGCGTTGAATAATTTTTTTTTTATTTTTAAAATTTATTAGATTATTAAGGAATGATGTTCTCGAATTTGATCATTTTTTTGGGACTTTTTTTGTGTATTTATGTCGTTAACTATATAAACCCTTTGTTTAAAATATAAAATAAACTAAAAATCCCTCCGTTGCTTTCTTTCTTAAACCCTGAACCATCAGCGTCATTTTCCTCTTAAAACCCTAAACTGAACAAGCCACCATGTCCTCTTCCCTTCTCCTGCAACGTTCAAATCCCTTAACAAACATTCTTTGGTTCAACCGGGTCTTCGCCCGACCCATGGGCGGTGGCCCACGGACATTCCCCGGCGGTCTAAACAAGTGGCAATGGAAGCGGATGCACGAGAAAAAGGCCAAGGAGAAAGAAAAGCGTCTCCTCGAGCAAGAGAAACAGCTCTACCAAGCTCGCGTTCGTTCCCAAATCCGGACCAAATTATTTGATAAAGCCGACCCGGGTGCCGACCCAGATTCCGAAACCAATCAGCACAAACCCATGCGTCCCGACGAGCATGTTAAGGCGTTAGCTGATCGGTTCATGAAAGAAGGAGCTGAGGATTTGTGGAATGAGGACGATGGGCCTGTGAAATCGGAGCAACGGCCTCGATCGGGTGCAGAAGCGAATCAACGGCCGAGACTAGCTGGCGCACCGATTGATTTGAGGGGCTTGATATCAGATAAGCGTAATTCAGTTAATAATAGTGGAAATCTTAACAGTGGTAATAATGTGAAAACTAGGAACTATTCGGTGCTAAGTGAAAGTAAGTTTTCTGATAGAAGTAAGAGCGCAAGTTTGATTTTTATGCGTAATTTAGTGTGTAACGATGGTGAAACTGTGATTCCGTCAAGAAATGTGATGGATTTTGTGAGGAGAGCATATTTTTCAGGGACAGATAAGAGGAATTTTTGTAGAAACGACGGTTCTTCCACTAGGGATAAAGCTGGTTTTGACACAGGAAATAAAGCAAAACCTTTTGCCCGTAATTTGGGGAATAATCGTGAAAATGGTGATTCGAAGAATATGAGTGAGTTTATGAAGAAGAAAGGTTTTGTGGGCAAAAGGAGGTTTAAGAGAAATGAGAGTTCTTCAAGTGATGATGATTCTGATATTGACTCTGAGGATGTTGATGAGAAAGTGGAGGGTTGGAGGGACGTGAGGAAGATGGGGAGTAGTGCATCTTTGGGCAAATATGATATGAAAATAACAAAGAGAGTGCCATTAAAGAGTCTTGAGGATGAGCATGATTTTGAGGAGCAGGTGGAATTGATTAGAAAAGAAATTAGTAAGAATAAGTTGAACGGAAATGGGGAAAAGAAGGAGAAGAGAGAAGAGGAACCAATCCTTAGTCAGAAAAGGTAAGGAGTTGGTCTGGCAGTTTTTGGCTGTAGGAAGAAAATTTGGGTTGCTGGTTTATGTATTGATTATGATTGTGGAATCTCAATGTGTTGATTGGTGATGGTAATGGTCTTTGTTTCTACAGATTTGATGAATGTGGTATATCTCCTTTGACTATCAAGGCACTAACAGCTGCTGGCTACGTTCAAATGACCAGGGTACAGGAGGCTACTCTTTCCGTTTGCCTCGAGGGTATGTGAACTGCTGCTTTAGAGGTTTTGTTATATGTTTGATCTCTGTTGCATTTGAAAACTGGAATTTTCCCGATTTGTCAGTCACAGTTAAAACTAGTGCTAGTTATTGTCAATGTTAAAGTTTACTTGTTATTTGAGTAGAATCAAGTCAGCAAGCTTTTATCCGTGGAAGCACTGGAAGAGCAATTATTCTCCTTTCTGAAGTTTGATTAGACAAGCACTCTTGTAACCCTTTTGAACATGATGTTCTAATGTGTTGGATTTAAGCTGCTATGCATCTTAAATATTTCTTTCTCATTCTTATATGGAGCAGGAAAGGATGCTGTGGTCAAAGCTAAAACCGGCACAGGAAAAAGTATAGCTTTTTTGGTATACAACAAATCCCTCTTTGCTCTTGTGAATTAAATTGTACTTTATATTCTTTTTGCCTGTGCTGCTGCTAAACACAAACAGCTTCCTGCAATTGAAGCAGTTTTGAAGGCCACTAGTAGCAGTACCACTCAACTGGTGCCACCTATATATGTTCTTATTCTCTGTCCCACAAGAGAGCTAGCGAGTCAGATAGCAGCAGAAGCTATTGCTCTGCTGAAGAATCATGATGGCATAGGCGTGCTAACTCTAGTTGGAGGTACACGTTTTAAAGTTGATCAAAGACGCCTAGAATCAGATCCATGCCAGGTTTGGCTGCATGTTTGACTGTACTGTGCAAATATACATCAGCAGAATGTTAAAGAGAAACAAAATATGCTATGAAGATAATGATTGCTTGTACGTTAATTAAAACTTTGCAGATACTAGTTGCAACTCCTGGCAGGTTGCTGGATCATATTGAGAATAAGTCCGGATTATCTGTGCGCCTGATGGGATTGAAAATGCTTGTACTTGATGAAGCCGACCACTTACTAGACCTAGGATTCCGGAAGGATGTGGAAAATATTGTTGATTGCTTGCCCCGTCGGAGGCAGTCCTTGCTGTTTTCTGCAACAATGCCGAAGGAGGTTATTTGTCCTTTTCCCAACATCTGTACTTTTTCTTGCCTGTATAAATAAATTTTGATTGACATTACATATGATTTCACAGGTTCGTCGAATATCTCAGCTTGTATTGAAAAGGGAACACACATATATTGATACAGTTGGACTGGGCTCGGTGGAAACTCCTGTTAAGGTGAGCAAGGACAATATTTATGTTTTTGTTCTAGTACTGTCAATTAAAATTCAGGCTTTTTATATAATTCTGCTTTGTCTATACCATTTCAATGCATTGATTAATGAACTCCTCTTAGGGAATTTGAATTCGGAAAAAGGTTTCTTAACAAAGGATTCTGTGATTATTGATGAATTACACTTGGAAAACAACACAATTTAATGAGTGTTGGTCAGTGCAGATTAAGCAATCTTGTCTTGTTGCGCCTCATGAATTGCATTTTCAAATATTGCACCATCTATTGAAGGAGCATATCTTGGGAACTCCGGATTACAAGGTAAGTTGATTAACGTCTGGATTTTGTTCATTTTCTATTTACTTGCTTAAGGCCTACCAATTTGAAGTTGTCTTCAGGTCATTGTTTTCTGTTCAACTGGGATGGTAACCTCCCTCTTGTACTTGCTTCTGCGGGAAATGAAGATGAATGTGAGGGAGATGCATTCTAGAAAGCCTCAATTATATCGAGACCGTATCTCTGAAGAATTCAGGGCGTCAAAGCGGCTAATTCTTGTCACATCTGATGTTTCAGCACGAGGAATGGATTACCCAGATGTTACTTCAGTTGTTCAGGTACTCATAAAGCCCAAGATGATTCTGTCAATTTTATTCTGCATGCATGTTGATTTATTAGCCTTTGGCCTGTGCATAAGCCGTAAGCATGCTCTAATAATAATCTAAAACTGCCTACTGGTAGGTGGGTATTCCTCCTGATCGGGAGCAATACATCCATCGTCTTGGAAGAACAGGGCGAGAAGGCAAAGAAGGAGAAGGTGTCTTGTTGCTTGCCCCATGGGAAGAATATTTCCTGGATGATTTAAAAGATCTGCCCCTTGACAAACTTCAGTTGCCACATCTAAATCCGGAAATTCAACTTCAGGTTCATGTCTAACTCATTGTCACATGCATTGGTTCAATTTTTTGCACCGGTGCCATCCGATATCTTATTCATAATGCCTTGAATAAATTAAAATCTGCAGGTGGACAACCACATGGCTAAAATCGATAACAACGTTAAAGAGGCAGCCTATCATGCTTGGCTTGGTTATTACAACTCGATCAGGGAAATTGGGAGGGATAAGACAACGCTTGTTGAGCTAGCGAACAAATTTGCTCAATCCATTGGTTTGCAGAGACCTCCCCCTCTCTTCAGGAAGACAGCATTGAAAATGGGATTGAAAGATATCCCCGGTATCCGACTTCGAAAATAGACCAAATATACTCGCTTTATTCATTGATGTTGCTAGCTGCGGAGCTACCTAGGGGGTTATTGAATCATGGAGTAGACCAATGTACTTCAGAAGAAATTTTTGTAAAAGTGACAAGAAGTTAAATTATATTTCTTTTTCTTCCCCCCCCCCCCCCCCCCCAACCCCAATCAGAATGAAAGTTATTATTGAGATTGACACCCTAATATTGGTAGTAATTTTTCTTTTTTTACTTGGAAAGTTTAGTGATTGTGTATATATATATATATATATTAAATTACAGTGGAAATTCAACGGTGTATGTAAAATAATTGGACAAATGACATGAGGTTTTAATTCTTTTATATAGATTGATGGATCCATATCCCACTGGTATACGTTGCAAGATTATGAACCAGACGTTGAACAAAAAATATCAAATAAAATTTTAAATCTTAAATCATGTATGATTTTTGTAATTAATTTTTTGCTTAATATCGTCTAAGCTTAAAAGGTAAGAATGACAATGTCTCAATGGAATCATTTAGTGTCTCACCCTATTTAGATTTGTAATATGCAGGGACAGTTGAATGAAAGTGCTATTGCTAACATAATATTATTATGCATCTAAAATATGGTATTATGGATACATATAAAAAAAAATTATAGTGTAACTATGTTACTATATAATACAATTATATTTAACTATTAAATTTTAATAAACTTTATTAATATAAATAAATTTAATAATTAAATATAATTATAATACGATAATACAGTTGTACCGTAACCGCACCCTCCGTATCATCATATATTCATATAATCAATGTCTGAAATTTAGACATCATCGAAAGTTGTAACGAACCCCGGAGCGAATATGAAAAACCGAACCCAACGGTATTTAAACTCTAAACCGAACCGAGTTTCGGTTCCACGTAATCCTCTCCGAGCATCCTCCAAAATCGAATCCAATTTGAACTTCTAAATTGTGAATGAAGTGTTGAATTTTTAAGAGTCTCGTCAATTTGGAAGCACTTGAAAGCTTTGAATTTTCTCTTGAATGTCGAGAGAATCACACTGCAATGTTGAAGCTCAATGCATCGAGTTTGGGCTTCACAAGTCATTTTCTTCTTTGCACATGTTTTCCGGCGACCCTATTCCGCCGTCATTTATAATATCTTTGAATTTGAGAACGACAAGAAAAGAAACAAAAATGAAACCTTCCTGTCTGTTTAAGCAAATTATTCTCACTGTTTGCCAGGCAAAGCCCCTGCGTAAAAAAAAAAAAAATTGTTTCCTCTTCTTCATTTCCCACCATATCAACAATCCCAATTCTTTGCTCAGAGCAGAGGGATGACGAGGATTTTAAAGAAACAAATTTGTTCCGCAAAGACTGGTTCATGCTCAGTCGACAACATGTAAGTCTGCTTACGTTTGGTTTCTATCTTGTGCAGACTCTAACTGGTATATAGTTGATCATGTTTGATAAGATTATGACTTTTTAAGTAATAATTTTGGGAAAAAAAATTTAAACGTAATGTAAGTATTTTGTTAAACTGTGGGATATTCTCGCCTTTACTTCGAGACGAATATGGCTACAGCTCTAAAAGCTAGACACCAATAGCAAATGCAATCTTTCACTAGTGAAAGAATACCGTGGTTTTCAACTTTTCCCCCACTTGTATGAGCATGCCTAGTATTCGGTTTCCAATTGATATTGTTTGTGCAGAACCAAAGCAGATAAATGGAGTACTTGCGGTTTTGATACTAGTAAATTTTGTTTCTTGAAATAGGATATTAATGAATTTATTAACACTTCAAGACAGATGTTTGCCATTTCCCGGGGGCAACTTGTAGAATTCAATATATTATCTACTTTTGTATATGGAATTTTACAGAGTCGAGTATTTTCAATACAAGTAAATAGTGAGTGTTTTCGGTGTTGTAAATGCAATAACAGAGGATGTAACTTGGTTCAAATAACTGATTGATTTACCTCTTGATGGATCCTTTTTGCATCTGTAGTGTGAGTTTCTTTATTTATTTTTATGGGCTGATTCTGAATTTGCTCACCGGATGAAAATTGTTTTATTTCGTTTTCTTACTTGTGTTGTGCTGTCGACTTCTTTGGCTAACTACTTCTAATTGACTTTTTTTTGGCATGAGATGCAATGATTTATCTGACTCAAATTAACTTTTTCTGAACATCTCCATGTCTTGAACCTAGTTAGTAAAGCAACAAAAGAGTGAGTAAGAATAACCATGTAAGGAAATCACATTAAATTGGCTACTATCCCTGGATATTAATGGAGATTTGCACATCAATTTTTCTTCATTGCTGTGTGCTTTGTGAATACACAACAATGGTTAAGTCTTAGGCTAGCTATAATTACATTCATGAAGTCCCAGAAGTGCTAATGTGTAGTTAAACCCTCAAAACAGTAAACATTTAATGCACTCATTTATGCTAAAAAAGGGGGCAATGCTAATAAGGAGTACTTAAAGGATGGTCAATTTTGATGTTGGTCATATTGTAATTATGGAAGGAATTAGCTGGATGACATCATACATTTAAGCAATTGGTAATAACAGTGTGCCACGTCAATCAAGCATGCAAGCTGGTTTTCCTGTAGTAAGATTTTTCTAACTCATGCATTACAATGCTGGTTTTCAATTTCTGGACTCTTCTATGTTTATTTTACTCACAGCATTACAAATGTCATCAGTTATCTCAGATTCCCTGTATATGAATGGACTTTTCTTATTTCATTGAGATTGTTCAAAAGCTAGAAAACAGTCTTAATATAGATTGACAGAAGGTAAATTCACTCCTCACCTGATACTATTCTCTGCTTGATTTAATTTCTTAAGGCATGAGTGTTTCCATGTTTTTGTTTGATGGGAGGGGGGGGGGGGGGGGTAGGTGGGTACATGCTGCTGAAAACATAGATCAATTTTTATTTTTATTTTTTGTAAAAAATATAATTCCATAGTCTAACTAAAAATTTCAAGCTCTAGAGACCCTAAAGGTAAGATATTTGATGAGGTAAGATGGAGTCTTTTCGGTAAAAACTTGACTTCCCTTCAATTTTAGTTTACTAGAATACTTAGGATCTAGGTCTTCCTACTCGTTTATATCAGTTTGAGTGTAATTTCTATATTTTACACTAATCAAATTTTCATGAAAAGGATAATAAGTTTTAAGTAAAATAAAAAAGAAACAGGATCAGAGGAAATAACAAAAAGCAATGTAGAATAATAAAGAAAAGAAAAAGATATGATATTTGCATGTTACCTGAAGCGAGTTTATGCTTGAGCCTCACATAATTAGTTTATTGTCCTCCAAAAGTTTCCAGCTTATTAAAGATCCCATGTGGAAAATGAGGCTCCTCTGATGAGAAGTAGGAAACAGTTCCCATATTTTTGGTTGTCAGGATCTTCTCACAAGCTTCACGTGTCACCATGGCATGAGTTGTTTTCACTCTCTTTTATTATTGTCTTTTTCGGAGAAAGAAAATGTTCTTGATATAGTTAAACTTATAATTGCACGCATATTCAACTCTTCTAGAACGTAAATTGAGCTTTTTCAAAGTCTTAATGTATAATTATGGTGCGATCTCAAGGTTATATGGTTAGTTGAATCTTCGAGATAGTTTAATGTGTGCTGTTCAATGTCAGACATTTTAATGTACGTGGCAATTATTATCCGAAGTAGGACAGCACTTCATAAATTATTGGTAGGCTGAGTTGCTTTATGCAAGTTCACATGTTGTAATAAATTAGAGTAGTTTATACGGAAAAATGAATATTGTTATAAAATTTCCTTTAGATTTATCAGCCATAAAAGAAAGAAAGAACAGGAAACTTAAAATGAAGGATTTCTGGAACACAATGTTCTTTGGATTATCAGGGGTTTAGGTCTTGAAGAAGTCCTCATGTGCTATGTCCACGTTGTAATTTTAACAGTGAATGAAATGTTTCCCTAAGCATTTTGCATATGCTTTTATTTTTAAATGGCAAATACCATTTATTTGGATATTAAACATTATGTGCTGTGTTTAATGGAATATTCACCACTTTTTTCTTCCATGTCTCTCTTTAATAAATTTATTTTCTCGAGTGTAAATCTTTTGTTCGTTAGGGTGATAAACTTTCTGAAAGTTTCACAATCCCGTGGATCTTTATTTCTGTATATGATGCTTTGCCATGTAATGGTTGCTGCTGTAACAGTCATGGTTTTCTTCCCTTTAACTTTTCTTATCTTAGAGAAGAAAGATTGTTAAATAATTTTTTTAAGACAGAATCATACAATAGCGCAGGGCTGGACAGGCATGAGCTCTGTTTGCCATAATCTTCACTTATGATTAAATCATTAATGTCATGATGTACATTGCAGACGTCCATGTTGCTCTTGCTTTGAAGCTTATCATCTTAGAACTTGAGATCTTTTTCTTACTGTTTCAGTATTTTCTCTGAGTTCCCCTTTAGATCAAAATCTTCGCAACTGATCTAATGATGTGGGAAGATAAGCTTTATAAATGACAATATAGACTAAAAATTCTTACAGAAATTTAAGATTTTATGAAATCGTGTTTTAATTAGTGTCGTAGAAGTATTAGACTATAAAAGTTGTTTTCCAACAAATTTATTGTTGTTTGAACTAGTTATGCCTGTTTTGATTAATGAAGCTCGGTACCATTAGTTACTGAAAAATCTTCCTGCATAAGAATTTAATAGCCTACAGAGTTGTGTTAGGTTTCTCAAGAACCTTTTCTTCAATATTCTTGCCATGTGTCTTGCATATGCATGCAATAACAAATCCACATGTTAATGTTCTAAAATCAAAGAATCATTGGGTATGAAGGGCTATTTCCTTTTGCTTTTACAATTTTATCATTCAAATATGTACAAATAGATCAATTTGAAAGAGTTCGAACAGGTTTGAAAGATCAGATTTAATGGGTTTGTAAGGAACTGTTAGTAGACATTTGCAGTTCCACAGGGTTACTGCCTATAACCTATCACAATTTCTTTCTTATCTTTTATTCCATAGCAAAAGAAGACGTCCTTTTTATGACAACTAATTTTCATTGATTTTCTGATTACAATGTTTCCTTTTCTGCATATTTATAGGAAGATTTTCTGGAGGAGGAATGACCAGTCAGGGTTCAAATTCTCGAAATTGGCAAAACATGCATTATGACATCCTTGTGAAAATTTTTATGGCACTTAGGGTTACAGATTTGATCTTTGCAGTTTCCAAGGTTTGCAGCTCATGGCGAGCAGCAAGCCGCGATCCAGTTCTTTGGGAGACACTGGACTTAAATGTACTGCTGTGCAATGCCTTTGATATTCTTCCCTCAAACTCTAATGGTTTGTCAGACGGCCATTCTAGTTGGTTGAATGCCATGCATATCTTGAATAATGCTTCTATTCTCAGTTGCAAGACAGTGAAACGGTTGATTTTCAATTACTCCATCTACCTAAAAGATGAGCACTTGGTTTATGCAGCTACTAGGTCTCTCCTGTTTCTTTACTTGAAAATTTATTAAAATTGATTTCTTTTAAATTAGATGTAAATTCCTTTAAGAGTGAAAGTACGAAAAAGCATCAAGTTCAGCTCAATCAGGAAACAATGTTGATACTTGATATTCTGCAGGTTTCCCATGGTTAAGCATCTTGCTTTACCACCTTGTAATGAAATAACAGTGGATGGATTCCGTTCTGCTATCCATTGGTGGAAAGGGCTCGAATCTCTGACCGTTCCATTCATCTCTAATGCCTCCAGCATAATCCAGGTGATAGGTGCCAATTGCAAGAACTTCTCTATGCTGAAAGTTATGTTCTCTTTTGACCTTGACTTCGCAATGTCCTTAATTATGTCTATCCCGGAGCTTAAGGTCTTGAGTCTACGATCCTCGATTGTAGATAAAAATGCTTTGAACCTTATTTTGACGCTCATGGGTAGTCTGGAGGCATTGAACATTTCTCATTGCTTGCTAGGACATATCCCTCAATTTCCAGGTCCTCTTCTGGCAATCGAGCAACTTGATAACTTCATCCTGGGGAAAGCCTCCCGACTTAGGGAGTTTTTCACTTGCCAAGTGCAATCCTGCAGTATCTGTCAGTTCGAGTATGATGATGACAACATTTTCGGGTGGTACGAGTATGACAAAGGACTTTGGCGAGATGATGAAATAAGGTCTCTTGCGTTTTAACATGAGCATGTAGAAATAGCCCTCTGTGCCTGTAATACTTATTGGCACTCATACTATATAATGGGCTCTAATAAAACAACTTTCGCAGACATTTTTGTGGTTTTTATCAATTAACTTCTGTCTCCTGAGATTGGTATATTCTCTTCATTCCTGCTTGCTTGTTAGAACACAAGTTATCATCTTGTCTATAGTCTTTGATACCTTTGGTTGGTGTATGTACAACTAGCCAATTGAATAATTCCATGTGTACAAATATACACGCGTCATGATATCTCAGGCTGGTTTTACATACACCGGATATAAAGAATGGTAAACAAAGAAATCATCTCAGCTGCCCAAAATTTGAACATATCTGGGAAATCTATTGAGTTTTGGAGGATGACAAAGTGTTGTGAACATCAGATGCCCAATCTACAAAATCCTTCTTATTCAGGGCATCATTTCATTATTTTATCTACCCAACCATAAGAATAATTATGTTTGTGACATGCAGGAAAACAATTGTTTATATTCCTAGATGCTGACATTGGAAAGATACGCATAAAAATCTCGAAATGATCCAAGCATTGACTCTCAAGGGTCAGGCTGTGTGAAAGTCTCGATTCTGCTTTCAAACTCATTTAATTCTTTGAAATGGTCAACAAACTCTTATAAAATAATTTATCTGTACCTTTCCTGTAATCAAAAAGAAGAAATGCACGACTTTGGATTCACATAGGGAAGAAAGGCTCGCGGCAATGATGCCTTTTAAGAATTGTAAAGTTTGGCCATTGTTGACTGGTCCTTGGGAAAAGGCCAAATTTAAGCACTAGGGCATGCCTAGTGATCGGCCCATGCCTCAAACATAGGTTTCTGCACTTCCATACCCTGCTTTCTATTAAATATGGTGTAATCTCCGTAAATTAATAAAAAATTGTATTAAATTTTTTTTATTAATTAAACTAATATTATTAATCAAATTATAATTTAATATGTTGATTCTGAGAACTAACATGTCAATATTTTATTTAATTAAAGTATTAGTTTATTAAGTATTAAGATATCAAAATTCTTATTTCAAGAAAAATTTTAAAGGATGTCAAGGGAGGGCGTCTAATAAAATTCAAAAATTTTTTGTTAGAGGTTTTTGATAAATTTTAATTATAAACATTGAGAAACCTGAAAACACATTAAATACTTATTAAAATTCGAACTCAGAATCTAAATTTTAGAATTAGCACTCCTTACCACTAGTCAATCTTTTTTTTTTTCCTTATATCTAATAATTATTCTATTTAAAAAGTAGAGGGATTGAAAAAAACATGAATTAGTTTTTTCATTTCTTAAATTCTCTAAAATCAAACATGGGTGATTAGCGGAAAAAAAAAATTATTTAAAAATCATTCGATCAATTCTTTAGGGTCCCAAACTCAACTGCTTTTACCTATGATGTGGACAAAATCATAATAAAATCTAGTGTGGTCCACATCTTCTTCATACATAATTAATTTCAAGCCCCACCAAGAACCTAAATGGGAGACATAAAAGAATGTTACAGCCACCCTTTTTAATGTTCATAAATCAAGCCTATGAACGCAGATTTGGAGAGTAAAAAAAAAAAAAGAACAACGATGAGCTCTTTAGAATCCCAAGATAGAAGTAAAAAAAAGTCTGCCGCTTCATTAGATAAAGAAATTATATAAAGCTTCCAAGATTATGCAAAAGCTTGTTATAAAAGTCTGTGTAAAAATTAAAACTCTAACCATTAATCATAAGTTGTAAAGTAGCGGCCACAGTCTTGCTGTCACAACTTTTTTGTTAATCTTGTTCTCTTAAGGCCTTATAAAACTGCCTCATCTTCTAGCTTGCCCTATAGCTCAATCTCTAAGCCCTTGTCTAAAATTTTGTCTTTCCTTAACAACCCCGTAAGCCTAAACCCCACAACATTTATTTTATATTAAAAGATTATTTTGTTCTGCAAGGCATGAGGTAAAATTCCAATTGGTCGGTCCTGGCTTGCATTCTAAAGATTTCTTGGAAAATGACTTATTTTTTGGCCATTCATCATGACATTTCAAAACGATATCATTTTGCGTTATCACCCTCTATTACGCTCTCATCAAATTTCAAACTTTTCCCAAAAAAAATTGTCTCCACTTGAGCAATAGAAACTCATCTGCTGATGTGGTACAAGACCCTTGTATTTAAAACAATTATATATCTTCTTCAACTAAATCCAAATGCATATGACTTTGTACGACATTTGTGATTCTCTCCTTCATTCAAGAGCCATATCTTCAATCCCAATCAAGCTGCTTGCTACTGTTGGAACAACCATAGTTCATTGTTAAAACGTGTCTACAGAGAATACCAAACTCTTGAATGAGAGTGAAATCAATTACTTGGAAGCAAGAACATGTGATGAAGAAAAGGATTAAGGAACAGCAAACATGTGCACCACTTGTCATGCACGGAGCATCGATGAATGTGCCTCAAGTACCCATAAGATGATAAGAGAGATCCACCAATTATTATATAACCAGTAAAATAATCAAAACCCAAATGGAAACAAGACCAGAGATAGAGATCTGATTAATGTAAAGTCAACTCCTACAGCAGTTCTTGGAAAAAAATGGTTTTTCAAGTTGGCACTCTACCAGGCACAGAATGACAAAATTACCCTGTAAATTTTCATGTCATATCATGCCAGCAAAACCTTTCAGTAGATGGACATTTTCAGTTTCCATTTGATCGAATTCTTTCAACAATCTTGATGCTCACTGAAATATTTGGCAAGCACGATGCTTGTTTGAGAGATATCTGCACTTCAGAACAGCTGCAAACATGTAGACGCACATGTTGCAGGTTACTGTTTATAAGAAGATTTTTAGGTAGGTAAGTGACATAACTAATATATCGAAACACAAGGGTATTAGTGTCAGTTCCACAGACTATTCGTAAGTTTTGGCTCTATCTTCACCACAGGTTGCTTGATCCCATATTAATAATATATATGACCTCTCACCAGCCTTTATTAATGAACAAACTCAATACAATTAGCCTCTTCAACTCTTGTTAACAATCTTTTTAAGCATTTTTTCACCATCCAAATCATGAAGATCCTCAATCCCAGACCCCCATTTATAGTCATCATCATCATCATCATTCTTGCAATTAGCCAACTCTCAAGTTGTCGATATGTTCCCAAAACAACAACTGATGATCAAGAAACCCAGCAAACAGACACAACTGAAATCCATACAAAGTTTTCATGGCATTTCCCTGCCAAAGCTCCTGAAGCATCAAGAAAAGAAGTGGCCAATCCTGTATATGGAGTTTCTTATCGAGCAGTGCCAGGTGGACCGAACCCTCTGCACAACTGATCAATCTTTTTACCATCTTGCAAAAGAATATTTTTGCAGTATATAGTACAGAATTTTAGCCTCTTGTTTTCTATTTTTTTCTGTTTTCTTTTTGTCTTTCTTCACAAAGATGTGTAATAGATACAGAAGGAAAGGTTGCAAACTTATATCATAGTTTCTGAAGAGTTGTAATATTATTTTTGTTTGAATGTTTTTGGAAGATTATATGTAACATCTTTCAACACCTGCATCAAAGAATGAAGTTCAATCACGTCAATAACTGGTGCATGATCTGGTAAATATGTTAGGTGATGGGCTGTTAGTTTGCTTTTCTAAATAATATAATCGTGTATTAAACAACTAAGAGCAATATTAGAAAGGTGATGAGGACTTGGTGAAGAGGAAGTTCATGGGTAAGAAGAAGTACAAAGATAGCCTAGTAAATGGTTTTTAGCCACCGACTAAGAGGACTAGTATTATAAAAAGAAATTGTAAATGATGCATCAGAAAAGCCTCAACTGCATCATTAATTAGGTAACTGTATACCTCCCTTTCATGGCCACAAAGAAAAGCATTATGTAACTGAATTTGGAGGGATTATTTTTATTTGCTACTATTGTGAATGGTGGGGCAAAATTTATGCTCTTCTGAGTTTAAAATACTCATAAGAAAGAAAGCTAACAATATTTTAGTTGCAAATTCGCATATGGTTCTTAGTTGTATTTTTCTAGCAGGTCAAACCACACATTTGGAAGGATTCCCAGATGTAACTTCCAAGGATATAATAATCTTAAGAATAAAAAATGAAAATGAAGGGCTCTTCACATGCTGAATTTACATCATTCTGATGCAAGCTTCTGAATGCAAAGAGGTGAGTACGATCATTCAAGGGGTCCCTATAGGAGAATAATGGAGCGAAAAAGATAGGGAAATATCTTTATCTTATGCCTTATGGTGTAATACACTTTTTCTCCGTCATTATCTATGAGAATGGAACTTATGAGATTGCCTAAATCGTACAAGACAAGTTGCTTTTTCCCATTGATTTAGGGCAAGTGCCGAGTTAAAAACAGGTCCTGGATAAGAAACTACAGTGGATGTAACTACATTTTCACTTGGATAAGAAACATAGGCCTCCATGGCTCCATCCAATATATTTAAGAATATGTTTCTCTTCAAACATAACCATGTGCCTCTTAGCTTAAGTCAAACGGTTATAAATACACACAGAAATGGGGAAAAATCAAGATTAAGTGACATTGTTAGTTGTTCATTGTTGGACCACCCTTACACTGAACATAAAGATACAGTTCATCTAAATTACTAGAATAACGAACAAATCGTAAAGAATCTAATAATTTGATATATCAAAGTATTTGTAAATCTGCAATAAAGCATACTTTGTAAACTGAGCTGCTCACATATAAATTCAAAACCCCCAACTACAAAATATATAGCAATCACTAGAAAGAAGGTTTTTCCACAGGGATTGCCCAGATTGTGAAAGAAAGATCGTTTAACTAATCAATACTTCCAATCAATGTTCCCCGTGTGAATAGTTGTTTCTGATATTAAAATTCAATCCATAAACTAAGCGTATCAGGAATCAGTATCTGCTTAAAGCATACTCCGTATTATGGGGAGGAAAGATAAGATTATATATCCAAGAATTTTGGAGCTAATTACCATTACACATGTTGAAATTGAAGGCAAATCTTATTCACTTCTTCATTAGCAAAAAGAAAGTTCATGGGACATCACTGACTTGCATAAACTTGATTAATATCCAAATGAATGTCTTCAGTAGGTCGGACAATTTAAGGACGGAAATGCTGTTCTCAAAATTTTCACAAACTCGAATGCATATACCTAGCTGCCAAATGAATTAATCAGCGAATAACTGCAACCAAGAGCAAAATCTCTACCCAGAAGTTTCTGATACTCAAAGCAATTCAGATGGATCCATTTAGCAACCAGCTTTCCACCATTGAGGAAAACTGTACTGCAATATGGAACCAACCCAAATGGAATAGAAGCTATTTTGCTACACCAAGGATTATAACATCTAGGAATTTGGGCTTTGATTCAAATAGCCGTTGTATTTTTCCTTGCAACTAGACGCATGCGCTAGCCATATGCATTAAAATTGAATATGTACAGCAATCAGCCACAAACAAAAAACGATTCTACACAAATTGTAAAGCCAGATTAAAGGGAATATTATTGTGTGGAAATATACAGTGAGAACTGACCTTGATACTCTAACAATACCAACAAAAACATCATGAAAACTTAATGCGACACAGTTTCTAGAAAATACAGACAAAAAATGTAGCCGAAACCAGTAGGCCAAAATTACAAAAATATTGGGTTCAAGTTCATTCAACAAGAAGAAATGGACGCATAATTATAAATGAAGTCTCCATAATGTGTTATATCAGCTTTGGTACTTGAACAAGCAATCATACGTTACATAGAACAGGCAATAAATCATCATTCTGATTTATATAGAAATGCAAATGCTAAAAGGTCTGCTACATAATTTTGCAAACAAATTACACTTGCAGCTATGGATGATTTAAAAGCAAATACAAAAAACAAGAAATCTGTTAGTAGATTCTTTCAAAATCTTTCATAAACATAATTTAAATAACATCAGAAGTTTCACGTATTCGTGTATTTCAAGCAATAACTAAAAAACTCACGGTTTAAAATAAACAGCCGCCGCTGGGGTAGAGGGCTGAGCTGTATGTAGATGAACTGTATCGGTTTCTTTTCGCCTTCAGCTGCTTCTGGTAGTGAGAAAGCGTTGGGTGTTGTTAGAAAAACGTGTGGTTAGGAAATAACGAACATTTAAATAGTCGGTTTGGATTGGCGCCTTATTTATTATCCACTGTCATTATGCATAGCCAATCCGAGTCACCCTTTTAGCATTTTGTGGTTCTATATATATATATATATATATATATATATTATTTTGTTATTCTTATAATGAAAAACTGAAAGCATTAAAAAGAATTAGAATAAATGACGTAATAATAGAAGTAATTATGCCTTGTTAATTTATATAGAAAAGCACATTTACTCACTTTACATAATGAAGAAACAAAAAAGAAGCTGCCTGTTTTCATCACACAATTTACCTATGAGCAACTGAAAAGGCAGGGAATATGGATTTGCCAAAATACCTGTAAGATTATGTTTCTGCTTCCAGAACTAAAACTGAACAAGATCATAAGATAGAAAATCTAAGGAAAAAGAAAAAAAGGGGAAAGATGACATTGCTCCCCAGCACAAGGTTCAGGTTTATCATTTTTGAACTTTGCTACATTTTAGACAAAAAGAGCTTCACATTGTGCAAATAATAGCATTCACCAAAATACAATTTCTTTTCCTCACTTTTTTTGGTGGTTTCTCAACAGAACAATCTACAAAAGAGATTGGGCACCTTTATCTCAAATACAGACGAAAATAAGGTGAGTATGTTTAACAAGTATAACAATTAGATTGGGAAGCAGCCTCTGCTAGGCAGGTGGCGTTTCATCCACCCATAAGTTTTAAATGTCAATGGTCCATAAAAGCTCCAGCATGGCTCGTCACTGGTCCGGACCAGTAAAACAAAACCTATCTACAATACCCAGGCAAAACCATTTGATACCTCATCAAAGTAACATGTCTCAGCCAAATGTAACTCTCTGCATGGCAGTACGTACAGCAAGCCCTTGATACTTTCAAGTTTTAAGAGCCATTAAGCTTTTGGAAAAGCTCTGGAAGATGTGCATTGGTCAGCTTAGTCCTCTTGCTGATCTCATGCTTCTTCTTCTTTGGCTTGTTCTTAGAGGAAATACCCTGAATCTGTGCTGCAGCCCTCCTCTTTTGAGTATTGGTAGCAGGCTTCATGCCGTTCTTCTGAAGATCCTTCTCAATGTCCAGCATGTCAGAAGGTAATGCAATGTCTCGGAAAAGAAGTTTAAGGTCATCATCCGCCTTAATAGGTACCCTGGGGTCATTAGGGTAGGCAATGTCTTCCTGTGAATCGAAGTTTGACAACAACCAAATCTGACCCGCAGCTTTTAAAGCCTATAACAAAGAATGATCTTGTAACAAACAGTTGCATATATGAACAACGTAAACCAAGAACCAGGATTTAGGCTACCATTCTAGCATTACCATACAAAATAAGGGACCCGTTGCTTTATTGAAGTAAGGAACAAGCTAAAAGACAAGAATATATTAATCCACACATATTATATATTAATAACATAATGGCAGGTAGCTGCTCTCTCTGTAAGGTAATCCAAGATTTTAAAATTGCTGACATCAAACAAAAATGAATCCAAAAAACTTCACTTTTGACATCTTTATGGCTCATGAAGATCAACTTTTACGCATTTTAACAATTACAAAACTATCAAATTTATCCAACAATATGTATGGCTCACCAAAGCTAACCTTAATGCATTTAGTCAAAAACGAAAATAAACCATTTTATCAAAACCAAAATTTCTTCTTTCATAATGACTATTGACACACACACTTTAGTACCCACAATCTGTCAAGATGAGCTCACAATTCAAGCCTATTCACCTCATAAACAGAAAAGGCTCATTCAATGCTGCTCGGAAGTTCTAGAGATATCAACCACCACTGGACTTTGGTGGCAAAATACACACAGGTTCACAAACTTGACGCAATTAAAGGTTCATCAATGTTCTCACCAGAAGAAATAATTCTTCTTAGATGTTTCTATGCACATACTTAAGTGTTCATAGATATTTGAATACGGTGGGGTAAAACATTTACAATTTCAATTCTCCAATGTGGCATACCTGTAAGTCCTCCATCACAGTTGGATATGAATCTTTCAGGTCAATGACAGCAATTCCTTCTGGAAACTTACGCACTAAGACAAGTAGTTGACTCTTGTCCTTCAAATCATGCTTCGACTGCAATAAAACATTATATTAGATATTTTGGGGGAGAGAGAGAAAGCCAATAATTAGCCACTAATAACCATTCGACCAATGATTCTAAGTATCCTAAACCACAAAGTTCGGATGTAAACAGATTTGAATATTACCTTGTAAGAAAAACGCTTCCCATCATAGTGCACTTTTGGGTTATTTCTCAAGCTGTCAAAAACAGCTTTATTGGCATTCACATCAACATAACAATCTCTATTTATTTCTTCCGGTGTAAAGGCTTGCCTTGTCTGCAAAAACACACACAATAACTCATGAGGTTGTTATTAATGACTGTTGCTTCTTTACTGCCATGATAAAGTTCGCACATTTTCCTTGAAAACAAAAATCCCATAAGAACAGGATGAAAAGGCGAAATATTAAGAAAATAGAGGAGGGTGCGTTGAATACAGTACTCAACCAAAGTTTCAGCGGACTTTTGAACCTAAATTAAGTAATTGAAGATATAAAGCAATGCTCTATATCATCAAGAAGCAGCATTACTCAAGTGAAAGATCAATAATCTGCAATCTTGATAAACTAGCGTTACTATAGTCATACAACATCAGCCATCACCCTAAATTATTTTATGATTCCAAATGTCCATTGATTGCTTATGCTGCTCTTAAAAGGCCCAATCACATCAAATAAAGACATGCATCATCCAAATTTGCCTCAAATTCACCTGACAAAAGATATATGAATTGTATCAACCCCTTCCTCCTCCTCTAGCCATGTGACTGTACTAAAATGCGTTCCCTCTAAATAGTGTTAAAATCTCCAGCAACAAATTGAAGCAAACATAATTAAGTTTCAGACTGTGTAGACCAGCCAATTATTCAAATCATAATATGTGAATTTTCAGTTTTATGCCATTGGAAACATTGCAAACATGCTATAAGTTTAAGTATTTATATCATGAAGAAACTAAAAACAAAGATTAGGTTAAAACCTCCAGCAGCCGGTCTATGACACGCTTGATCTGAGCACCCACAGGAGATTTACGGATGCTATTGATATGCTGAAGTCTCTCGGTATCATTTGAAAATTTAACAGGAGGAGAAGATCTTGCAGCAGTTGATGCTGCAGCAGGTGTAGGCCTTGAAGTTGTTGTGGCCCTTGAAGCTCCTGATTTGGCTGCAATGTTGCTGAGGGTTTCCTGGCATTTCTCTTGCTGCTTCTTGAATCTATCCAACTTTTCTTGCAACGCCATCTGCACATAAATATGTTTAGTAACAACGGAATGACTTCCAAAGGTGAATCTACCATTCTATCAACCAATAAATACAGAAGAAAGTTCTGAACACTTGATCAAAATCTCAATCAGTCAACAGGAAGCAAAATACAGCAGGCTGCCTATCAAACTCACCAATCACGCCAAAGTGGATAAACTTAACAATCAAAACCAACAAGATAGAAGATAACGCACATACAAGGTATAAGAAAACGCAATGGTGGGTAAAGAAACACTACGAGTTCCACCAAAGGGACAAACTACAAATTGCCCATCGTCATATTGTTCAAGTCACTAATGCACAATCACCACGAGGAATTCGTCGAACATGTATGCTGCTAAAAGAGACAAAAAAAAAATGTAAAAACCCTAATTAAACTAATTCTCGCAACCAAGGTCAATACAAAAACTAATCGAAAATTGCTCACGAAGATTCATACATGCAACCAATACACGTCCAGAAATGAAGCTTAATCGATCCTCAAAATCTAGCAGAAAGCAATTTTTCGGATTCAATCGATTTGATAAACAAACCACGCGTGCTTAAAAAAAAAAATACAATGAAATCTTGATGAATGTTTTGGCTGGCGGGGGCACCTGTAATTGCAATTCCTGCCGCCGCAGGTGGTGACTGCTGACGATGAGAAAGGAGGAAGATAAAGGAAGTAGTTACTTCACAATTTCTTTCTTTTAACAGAGAGAACCAAACGACTTTATGTTTCTGATATGATGAAAATATAATTAAGATGACAACGCATTCACTTGTTGATAAGGGGAAAATGTCTGATACACCCACCGTTTTGAGTAAAGGAATAAAAAATTTACTGATGCTTCTATAAAATATACTTAGGTAGCGTTTGTTTTTTAATTTAATAATTTAAAAGTAATTTAATTTAATTAATTAAGTTAATTAAAAATATTTATTTTTATAATTTAATGAGATTTTTTAGATAATTTTAACTTAATAAAATAAATTTATTTTTTTATTTTTTTATTTAATGAAGAAATTTGAATTAAGTCAATTACTTATTAATGTTAAAAATATTCATATTTTATAATTTATTTTTTATATCTATCCCAAAACTCACACATAGATATTTACCCTACATAAAAATATCCATATTTTTTCTTTCTTATATTATATACGATAAAATTTGAAATTTATGATATTTTATATATTAAAATTCTAAAATAATTATGTATTCACTTGAATATAGTTTTACTTATAAATATTAAAATATTGTGGTATTTAATATATTATTTATTTGATATTCAAATTTAATAAGAATACAAATATAAAAGTACATATTTTCAGTTTTTTAGTTGAAAAAAATAAACAACTTAATACTTATTTTTTAAGATTCAGATAAAAAAATAAATATATTATTCAAATTCAGACATTCAGATCTATTCAGAATTTAGACTAATTCAGGTCTATTCAGATTTCAGATAAAAAAATAAACGCCACCTTAGATTACTGTTCCTTAACATAATTGCCGTTATCTCTATGCATTAATCCCGGACATAGAATTAAAAAATATCGCTGGTTGCCCAATATTATGAACATACCCTGATAAGAATTTTGGTTTAGAGATTCAATTTAATTTCTTATTTATCCTAATTTAATTATTAATTGTTAATTAAATTATAAGAATATCCTTATTTATAATGGTTTAAATCACTAACTTTTATTTCCAACGCTGTTTAATATTTCGTTTGGCCTAATTTTATTCTAAAATCAAATAAATTTAGTTCATTATTCAATAATAAACCATAATCTTTATAATATTAAGGAGTGTTTCATCCCTTTTTCCTGAACGTCGGCTCGTATTAGTCATTTTTCCTTTAATAAACAATTAAGGAACGATAATATGGAATGCTAAATAATAGGGACAGCTACATGGAAGTACAAAAATGCCCTCTGATGTTGTAAGTAAATTTCCTTTGAGGATTAACGAATTAACGCTGACGAATTTTTGGTTTATTTATATTTTTCGTGTAAATTTGAAAAAAAAAAATGATAGTTGATCGTCTCCTATTACTCTAAAAAATACTTAAAACACTTATCTACTTTAAATACTCATTCGTTATATTTAAAACAGTTACCTTTTATTCTGTACACTCTTAAAATTCCAAACATACCCTTAAAGCTTCCTCTTTGTTTCTTTTTCATACATTCATATCACCAAAACACCCAAGTCAAGAATTTCTTATATGCTTTCAATATTAGTTTATTTACGATTTCATAAAAGCTATACCCATTATATAGTAATTTTTGTTCGTACTGTAAATTATTTATATTATTATTTTCAGATCTTGAACAATAAATAAACTATTTTTTTTCTTTTCAAATTCAAAAGAATAAGCAATTCATGCCAGGCCTTTAGCAAACAATAACTGATAACCGGGTTTAATAATTGATTTAATATAAATATGCCACTCTAATAAGTAATTAAGTGACAGATTTTTATTGAGTTTGAGAGAAAATTTGATTAGTATGATTTCTACCACATCATAAAAGTGGAGAACTTGCAAATCATGATTTCCTTGACAAGAGTGGTGAATGATTTGATTGAGTTTTAAGGATTAACACTAGTTAAAAATTAATAAATTTATGCGATGGAATGTGTTTGTTGCGAATAAAAAATAGGATTTAAAATATTATACTTACATTACCTATTGTATGGGTGCACATGTACATTATATGTTTGTCTCGATTAATTTTTTATTTATTTATACTAAATTGTCTTTATTAGTAAATGACATTATGTGTATATTTGTAATATAAAATTTGTATAAAATTATGAGTGTCCAAAGTATTTTTTAGAGTGCATATAGTCCCACCCTTTATTAAAACTGTTATGTGTCATTTTTTTATTAGATAAGAAATAAATTTTTATTAGTTGTGAATTGTCACTCATTTAATCAAGTAGAACTCTATTTCTTTTTGTTCTATTTATCTAATAATAATAGTTTTCATATGCTTTCAATATTTTTTTTCCTAATTATGCTTCCAAAGTTAAGATAATATAAATTGCTATGTTATCACTGTTATTCCATCAACTTCATAGATAATTTTTTTTAATTAACTATATTAAAATCTAACTAATCTAGCACATCAAAATGAGTTTTTATATATTTTCCAACCGAAAAAATGAATTGATATGAAAAGACAAAATGGGACAGAACACGTGGCTGTAATTTAGCGTCCGTACACTTTTTTTGTCCTTGTTCTTGTTTTGTTTTTGTTTTCGTTTTTGTTTTTGTTTTTTTTAATAAATATTAGCACACGCGTGACACGGCTGAGATGGTGTGGCTGAGTGTTCTTTTCTTTGGATTACCGTTTCGTTCTAGCAAACGGACCAAACTCCGTTCAGCTCAAACCCTACATAGAGAGAGAAAGTGGAGACTTAAGACTTTGATCGCCGGCGATCACGGCCGATTCCGGCAATCTCGCTGCTGAAGCTTTGGATCCTTGCAAAAATGGCGGTGAAAAGCGAGGAACGGCTTCCTACTGACTGGACTGCGAAATTCAAAGTGGAAAAGAACGGTCGAAAAACTAAGGTAAAATTCAGCTTTTTATTGAAGCTATTAGTTCTGATAATTTCTCTATTATTTGGTTTATTTAATGAAAGGATGCGTGGTAGTTGTATGCACATTACTATATGAAATTTTAGTGTTTCGTTGGTTGCATGTGGTAATTGGAAAATTTTCTCTTTTTATGTAAGTTGATCACTCGTTTAGTTGATGTGTAAAAGTTTATACAGATATAAATGTATACTAATTTGACTAAGTTTTAAGATTAAGTTACAAATATCCCATTAGTGGAAAGTGACAATGCTTTTGAATTTGGAAATTATGTTACAAATCTCTTTTGAACATTCAGTAGTTTTTTAAATGATGATGAGCATTTTTGTTTGTTACAAGAATTGTGGAAGTGATGGAGTGAAGAAATGATGTTTTGCCGCAGTTCAAGGATTCATGTCTGGTGAAAGCTGTCAGAGAAGCTGTGTGTTTTATTTTTCTTTTAACTCCATGTGCCAGTATCTTTGGATAGTGGTTTATTTGTGTGTCGAAAATCATCTTTTGTTTACTTTGGGGAATCGAAAATCATCTTTCCCTTTTATGTGAACGAAAATGATGCGTGCTTGCAACTGTCTATAAACTGGAAGCTTTACGAGCTGGATTAAGTGGTCCTGGTGTTGATGAATGGCAGAAAGTTGAATAAATAATATTGCAATTTTTTTTTTTTTTGTATATTGAGATGGATTGATCGTCGCAAATTGTAGACAAATTAGTAGTCTTAAATTATTTAGTGCGAAGGTGACATTATCTATGCGTATTATATGCTACATAATAAGTGATCTGTAATTTTCACATAGTGAAATTCGAAAAATACATTGGTTATTGTAGCTATCTAAATCAGTGACAGTTCTTATGGAAGTCTTAAAGCACTTGCAATTGTCATAGAACCTTTCTTGTACATCTTGTGTGGTTATCCGCCTGATTGATTTATGAGTTTTGTTTCCATTTTGGGTTAAGAGTTTGTTCCTAGTACGGATACAAAGTTTGTGAATGCTAATGCATGTAATTGCCAGGCGACAGGAGTTTGGCTAGGTGCAAGCACTATTTTATATGCCTTGATATTGTGACATCAATTGCTCTTTTACCTAATAGAAGATAATGAAAACTTAGGTTAATTAACATATTAGTTTTTACATTGTTGCTCTATGTAAGGAAGAAACATCGTCTTATCTGTTTTCTTAAGTTTATTGTCGTCTTGATAAGTTGTACTCTTCTTTTGGGTTGCTAAGAGGATGTCCATTACGTAAATTATCATGCAATTAAAAAGCAGCCACCATGCTTATTATTTCTCTGGCTTTTGTAGTACTACATGAATGTTAGAACGGGTCAAAAATTCTTCTCCAAAGAGGATCTTCTTCGATATGTTAAGATGAAAAGAACCCAACTGGATGAGCCTCCTCCAACTAGTAGCCACGGAAAGAGGCACTTGGAAAATAGTAGCTCGAAAGTGAGAGTTTAGAACCTCCTACCTAATCTTTCGTTATTTGTTTAATTTTTTTCTTTTGTTATTTAATTTTCCACTTTATGATTTTACAGCTTGTAGCAAAAGAGAACAAACAGGAAAATAGTCGTAGCAAAAGGCACTCAGAAAATAGGAGCATGAATGTGAGAGTTCAGAACCTCCTTCTTAATCTTTTGTCATTTGTTT
The DNA here is from genome assembly GCA_018350135.1 of Citrus trifoliata. Classification (NCBI taxonomy): domain Eukaryota; kingdom Viridiplantae; phylum Streptophyta; class Magnoliopsida; order Sapindales; family Rutaceae; genus Citrus; species Citrus trifoliata. Next base: position 7,800,827 of record CM031386.1, on the reverse strand, counting down.
GATAATTTTTTTAAAATTTAACTCTCCATAATTTACTTTGTATAGCTTATAGCAAAAGAAAATAACCATGAAAGTAGCTGTGGCAGTAGTCACTCAGAAAATAGTATTATGAAAGTGAGAGTCCATAGTAACCTCAGACTCCTTTTTCTCATTTATTTTGTGTTTTTTTGTTCATATATTGTGTACAGCCTGTAGCAGAAGAAAACAGCCATGACAATGGCCATGGCAAAAGGCACTCAGAAAATAGTAGCACGAAAGTAGAGCCCAGAACCTCATCCTTGTTCCTTTGCTCGTCTGTTTTGTTTTGTCTGTGTAATTGTCCTGAATTTAATTTGTACAGCCTGGAGTAGATGAAAATAACCGTCCTGATTGGTTGCCTGATGGCTGGGTTGTGGACTTGAAAACCCGCAAGAGTGGTTCAGCTGTGGGACGACAATACAAGGTATTGCATGCATTTGCTTAAAATTCTGTTTGGATCATATGAAGAAAAAGATGTACTCCCGCAGAATTTTCTGTGTATCGCTCTTTCGCTTTTACATCTCTATTGGCCAGACTTGTTTCTTCCTTTATCTTCTTGTTCATTCCAGTCATGAAGTCTCATTCTGGTGCTGGTTGTTGATTAGCTGCAACTTTAGAATGCCAATTGGCATGTCACAGAACATTACTATGCACATGAGATCTGTATGTATTGCACATTTTTCTCTGTGGTAATCATGTGCTTGTGAGATCTGACCCTACATATTTTAATTGTGTTAAATAATTTGATTGTATGTGACACTGTTGGTAGTTATGTGTTGGGCAATTTCTCAGTATATTATTTCATAGCTGGAAACTCCTTAAATTCTTATGTAACTGCATCTTTCTTGCAGGTTTACATTGAGCCAATTACTGGATGTAAATTCTTCTCAATGCCAGAGGTTCTTCGTCATCTGGAATCTGTGAAGAACAGAAATTCTGAGTGTGAAAGGAAGTCAACACCCACTGAAACATCAAAGTATGAGGGTACACGAAAGGTTTCAACCAAAACAGAGAGAGAAACAACAGAAAGAGTATGTATGGCTTTAAATAAGAGTTGCAGCAGTATCTCGAAATTAAATGCACAATATTGCCGCGATTCTATAAAGCCAAAATGCCACCTGTTAGGATACTAAAGATACCTGTTTTCTGAAAGCTTTAAGTCATAGGATCATTACATTCTCATTTTGTGAGCTTTTTTTTTTCAATTTTTTGTTTGGTGCTGCTTATACATGTCAAATCTAGGTGGTGGTTGAGAAATCTACTGTGGTTGATTTGCCGCCCGGCTGGACTAAGGAAACCAAAATTAAAAAGACTGCACGTGGAATTAGAAAAGACCGGGTATGGAGCTCTTCTCTCACTTTGGCAGCATGTTCAACTAAATGATGTTTGTTTTTTACTGGTATACTGCCGTGTATAAATTTTGATCAATACTTTGCTGCAGTATTTCACTGATCCAGTTAGTGGATATGTATTCTGTTCAAAAAAGGATGTATTCCGCTACCTAGAAACTGGAGAGATCAGTAAATATGCATTTAAACCAAGAAAAAGGGGTGCTGATGCTTCAGAGCTGGTTACTGAGGAAGCTTTGGTACATGTACACCCATCTTGATACCTTTGTATAATGCATTGTTGTCAGAATCTTTGGTTGTTAATATTCGATTTATTCCGGGGTACAGATACATGTTGATTATAGCACTGTTGTTCTGTGTCATTTTAATCATTTTAATCATTTTAATGCACTGTTGTGCATGGCTTGACAGTTACATTTCATAAAGTTGAACACATGCAAAGTCTTTATCCACTAGTCTTTACATCGAAGTCTTGAATATTCATATGTCTATCAAACTTTTTACATACCCTTGATTGTTAAATCTTCCCAGTTTTTTGTCTCCTTGGGGATAGAATAAGCCTATAGGACTTGGCTTAAAATGATGCCCAACCTTTCTTTACCACTATGATATTCAGGAAAAGCATGTTAGAATGTCTCACCAGTCGAGGCAAGAACCTTTCTTCATTACCTTTTTTTTTTTGTGTTTTTGTTTTTTTGCGGGGCCGTGGCGGCCACCGCGGGGGGGGGGGGGGGGGGGGTTGGAGCGGGCACTTGGACGCAGTTTCTAATACTCAACTGTTAATTTTTGAATACTGAATGGACTATTTAAATGTTAACATCAAAAATATCTTTACACAATTGATCTATTTAAATTACATAGAAGCTTAAGAGACTTATCATCAAAATTTTAAAGAAAATCACATTTCTTATTCTCAAAGAAATTTATATTTTATTTATGTAAGATAATTTATATATATTATAGATAGATAGATTAGATAGGTAGATGCACGGACACAGAGGATTTCGATCAGGTAGTGGTTATTTACCATTGGTGGAGCTTTGTTTTGGGGGCCACAGCTCCACCAATGAGCACCCGCCACGTGTGCAGTAGGTGTGCATAGTCGAGCACTAGATTAGGTGTCTATATATACATATATTAATGTGTATGTGTGTGTGTATTAATGTATAATATTGTATTTGTTTTAAATAAATTTTATAGCTGATTATTTTTTTTAAAATAGGAAATATATATTTTTATGTAACTCAATAAACTCTATTTATTTTGTCAAACTTTAACTTGAAAATATTATTTTGTCAAATTTTTATACTTTAAAATTATTTCTAGCATGTAAGTACTAGTTATCTATTTATCTAACGACAAGTTTAAAGGACTCAACTGTCACATTGATAGTCATACATTAAAAAATGAAAATAAACATCTTTTCGACATATGCATTAACATTAATTCAGACTTAATCCAAATTCTTACCTATTCAGTCTTCAACCGGAAAGAGAAATAAAGGGTTTCCTCAGTATGGTTCGTGGTCAAGTTTTAAATCTTCTCATATCCAACTCCCAAGTCTAGAACGTTGCTTCACACTGCAATTCTAGTTTTATGGATGTGGCTGTCTCTTTCAGCTGAAAGTAGTAGTAGTTGTTTTTTTTTAGCCCAAAGTATTTAATTTCCTATATATTGCTGTTGGGCAATTAACAAAAATTTTCTTGTATCTAACCAAATTTTTCTTGCTTTGCCTTCTGTCTATTAGCCATTTCCTTATGCTAAAAGGCTGAAATTGGATCACACTGCTACCAGGAGACAACTGTTTCCAGGTGAGATGTTAAAATGTAACTGTCTCAAAGCAATCAGAGAACAACTGCAGGGAAAGTGATGAGCTAAAACTTTGCTGATGCAGTTAAGGAGAGTTCTGATATATGCAGCCCCGAAGTTATGAAGGCGGAGGTCTTGAATAAAAGGCGGGGCAAGGAGGTATCTCGTCTTGCTGGAGCTCCCACAGCTGAGATTCCCCCAGAGCCAATGGCTAAAATGGTGATTGATAAGGGTGCTGAAACTAAGGTAATCTCTAATTTGAGCAGTTCAGCGCCGCCAAAATTAAGGCGTTCAAAGAGAAATCAAGGCAAAATGGTTTTTGCTGATAATGGGCCCGTATCAACTCCTGTTATTGATAGTCTTCAAGAACAAAGATTACTTGATGGTCACATTGAGTGCAGCAATGGAAAAACACTGAATGATATGACCAAATCTGCAAAAAGGAAAAAGCTTAACTTCCCTCTTCGGTCTTCAAAACGACTTGTTGGGCTTGAACCTGAGCTGGTGTCCAACTGCATGTCCATTGAACAAGCTCCCAAAAAGGTAACTACAGAATCATGTAAAAATATGGTCATTTCATCTGCAGTTTTGACTTCTACGGGCTTGGTGAATAAAGTATCTCAGCATCTCAAGGCTGGCTCAGTACCAGAACTTGCAAATGTGTCGTCTGACGTAACCATTCTAGCAAGTGGAGAGCCATTAAACAAGGTCAAATCTTCAAGGAGCCGGACCACTCCTGGAGAGCAATTGCAAAAGTTGAAATCTGCTGAAACCAGTGGTGACATGTCTGAACAACGCGTATCCTTATTCTTTGGGAATTCTTATTTAGATCCATGCCTGGGACCTGCATTCAAGGCTCTGATTGGTGAACTGCCGGTGAATTCTAATCCTACTAGTGGGCCTGTTTTAAATCCTGCAGCTGATATCCTGCAGGAGACGGGCATGCAGACGACCGATGGGGAAAAGAGAAGCAGCAGAAAAACTCGTATAAACTCAATGCAATCAAAGAACAAGCAAGAGCTTAGTTTGCCTCGTCGGTCTTCGAAACGTCTTGCAGGGCTTGAACCTGAGATGATGGCCAATTGTGAGTCCCTTGAACAAGTACGGGCTCCTAAGAACATAATTACTGAGTCTTGTAAAAGTAAAGGCATGGCTGCAGGTTTGACTTCGAGTAGTTTGGTGGATGAAGTTTCTCAGCAGCTCAAGGCTGGCCCAGTGCTGGGACTTCCAAATCGTGCATCTGTGGTACTGGGACTTGCAAAATGTGTGTCATCCAGTAGAAAGCCCTTGAACAAAATCAAATCTTCTGGGAACCTGGCTATTATTGGGGGGCAATCTGCTGAAGCCAATGATGACAAGTCAGAACCACATTTGGCCTTATCCTTTGGGGGTACTAATTTAAATCCATGCAAGACTATGGTGGGTGAAACTCTGGTGGTTTCTTTACCTGATAGTGATCCTGTTTCAACTACAGCCGATATTCTGACAGAGAAGAAATTGCAGGAGACTAAGGTAGAAAAGAGCAACAATAAAAAAACACGGATAAACACGAAGAAATCCAAGAACAAGCAGCAGCTTAACTTGTCTCGTCGGTCTTCAAAACGTCTTGCTGGGCTTGAACCTGAGCTGGTGTCCAACTCAATTTCTGGTGAACAAGCTTGGGGAAATGCAACTGTAGAGTCTGGCAAGAGTGAAGCCCCCACATGTGAAAAAACAGAGCCACGTGGGCTGCCAGATGGTGTATCTCAGCAGTCTGAGGCTGGACATGAAACAATGCTTGCACAACATGATCTGCCAAACGGTGTATCTCAGCAGGTTGAGGCTGGACATGAAACAATGCTTGCACAACATGATCTGCCAAACGGTGTATCTCAGCTGGTTGAGGCTGGACATGAAACAATGCTTGCACAGCATGATCCTACTGGTATTGTCACTCCATTACTTGAGTCATCAGACAAGAGCGGCAAGCCTCTTGAAGCACAAACTGTTCCTGAAGAGCCATCTCAAAAGTTGGAAAATGAGAAGCCAGAAGAACAGCCTCAAAAGCTGGAAAGTGAGAGAATGGATATTGAAAATCCAGATTCACAGGTCCTCCTTCCATACGGGGATTCTTGGTCGGATCCATGTCTGGAATTCGCATTCAAGACTCTTACAGGTGCAATACCAGTAGATGAGAATTTGGCAATTCAGGATTACTTCCAGCATCAACTTGACCCTTCTGACACACAGAAGGACAATAGCTTGGCCATGCCAGAGTTTGGCCCTATCAAGTCTTTCCAAACTGACGTTCCACATCAGCTTGATACACCAGAAAAGCAACCTGCTTCTGCTCCCCAGCAGCAGTTGCCCGCAAACCCCTTGCCACCCCCGGGAAATGCAAGCACACCAAGTTCAAGTAGCATTGATCTCAACAACCTAGCATAGTCGGGAAAAAGTAATTGCCGGGAAAGGTGATGGCCTAATTAAGGTCACTAGCTTTATAACCGGAGCTAGTAACTAATTTACTTTTTGTAATGGACGTCTTTACATGGATTGGTAGAGATTTCTCTCATTGCCGTCTGCAACTAATTTTTAAAGTTGCAATCTGTAATTGGTAAGGTAGTCCAAACTTTAATCCTTGTGTATGGATTGTTCAGAAGATGCAGAGGGCAGAAACCTGAACTTCCAGTGTGGGCATCCTATTGTTTCCTCGCCATCGTTTTCGTCAATTGATGGTGCAGTACTGCTGTGCAGTGTGTGATGCACATTATTTTTTCTTGTCCTAATTGAAGGGTTACGTACAATGAAGTTGGTATTTCAATCGATCTAAACTAGCAACCGTTAGCTCGCCATCCATTATGGATTTGTTAACGAAAATTAGATACACAAGGATCTAAATTTATACTAAAAATGTTTTGCAATCGGGGCCGCGTTAACATGCCAGTTGAATATATTACATTCAAGCAATAATAAAATCTTTGTTATTGAAACATTTAGTTATAATCCCATCGACTGTAATGCCTCAGCGAAATTGCCCGGTTATTTTCGTTCTCAGAACCAAACACCGAGTCTTGTACAATTGATCACTAGAACTTGGTTTCAGTATGAAGACTCTTTCCATCCTCCATAGCTTTCTCCACCATAACCACGATCACCCCCTGAATAGCTTCCCCCGGCAGCACGACCATGACTGTGGTGTCCGTGGCCTCCCTGCAGCGAACCATCGAAAGCTTTAATCAGTTGGAATGATATTTTAAGATCTTTTCGTAAATGTTGTATTTTGGCTTCACTTTCAAAAAATTTTATTATTTGGTTAGTGGACTCTTTCAGGAACTGTTAAACCCAAAATCTTATAGCCGTTGGTAAAACTCCAATTTTGGAATTGAAGTGACAAAGGACGAACCGTATATTATTACCTCAGGCTTAAAAGTGAGGCCGACTCGAACCTCCCCCTGAAATTTTTTGTCCTTAACAACGTTGTAGGCTTGCTGTGGGACGTTTCCCGCCTCAAACACCGAATGCAGCGGAATACTGATAGGAATAAAAAAAACAACAAAATCAAACACACAGTCAACTTTCGTTCTTTTCAGATTCACTTCTAATATATATGTGTGTTAAGTCACTAACATTGTTTCTCCGACAAAATCATCTTGAGAAAGTGTATCGCTGTCCATTATTTTCAATTTGAGGTCTGTAGTGCCCTCAGAGATTGTGAATACAAAATTCTCGTTCCAGTTTGGTGTCGTTCCTTGTCCTGCATCATCGATTCATATCAAAGTTCCACACACCCCTAATTAATACTACAATTTTAATAGATATTTTTAACTAAGGAAACCTGTTAAAGAAATTTTTAATGTCAAGATTACCTGATGCAACGCTGCTTCTCTTCTCTTGGGTACGGCAAGAGAGGACGACATACGGATCCATGTTACCTGTTCCTCAATGGCATTTTATGATCATTTTCAAGGAGCTATGCACTCATTAGAATTAAAGAAATAAATAGCACTAATTAATCCCATAGAATTAAATCCTTAGACAACTTCTGGTTCATTTTGCATGGATCGTGTTTGCATGCGTGCCATTGTAATAATTTATTTCAAAGTCTTAAATTAGACTTTAATATATCATTTATGAACACGTACATTTGCTTTACATGTGAGTATATATTTTGTAATCCAAAACAAGTCATTCAGAAACCGAAAAGAAAATAAATTAAAAAGGAATGAAGAGAAGTTACTACTGAGAAAATCGGTATCTTGAAGGCCTTTCGCACAAACAAGAAGAACTTCAAGGGTTCCCTTTGGCATTTTTGGAGCAAATTATGAAGAGCGACGGCCGATCCTCAATAGAAAAAGGAAACCCTTCTGCTGCTGCCGCCTTTAATAGTATGGCATCTGGTTTATTTTATTTAATATATAATCTTTCAATTTCTTATCAAGAAATTATAGCAAATTGCACCTATCACCTTTTATTATATTTTCCTAGTATAGTAAAAACAAGATTGTTATTTTTTTTATCAGTGCAATTTACTATAATTTCTTAACAAAAAAAAATAAAATTAGAAAGACAAAAGAAACTGTGATGGTGCTGTGCCCGCTCCCCCGCTTTCGAAGGAGAGGAAAACTAGCAAGCACGAGCCTATTATTTGAATGATTCAAACCCGTTCATGCGAACTTCTTAGTTTTTTTGTTATCTTTGAAACCCTGGCATTACGAATAATAGCATCAAAATTTAGAAATATTCTAAATTCATGTTGGGCATTGGGGTATAGACATGTAATATTAATGCTGAAAAAAGAATGCATTATGTCTTCATGATTGTTTGGATAGGATGTCGACCATTAATGGTGGTGTTTCTGCCTGACAGTATAAATGTCTGTAGATTTGTTATTACTCCACATGGGATAAATATAATCCCCTAATTTTGTTTGGAGACCATTAATGGTGTGTCGGTCTAACACCATAAATATCTATAGAATAGTTAACCAAAAATGAAAAATAAAATAAAATAAAAACTCTTTTGTTTTAGTACCTGCATTTACTTTTTGGTTTCACATGAGACTCCGGTTAAATTGGGATAATTCCCCAAACTTTGGGCCCGATTAGATTGCAACATAGGTGAGTCCTTCTAATGGATTAGAGTAATAAAAATAAATTTAAAAAGTGAAAGTTGATTTTGGTATTTGATAATTTTGTTGGCAGTGGTTATCTTGGATTAGCTCTAAGGTAGATTATTTATCACAATTATTAGATATATGTATTTAAATTTAAAATAATTGTAACATAGTACATCTAATGACTGTGATGGGTGATCTACCTTGGAATTGACCAAGATAGCGAAACCCAAATTTTTTTATATTGACAATAATATCAACTGATCATGATTACTTATTGTTTTCATTATTGTACAAAATTTGTGGTGTCAGTTTGTTGAATTAAATAATTAATAAAATCTTTTGTAATGGTATGAAAAATATGAGGTTGATTCACTTAAGTGGAAAGAGACTTATCATCACAAATATCTCAAAAAAGGAAATTACTATTTTGCTTATTAAGAATTTTTATTTTTATTTTTTATTTTTTATTTTTTTTAGGGAAGCAAGAAACTTCATCAAACAGATAACTGAGAAATTAATCAAGAAGGTGGGACATACCTCAATTCTCCCGAATCTGACAAATAACCCTCCACCTTAGCAACAGAATAAGCAATGGAGTTCGCATATCTCCTAACAAAAGAGAAAGTAACATCTCTTAAGGATTGAACTAATGCTCTATAATCATCAATAATAAGACCGAAGCCATTAGGACTGAAACTATTCAAAGTTAAAGCATTAAAAACTTGTAAGCTATCTATTTCAACAATAACAGAAAGGAAGCGTAACCCCTTGAGTTAATTAAGAATCTCTCGCACGCCAATAGCTTTAGCCTCCCGAGCACCAAAACTGCCAATAAGCCAATCACTCCTTGCAGCTATGAATTCACCCTCATAATTTCAAATTACAACCCCATAACTAATCATGCCACTAGAAGAAAAAGTTGCCGCATCAACATTACATTTAAACCACCCCACACAAGGCTTTTGCCAACACACTGCACCATGAGAAGATGAAACAGAATTGTTATCAAACAACTGCAACTTCCTCACGAATTGCCATTGAAAAATAACTTGGCCAGCTAAATTAAAAACACCATACAGCCTTCCATTTCTGTTCTTCCAAACCTTAGCATTTCTATTCACCCAAAGACTCCAACAAGTCATGGCAGCAAGGTCACAATCATCACTACTACAACGAGCAAAGATACTCTCCAACCAATCCACAAAATACACACAGCCCCCCCACATAACCAATTGGAGACAAAAACCAGCATGATTTAGCAAATGAACAATTCACAAGACAATGGACAACAGATTCATCATATGTGTTACAAATGGGACAAACATATGGTAACTCAACATAACGGCGCCATAGATTATTTGTAGTGGGCAAGACATTAACCACCACACGCCAAATAAAATGCTTAACTTTAGTGGGGACTTTAAGTTTCCAAACTTTTTGCCAAACATTACTAGAAGGAGGCCAGAGAGATAAGCTAAAATTTTATAACAACTACGGACGGTAAAGAAACCTCTAGAATCAGCAGACGAATACCAAGCATCATCGTCTCTTCTGCTGCTTAGAGGAATTTGGATAATAAAAAATATATTAAAAAATATGTTTCTATATTATCATGCGTCTTGATAGCACAGTTGTGATCATTACAATAAAATTGTGCTTCTAAATTTTTTGAAAAACTAGAAAGAAAATAATTAGTTTACATTTTCTACAATAACCCCCAAAAGATAATCGATGTCAACATAATATATAAGAAAATTCTGGCAATGTTAGCAAAATTACAAAATTTTACAGTCAATTTTGAAAAGAGAAAAGTGAATAACTTTTTAAAATTTGATTGTAAGAACTAGATTTATACTTAATATAATTCTTTATATATCCTCACTTATATTGTAAAAATTTAAAATTATCATTATTCAATTAGAAAATAAAATCATTAAATTTAAAGAAATTATTATTATTACCCATTATATTGAGTTAATAAAATAAAAAAATAAATTTAATAAAATAAAAATATTTATTTTAGTTGTCTGTCATTATATATACACAATAGAAAATATTATTTATACATCTTTATAAATATATAAATAAATTTTATTGCATATTATATTTATTTCAGTCACTAGCATTCTAATAGCAAAATTTATCAAGTACTTTCGGTTATTTTTAAAACTCATAACTAACAACAAAAATAAACTAATAACATTTATGAAAATAAATTTTATTAAATATTTAATTTATTATCTTTACAACCAATTATTTTTATGATACAATTAATAATTATTATTTTAAAAACTACAATATTACTAAAATTACCTATATTTATGCTCATCTTCGCTGGCGACGCGTGCGAATTGGGATGTCACTTGATTAGAGGATTTCTCCTTCACATAATCAAAGACTGAAAGTAACACTTACCTAAACTGACCAACCGACGAGAGACAGTGGGTCTAACGTGATTACATTTTTCAGATTGACAAATTTGATTGTCACTTGGCCATCAATAAAAAAGAACCAAGAGGCTTAATATGTTCAAATGAAAAAGAAGAAATTCTTCTGTTTTTTTTTTTTGTACATGTGTCATGTTTCTATTAGCTTTCTGGAGCAATGATAAAAAGTCGACGATACAATTGAAAGAAACAATAGCCAAACCAAAAACAGGGGTAAAAAAAAAAAAGAAAAAAGAAAGAAGGAATAGAAAAGGGAAAAAGAAAAAGCAGATGGTTCAAGGATCAAGGACAAAACACGACCTTATAGTCGGTGCCAGTCGGGCAAGTGAATGTGCTAGTGGCATCATCGTAAGGGTAAGAGTAAGCATCTGGGCACAGATCCTTGAAAAATTTGAAGTAGGCCGTACGGCCACAATTGGTCGGGTTAGAATTAGAACCAGTGCAACAAAACTGGTCATTTTTGAAGACTGAACATGGATGGTTGCATCCACCGGGGTGCCTCAACTCAGTGGGGCACAGTCCATTAATGTCACCTCTACAGTTGATCACTTTATTGCATCCGCTAGACGTTCCTTTAAATTCAATAGGAACATTGAATCCATCAACCACGGAGACATCAAAGAAATCCATGTTTTGGAATCCTTGAAATGTATATTCTGCTAAGGTGACTGGGGGTGCACCGCCTGATACGCAGTAAAGAACCCCATTACAGTCACCACTCTCACATTTTCCGGTGCTATTGGTCGCGTCAAAGCTGCAATTGGTTCGAGCCCAGATGCGGCCTCGGTCTTTGAAGTTGGGGTCTGTGTTGACTATCCACGATTGGCCCTGGTGTAGTTCCCTGCCGCCGCCAGGATATGCCGCTGCCCAGACCGTGTAGCTGCAGTTGTTCCGTATGTCGAAAACGGCTGCATCGATGCTGGTCGACCACAGGATAAAACTGGATAAAGCAGACAAAAAGAGGAAATTGGAGAAGCTCATCTTGTACTTGTAGATATTTAACAAGTCTAATGTACTCGTCTTTGATTTAATTGAGCTCTGTTTTGTTGTTGCAGGCTTGCAGCCAGCTGGGTAGAAAATTTTACAGGAACCCTTGTTGGAAATTTCCAAATCAAGATGATGATGAGATATTTATTATTATTAATTGCTACTATCGTCGTGGGGCTCCAACCACCGCATCCAGCTAAGTCAAAAATCAACAGAGACTAAACACGGGGTGGAGAGTCGGGTCAAACCAATTTAACGAGTTAATTACAAGGAGGCATTTGGAGTGCCTTACGGCGAAAACGAGCAAGGATCAGTACTTGGTCTTTCTTTGTGGGTTGTGGCACAAATTCTGGTCCAAAAAATTCGTTAATACACGTGATCAGGTCAGGCCCAAAATCCTTATAAATTGGGCCTTCTGAAAGGATAGAAGTGAAAATGTATCAGGCGGGACTGTGTTGGGTCGATCTACATAAGATCACGTCATACTTTTTTTTTTAATAATTGGTGACACTGTTTTTGTTGTATGTATAAATTACAAACAATAATACTATACATCCCAAATTTTTTATTCTAAAAAATTATCCTAAATAATGTGATATTTATCAATTGGTTTGTGAGATAATATAATTAATTCACTTGGATCTGGTAAAGAATTATCAACCACTCAATTAATAACACATTATTTAGGATAACTTTTTGCGATAAAAAATTTAAGATGTGTAGCATTATTGAATTACAAATTTACGGAAATTGTTCTTAATAAATACAAAAGACACATCATTTTGTTGATCAACTGAAAACTCTGAAATCAACAAACGTCTAATAAACGTTAACTGCACTTCTTTACAAGGGTTTGTTCTTTTTTTTTTAATCTTTTATTTATTTTTTCATTCTCAATCATTTGTTCTTCTCTATTTCATGTTCATCGAAACAAGATTTGATAATTAATGGGGCATGTTTTTCTCTCTTCCCTCTCTCTCTCCCCCTCCCTACCTTTTTAATTTTTATTATCAGCCATCAATTTCAGGACCAAAATCAACTTGCAAATGAGAGAAGAGGATCAATATATGTAGTAAAATAGGAATAGCGATCACAATAGTAGGATCCAATATCAGACAAAATCAATAACTTCAAGTGTCTCCAATTGTTATTGCGGACTAGCAATAACAGTGATAACAACGATGCAATTCAATTCTCGTCTAATTCCATTACATTCAAAATTGTTAACGAATTTATGCCAATATTTCTGCTTTGCTCAAGTTTATACGCAAAAATTTGAAGTTTGTGAGAAAAGAAAGTGGAGAAAGAAAACGCAATTTGATTAAAACAGGGCTCACGGTGTTAGCTAAATAACAAAACCATGTGTTTTGCTGTTTTATAAAGCAAGCGTAAGAAAAGATAGATCAAATCCTGTAGAAAGACTTAAATGACACGTGTTGTTATTTTAAGAAAAGTTTAGGAAATATTATAATAGGAGAGCACCCGGACTCTAATATTTTTCTAATAATAACTTTTGGGAGGGTAAAGATGAAAAATTGATTTGATCTTTAGCTATCTTTCTAAAATAACACTTTTTACACGCAAGTACAATTAGGCAATGATAATATAATTAAACAGATACATTTTTATTTAGTTTTAACTATCAATTTGGCCGGTAGTTGTTCAACGCAAATATATGCATACAGTGAATCGTTCTTATTGGGTTGTTGTTTGCTAATTAATGCGTAACCTCTTCCGTATAGAAATGTGCTAAAACTCAGCATGTAAAGAAGCCCCATAAATTTTCATTTATTCTCCTTTTAATTCACGTACAAATTATAGTTCATACACGCACATAACTACATGTGCCTGCTCCAGCTCTATGGCTGTGAATACCACACGGTCCTTATTCCAATATTATAACAGATATAGAAGGCTATGTCGTATAGTTTTCTATTTCCATTTCTACCCCTGAAAAAAAATGCTTCAGGGGCAGAATACAACCTTGTAGTCGGTCCCACTTGGGCAAGTAAATACGCTGGTAGCATCATCCTTAGGGTAACTGTAAACATCCGGGCACCTTTCCTTGAAAAACCTGGAGAAATTTGTAGGTCCGCAGTTGCCTGAATTGCAACAGTACTCGTCGGTCTTGAACACGGGGCACGGCCCGTTGCATCCTCCAGGAACCTTCAATTCATTAGGGCACTCGCCAAGAATGTTAGCAGTGCACTTGATCACGCGGTTGCATGAGGGAGAGACAGAGCTAAATTCCATGGGAACATTGAATCCGTCGATGTTGGACATGTCAATGAAATCCATGTCCATGTATTGCTTCAACGCATACTCGGCCAAGGTGTTAGGTGCTGCACCGTAGCCTTGGCACTCGAGGAGTCCGTTACAGTCACCGGTCTCGCATTTGCCTTTGCCGGAAGCATCAAACTGGCATTTGGTTCGAGCCCAAATGCGGGCTTCTTTTGTGCCTGGCTCGGCGGTGATGGTCCATGTTTGACCCTTGTCGAGTTGCCTGCCGCCTCCGGGCACAGCGGCTGCCCAGACGGTGTCGGGGCAATTGTTTGTGATATCGAATTTGGCAGCATGAGTCAGGGTGATGGAAATGATAATAAGAAGAGCAGAAGAAATGGGAAGAGCTTTAATGAACTTCATTTTGGAGAGGATAATGAATATGAAAATAGATAAGTTTGGTTTATGTGTGGTGCTTCTGAGGCTTTATATAGAAGCGGGCAGTGGCCGGGGGTGGCTCTGGTATTACGTATTATATTATTAAAAATTTTGTATGATTGATGACGTTGTGGTTTAATTACATGAATCATAGTCAAGGAAATCGACTATTCCTCGTAGGACAGGCCAACGTGGCCTAATTATAGTCGAGGAAATCGACTATTAATATTCCTCGTGGGAAAGGCCAAGGTGACCTAATTACTCTATTGTTGTTATGCTGCAATGACTCGACTACATCGGGGACCGGCTAGTCTTGATCTTCGATATTTTTTTAGATATGGAGAAGTAATAATTAAATTTCAATTATCTACTTTTACAGTACTAATGCTACGACAATCCCACCTTCATTCAGTCCTGAGAATAAATTTTGAACTAAGTATATAAATTTAAAACAATCATCAATTATTGATCTTACTTTTTGAGTATAAGTTAGTTTGTGAGCAAAATGACATGATAAGGTTAATTACATGAACCATAAACTAATAATAAGGTAAATAAACCAAACTTAACTAATTTCATAAGCCAATGAAAGTCTTTTGAGTATAAGTTAGTTCGTGAGCAAATGAACTAAAAATGAACTAATAAAACTACATGAACCATAAGCAGGTTACATTAAGAAATGAAAAGTTTATCAATAGTGACAAAGTTAAACTCATGAGTCATGATATGAGTGTTAAGGTGAATCCCACACATTGGCTGAAAAATAAAAATCCTATTTCTAGTTGCAAGTAATTTTGGACTAAGTAAATAAATTAAGTTCTAGATGAGATAGCTTTTAGTATAAGTTTCATCTCATTGACTTCTATAATGCTAGACACGTAGTACAAAATCCTTAAAAATTGATGAGAACTAAAATCAAAAGGCAATTCAAAGTCAAGAAGTAAATGCCTCCAATTTAATGTCTTTTTTTGTTGAGGCCTAACTAAGGACGATACATGCACGGAAGTCTTGTTCCACAGGCTGGGTCAAGCAATAGTTATCAAGAAGCGCAGCTTGAGGCAGATTATGCGCTGTATATCACTATGAGAACTTGGAAAATATAAATTGCACATACATTTAGAGAAATTTTTACGGTTCTGATGTCACTGAACTTTGATCACACATGGCACATGATGTTGAGGGCCGACAGCATTGATAGACTTTTCATTTGTTAGTGCAACCTCATATCAAAATGAATGGGAAAGACAGTGAAGAAAAGTCTTGATGAGAAATAATTACCAATTACCTGAAATGATAAGACTGCTTGAACTATTATTATTATTATTATTTTCTTAACTACCTATTACAAGCTACTGATAATTAATTACATAACGAATTTGCAGCCACTTTTGATATACGAAAAAATTAAAATATTTTCCCACGCATACGCGTGGAGGGACTATCTCAATTTAGAATGATAAATATTCTACCACGTATAAAATTTAAGTCAGCACATTTTTAATTAATAATATATTCTATAGTCTTAGAAGGACCGCTAATCGAAGAGTTTAGGTTGTTATAAAATCTTGATTAAGCTTTGATCTTAATACTCCCGTAATCTAGAAGAATAGACTAGAAGCAGACGAAAAGTCCTCGAAATAAATATCTCAAATAAATAATTCTTAGCATCACCAGAAATCGCCTTCTGTTCGTGGCATCTTCAGGATTCGTTATTTATTTTCTTGCTTTCACTTCTGAATTTGAACTTTGGCTTTAACTTCTTCACAATATTCTATGACAAAGGCCCCACGTTTCAATTGGGTTCCAAGTTTTGATTTGAACAATAATAATAATCATAAGATAACCAAGTCCGAAAAAAATTGTAAATTAATATGAGATCATCATCCTTTCCAAGTAGATACGTAATCAATACAAGTACTAATGATATAATAGAGACAACACAGTCAATGAGATCTAAGGTTAATTTCAAGTTCATTGTGGCTTAATATTATGACAAATACATTACACAAACCAAAAAAAAAAAGAGTAAATTTTAGGCAGTTAGTATGATTTCTTCAACGTCCAATTTTGACAAGTAATTAAGAACCATAATAATTTTCGTAAATTAGTTCCAAAACCATTGATGACTTATGAGTAAAGTAAAAGGTCCAATATCTATATATTGATTGTGATAATCAGGTTTTTAATTTCAGAGATTGAGTGGAGAGCATTAGGAAATAAAAATTCCTTGGAGATAAGTTTTCTTAAGAGCTAATTCTTGATTCTTGGTAGATCCACAAATCAAATTTAATAACTATCCCCCATATATTTCTTTTTCTTTTTCTTTTTTTCATTTTCCCCTTACTTTGATAGTTTCTCAGTTATTATTATTTTATTAATTCAAATACTTTAGTACATCTCTCTTTCTCATCTCTTATTTAATTATTTTTAATTTGTAAGAGAATGACAGATCTCTAGTATTTGTCATTTGTACCACTTAAATATCTCTTTTTTTTTAAATAACCATTACATTTATGACGTCTAATTTTTAACATTAAAATATTACTATTGGAGAATAAATTTGATTTTTTTTTTAACATGCTGGACCATTTTCACCTTAATTTTATTTATTCGTGTAAATTTTATGTTCCGACTCATAAAAGAAAAATCTCTGGCCATCGTATATATATAAACTCTACTTTAGAAGATTTATTAATGCGACACGGCATGAAGCCACAAAGGCAAATTAAAGCCTTATTCCTTACATATATATTGCAGCGACCTTACAACGTACAGCAGATAATTCCAACCAACAAATGATAGGCAGCTGATTCAGTCTTCATGGGCAGAACACAACCTTATAATTAGTCCCACCAGGACAAGTGAAAACGCTAGTTGCATCATCTTTAGGGTAACTATAAGCATCCGGGCACCTTTCCTTGAAAAACCTGGAGAATTTTGTAGGTCCACATTTGCCTGAATTGCAACAGTACTCTTCGGTCTTGAACACGGGACATGGCCCATTACATCCTCCGGGAACCCTCAATTCATTCGGGCACTGCCCGACAATAGCAGCCGTACATCTAATCACACGGTTGCATCCTCGGGACACCGAACTGAATTCCATAGGAACATTAAACCCATCAATGTTCGAAATATCAATAAAATCCAAGTTTTGGAACTGGTTTAGTGCAAATTCAGCTAAGGTGTTGGGGGGTGAGCCATAGGCTTGACATTGGAGTAGTCCCCCACAGTCACCAGTCTGGCACCGCCCGCGCCCGGCTCCATCGAATTGGCAGTTGGTCCTAGCCCAGATGCGGGCTGCCTTGGTGCCGGGGTTGACATTAAGGGGCCAGTTTTGGCCACGGTCGAGTCTCCTGCCTCCCCCTGGCACTGCTGCAGCCCAGACCGTGTAGGGGCAATTGTTTCTGATATCGAAAGTGGCCGCATCGGCCAAAGTTAAGTACAGGGTGAGAAAAAGGAAAGATGCATTGAGTAAAGATATAAAGTAGGTCATTTTGGCTATGTTTGGAGGGGAAATGGATGAGGGTTTATATAAATTTTAGAATGTGTACTGTTAGATTGGATTAGTATTGTAGATATTTTTGAGAGATGATGTGGTGGTGTTTGGCACCATATGAAGATTGGTCAAGAAATTTAGCTAGCAAATATATGAGACCGATTCTATATGTGAAATTTATTTATTTAGTATTAATACTTAGCATTGCCGTCGTTGGTTGTCCGTCGTCACTAATTAATAGTTCTCGTGGTGTTGACTTAAATTACTCTCGTTGGAAGCTTATGTGGGTTATTTTAACTTAGCAATTAAGATTAAGATATAGAAAATTTCACTAGAATAAATGCATGCTGATAGAAAACTAAGTATTTGTGTTTGGCAAGCGAGAAAGTTGAAAGAAAAAGAAAGAAAATCTTAGTAGAAACTTCTCATTAACAGAATGAATACATCTTACACATATATATAGCAAGTATCAATCAATTGTTAATAAGATGTTACACACACACGCGTGAGATTTCTTAAACCAATATAACTAATTGAGCCACGTCAGCTGAGTGAGCTATTCTGCTACAGCTATACACACAATAACAGCATATGCTCGTTTCCTCTGTTTCATCACATTTTATCAACTTCATTAACACAATAACACATGCTTTTTCTCTTTTTAGAACGAACGTGTACTCGATGGAGATATATACATAACTCATAAAATTCTTCTCTATTTAGAAATATTTTACGCATAACTCTCATGCTTTGGCTCATGAATTTACTTCAAATTTATAAACATACGAAGCCTTTCAAATTAATGTAAAGTTTTGCGCAGCTAAAGTTCGCTCAAATGGCCTCCATTGTTGACATTGAAATCTCCATTTGTCGATGTAATATGGTGAAGAATTTATGTGAACATGTAGAAATTTTGAAATACATAAAAAAAAATTATATTCAATTGTTACACATATGATATGCATAATTCAATTAAAAAATATATATTAATTACATAATAATTTTTTAAAAATAAAATACACAGAATATTTATGTTTATGTATTAATTGAGTGTAATAGCTGTGATGTACTATAAAATGTCTCCTGCAGCAAAACTATTCCCTCTCTTTATTGCCTATTGAAAAGTCAATCAAATATGAAAATATGAAGTGCGTCTCTTTATTGCCATTAATACCATTAAAAAGTCAAGTAAATGTGAATTGCATAAATTTCAAGTAGGTTGCATATGGCTCTTTGTCAGAATACCTTAAATTTGGTGCCTTGCGTGCCCTATTCATGTCACATTTTTTCCCAACATTTTTATAAAGAAATCAAATGTGAAAATTTGAAGTACGTCTCTTTATCGCCATTAATACCATTAAAAAGTCAAGTAAATGTGAATTGCATAAGTTTGAAGTAGGTTGCATAGATGGCTCTTTGCCATAATACCTTAATCTTGTATTTACTAATTAGTAATCGGAATGTGTTGAAATTGGAATGAACAATAAAAATTAAAATAAATTATTTACTTTAACTACGGGAATTAGAATTGAAATGAATTATATTGCTATTAATGTGTTTATCTTATCTCAAAATTGAAATAGATAATTACAAGTTATTAAACCGACCTTAGTTTATTATTGTTATAATAATAATAATAATAATAATAATAATAATAATAATAATAGGAGTAAAGATAAAATAAAATTTTCAAGATTTAAGTGGGAGTAATATATTCACATTAGGAAATCTCCCCCATGATAATGAGAACTCTAATAATCTTTTTCAATTTTAAGTGAGGCCCACTACTTTAGTTCTTATTCAACCTTTTATTTAAATAAATAAA